>CM075775.1:65795310-66160310 GCA_037974665.1 Ehretia macrophylla
GCCTAGAGAGATGGCCCATTCAGAGGGCCCAATGGGCTTAACGACAACCCATCCTTGCAAGACGTGATATCGACCAATTTTAGGGCCCTCTAATGTCCCGCAAGTAAGGTTGTCGTCCTTTTAACAGCTCACGACGTACGATCCGGGATGGAAAAACAGAGCAAAAGAAGAAAAGTGGCCCGAAACTGTTGAACACGTTCGATTTTGCGCGCCAAAAATGGGCACAGCAAACAAGCTGGCTGCCCCCGTCGTAGAGCTCTCGGAGAGCTTTGCAACGGTATGCTATGCGCCGCGTAACTCCTTACGGATCAAAAGTTATAGGCACCGGAGCGACGGAGACCTGGTCACAAGCACTACACCCTCGACTTGCGGGCCCAGCCTCCACGTGAAGCGAAGTTGTCTTCCCCTAGGTGCCGAGGGATTTGATAGTAGAAATGTGGTGGATAAAGCGTCTTGGCAACCCGTCACCCATCTTAGTACTACTTTCGCCCAAGCACGCTTAAATTCAGAGTTCGGATGGGATCCGGTGAATTAGTGCTGGTATAATCGCACCCGCCATGTTGAGGGCACAATTCCTTTATGTGTTAACGGTTCATAGTCCCAGCCTAGAGATATGGCCCATTCAGAAGGCCCAATGGGCTTCACAACAACCCATCAACTTCAACAACGCAGCTTCCTCACAAGAGGTGATTTCGACGCATTGTAGGGCCGTCTAATATCCCGCGAGTAAGGTTGTCGTCCTTTTAGCAGCTCACGACGTACGATCCGGGACGGAAAAAAGAACAAAAGAAGAAAAGTGGCCTGAAACTGATGAAACCATTCGATTTTGGTCTCCAAAAAGGGCACAACGAGCAAGCTAGCTGCCCCCGTCGTAGAGCTCTAGGAGAGCTTTGCACTGGTATGCTGTGCGCCGCGTAACTCTTTACGGATCAAAAGTTATGGGCACCGGAGTGACGGAGACCTGGTCACAAGCCCTACGCCCTCGGTTTACGGGCCCAGCCTCTACGTGAAGCGAAGTTGTCTTGCCCAGGGTGCCGTGGGATTCGATAATAGAAATGTGGTGGATAAATTATCATGGCAACCTTAACCAGAGAAAAAAAAATTGAAAAAGGGGGTGCAACACGAGGACTTCCCAGGGGGTCACCCATCCTAGTACTACTCTCGCCCAAGCACACTTAACTTCGGAGTTCTTAATGGATCCAGTGCATTAGTGCTAGTATGTTCGCACTCGCCATGTTGAGGGCACAATTCCTTTATGTGTTAACGGTTCACAGTCCCAGCCTAGAGAGATGGCCAATTCAGAAGGCCCAATGGGCTTAACGATAACCCATCCACTTCAACAACATAGCATCCTCGCAAGACGTGATATCGACACATTGTAGGGCCCTCTAATGTCCTGCGAATGAGGTTGTCGTCCTTTTAACAGCTCATGACGTATGATCCGGGATGGAAAAACAAAGCAAAAGAAGAAAAGTGGCCTGAAAATGATGAAAACGTTCGATTTTTCGCTCCAAAAAAGGCACAGCGAGCAAGCTAGCTGCCCCCGTCGTAGAGCTCTCGGAGAGCTTTGCAACAGTATAATGTGCACCGCGTAACTCCATACATATCAAAAGTTATAGGCACCGGTGCGACGGAGACCTGGTCACAAGCCCTACGCCCTCGGTTTGCGGGCCCAGCCTCTACGTGAAGCGAAGTTGTCTTGCCCAAGGTGCCGTGGGATTTGGTAATAAGAATGTGGTGGATAAAGTATCTTGGCAACCATAACCGGAGCAAAAAAAATTGAAAAGGGGGGTCCAACACGAGGACTTCCCAAGGGCTCACCCATTCTTGTACTACTCTCGCCCAAGCATGCTTAACTTCGGAGTTCTGATAGGATCCGGTGCATTAGTGCTGGTAAGATCGCACCCATCAAGTTGAGGGCATAGTTCCTTTATTTGTTAACGGTTCACAGTCACAGCCTAGAGAGATGGCCCATTCAAAAGGCCCAATGGGCTTAACGATAACGCATCCGCTTCAACAACGCAGAATCCTTGCAAGACTTGATATCGACGCATTGTAGGGCCCTCTAATGTCCCGCAGGTAAGGTTGCCGTCCTTTTAACAGTTCACGACGTACGATCCTGGACGAAAAAATAGAGCAAAAGGAGAAAAGTGACCAGAAACTGGTGAAATTGTTCGATTTTAGTCTCCAAAAATGGGCACAACAAGCAAGCTGGCAGCCCCCATCGTAGAGCTCTCAGAAAGCTTTGTAACGGTATGTTGTGCGCTGCGAAACTCGTTACGGATCAAAAGTTATGGGCACCAGAGCGACGGAGACCTGGTCACAAGCCCTACGCCCTCGGTTTGAGGGCCCAGCCTCCACGTGAAGCGAAGTTGTCTTGCCCAAGGTGCCGTGGGATTTGGTAATAGAAATGTGGTGGATAAATTATCTTGGCAACCCTAACCGGAGCAAAAAAAATTGAAAAGGGGAGTGCAACACGAGGACTTCCCAAAGGGTCACCCATCCTAGTACTACTCTTGCCCAAGCACACTTAACTTCGGAGTTCTAATTGGATCCGGTGGATTAGTGCTGGTATGATTGCACCCGTCATGTTGATGGCACAATTCCTTTATGTGTTAACGATTCACAGTCCCAGCCTAGAGAGATGGCCAATTCAGAAGCCCCAATGGGCTTAACGACAACCCATCTGCTTCAACAACGCAGCATCCTCGCAAGCCGTGATATTGATGCATTGTAGGGCCCTCTAATGGCCTGGAAGTAAGGTTGTCATCCTTTTAACAGCACACAACGTACGATCCGGGACGAAAAAACAGAGCAAAAGAAGAAAAGTGGCCCAAAACTGTTGAAAACGTTCGATTTTGGGCCCCAAAAATGCGTACAGCAAGCAAGCTGGCTGCCCACGTCGTAGAGCTCTCGGAGAGCTTTGCAACGGTATGCTATGCGCCGTGTAACTCCTTACGGATCAAAAGTTATGGGCACCGGAGCGACGGAGACATGGTCACAATCACTACGCCCTCGGTTTGCGGGCCCAGCCTCCACATGAAGCGAGTGTTTATAGTTTTAATGCTTGCCTTGCTTTATTGATGGCTTTGTTGTATCTCTATATGATATTTGTATGAATTGCTTGACTAATTGCATTGCATACTCCTCTCATCTCCGTCCTTGAGACCAATTGCCCTCGCTGAGCAATAGTTTTTGCTCATTCCTTTCTATACTATATTTTTACAAGAGTAGTTGAAGAAGACCCTATTGAGGTAATAGAGGGGGAAGAGCAGGTGGAGGGGTTTCCGTAATAGCACTTCTTTGCTTTGCTGGTGGTTGGTTGCCAGACTTTTGTGCGAGCCATGCTTGATGTGTTTAATGCTTGGTTGTCGCTTTATTTTGAGGCTTATAGCCTTGTATGTAGTATCTATTTTGAGGCCTAGATGGTCTTATGTTGTAAAGGATTAAAGGTTGTAATGTTGTAAATATATACCCATGTGACTAGTAAAGAAATGCATGCTAATGGTAATTGTTTAGTGGCATAAATAATTGTGTAGTATGCATATCATTTTGGGTTGCAAAGTTGTTAATGAAAAGATGTATGTTTTCTAAAAGAATGTTGACTTGTCTCAAATGAATGTTGTGGTTTCTCGAATATTATGTTGATTTTAGGGTTTTCGGATCGTCCGCGGTACAGAGAAGACTCCGTCCATGTGTCGGGTCCGGGCTTGGCCTTTTGCGGGGTCGGGTCGGGGCGTGACATCTTTAGGTGGTATCAGAGCATGATAGTCTTGCATGAGCCGGGATATGTTTCTCGGTCTGTGGGGTAAAGGTCCAAAATGCTAGAGTGTTATTGTATGATTGTTAAGTGGAAAGAAAATGTTATAGTATGACTTTGTGAACTTAGAGTGCTTATGTGTTTAAAGTGAATTAGTTTGGCATGTCAATCTTGTGTTATGTGAATTGCGTGTAAGAATGTTTGATTGTTATTGACTTGAGTGTTATCTAATCTTATGTGCTATATTTCTGTCTATAAACTGCTTTTAAATGTTGCCAGCTATTATGAAATTGCTACTATGCCGCCACGTCGTGGTACTCAAGGTCTAGGGGCAGATGAAGAGGCAGCAGAACAGGGTCAGCAACCGTTGCCTGAGCAGTTTATGGCTACTATGACTACAGCAGTTGACCGGATTACCCATGTACTGCATGAGCAGAGGCAGGACATGAATAATAACCCCTAGAGAAATCAACTTGCTCCTGGGGGACAGGGGTATAGGGTTGAGAATAACCAGTTAGAGAAATTCCTGAGGCACGAGCCAGGTAAGTTCTTTGGAGAGCCGGATGATGAGGCAGCCGAGAGATGGATTAATCGTGTTGAGAAAATTTTCACTGCTTTGAGGTACACTGATGAGGCAATAATAGATTATGCGTCATTCCTGTTTGAGGGTGATCCAGAGTAGTGGTGGAATACTATCAGGAGGAGGTAGGACTGTGAGGATGTACCGCATTTGTGGGATGATTTTGTGAGTGAGTTTCGGGACAAGTATATTCCCGAGATGGCTATGGAAAGGCGGGAGGACGAGTTTGTGGCCCTGAAGCAGGGAAACATGACTGTTGTCACGCCCCAACCCGGCCTATAAAGGTTAGACTAGGGTGTGATCTAAACATTCAAGTCCTTTCACATTCTTAACCATTCTAGGAGGTTTAACACTTAACGTTTTATTCTAGACTCCAAAATTTTCCAGAAATCCGGCAGCATAACGGCTGTAATTGGGCTCTTGTTTTGACCTAAATTTTCTAACAGCCTCAAAACTTTCAATTCAAGTTTATTCCCGACTAGAGTTTACTATTTTATCATCAATTGAATTGCCTATTGGTTATTTCGACGTCCCATTTGATTTATAACCTAGCATGATACTATGTCTCGTTTGTCCATTTATCCTCGTTTCAAAATATACCTGTTGATCTTAGCTTATTAACGAGTACCTGTTGGGATTGGATAAGTTCATTTGCCTATTCCTTAACTAGCATCATAACCTATGATAGATACTAATGATAACAAAAGCAAAAACGATCATAGTATGTCTAGTATCAGTCTACTTAATATAAGTACAAACCAAAATTAGACCCCAAATTACAACGGGGGTCTTTTACATTAGCAACAACAAGCAACATAAGATAAATGGTCTTCAAGCAGCACAAAATACACAAGTAGTCACGTTCAAGCAAAACAACAATAACAGGCAATCACTCCAGGGGTTCATCATTAGGTACATTGAGCTCGGGTTCCTGTACCTGTTCTTCTTCACCTGAAATGATAAAAGAGGGTGAGTCCTTATGAACTCAGCGAGGGGGAAAGAGAAATAAGTTTTGAAACTCATTTTCCGGTTAAACTTATGAAAACCCCTTTCTCAAACATGAATACAACAGAAATACAAGTACAGAACAGGAATACCGGTCTTTCCTCCCCGAGGTTCTCTAGGATCCAAGCGGGAGTACTTATACATATAATAAAAAGGATACGGTGAGCTTTTGCTCTCAGATCAGATCCAGGATCAGTTGTTGCGGCCGACTTCAAATCATCCCCCAAACACACCAGGTGGGTGTACTCCGGATGTACCCCAAAATCCTACGACCCAACTCTCCGAGGAAGTCTAGCCCCCAAGCGAGAGAGGGAATGGGACCATGGTGGTCACGGTAACACCGGCAAGCCCGATGCCGCCCGGCGTACGTGATCGCTACCATGCCGACAGGAAAGGTTGCAACCTTGTATGCAATGCACATTCATGACAGGTAAAATATATCACAGAAGGAAGACAACAAAGTAGGTTGCCTCCGGACAGTCATAAGATTGCACATTGATAGATAAACTAGTAGGACACGATAAGACAGGAAATTTCACTTGAAAGGCATATAGAGTTATATGGAAATTAAACGGGCAGCCATGTAACACATGTAAAACAGGCCATAAAACTCATTAAAAAGTCCACGCAATCAAGTCATAAGATTATTCAACATGCAATGATATCAACATGGGTTCGGATGCAAGAAAAGCTTATTTGTCAACATGCAATGGTCAAGATCACTCTTGAAGTTATAAAACATTTACGGGCAGCCCACGCAACGTACAGTTTCCTCACAATATCCAATGGCTAACACTTAGCAAGAATACTTAGTCATTAGGGTTTCCATTTCATGCATAATCGTGCGATCAAAACCCTAAGTCAACTTAACATCATTCCCAAGTCATGCATCATTCAATTCATACATCCTCAAGTGCTCAAAACAGTCCACATAATATTCCAACACCACAATTCCAAGCAATTAGTGCCACAAAAGAGGTTACAATAGTTTTCCAAGCACATAGCTAAGTGGAACACTCACTGCAATAGGCTGTTTTCTCACAATCAATCGGATAATCAAACAATCTCCAAATTCAGTGAATAAGATGTCAAATTAAATCTTAAGAAGTTAACTAAAATCAGAAACAAACCTTGCATCAATTGGAGTTCGGGATCATTAGATATAGCCGAAATAGTGGAACTGCACAAAACTGTCCAGATTTGCCTATCTTTCTATATTTCATGTTTTTGAGGTCCTTAGGTTCATTTTTAGCCTAAGCCTATTTCTGGAAAAAATGTCCACAACTGAAAAATATAGTAGTACACAAAATTTCACGCAATTTGGATGTCATTTTCTAGGTCAAAAACCTCTCGTTCTACACAGTCAGTGCATCTGCCAAAACTGTTTCATTTCCTCAAATTTTTCCAGATTTAGCTACCTTTCGTGATTTTGCCATTTTGAGGACCTTAGGGCCAAAATTTGACGTTGCCTATTTCTGCGAAAATTGTTCAAAACTGTCCAAACTAGTCACCTAGTGATTTTTACGCAATTTCAACATCATTTGCTTAGCCAAAATTACCTCGAACAGACTGGTCAGAAAGCTGTCTCATAAATTCGACTTTACCTAGCATCATTTTCAAGCCAAGTTCTTGCCAGGCATGGTTGTTTAAGCTCATGAACGACCACATAACTCAAGTACAGAAGCAAATATACACATTTATGAACATGCATGTGAAATTTCAAAGAGTTTTCAAATGCTTTTAACCCTCACCTTTCCAATCAACCAAACTATGCCCAAAAACCTGGTTGAAGCTCAAATCTTCTCCTTTCCTTTGCCTAGCCGAAATCCCACTAGCTTTTCTCAATTTTTCCTAGCCTAGTAAGCAATCTCTTAGCACATGCATGAGGCTACAACATGAATAAAAGAAATGGATGTCAAGAAGCTTACCTAGGACCGAAATGAAGCTTTAATGCACATGCATGAGTGTTTTACGAACTCTAGCTTGCTTGCTTGGTTTTCTTGATGGCTGTTCGACCTTGCTCAGCTAATTGGTGAAGAAGACAAGCCAAGGAGGTAGTAATGTGCAGCTAAGGCCGAGAGAAGAGAGAAATGAGAGGGAGAGAGAGAGAAATGAAAGAGAAATGAAGAAAATATGGCAAAGTGATGGCTTTCAAGTGCTTTAAGGGTTTGGTCAGCCTTGGGCAGTCCAAATTCTGATTTGTGTCATCAAAATGCTTCAATTTGAAATGCTTAGCATGGCCAAAGTGATATGGCCGAGAATAGTGTGCAAGTGGAAGGTTTTTTGATCATTTTTTAATGCATTTTGGTGTCATAGTTTGTCTAGCATGCAAATTTAATTTATGTTGTTCAAACGTTTTGCAAAAAAGCTTGATATGGTCGGCCAAGGAATTAAAGAATGCTGAATTTTTGTCAACTTTAAGCATTATTTAATTGTATCTTGAGAGTGCAAAAAGAATAATGCATAAAGAATAAGGAATGTTTTGTTTTTTGGTGACTTTTTGTCTTCTAGTGAATTGAATTAGGATTATTATATTGATAGTGGATTTTGTAGGATTGTTTTATAGTTTAGTGTTCCGTGTAAGATGCTTTCTCGGTTAGCGTGAAGGCACGCTTTCTTAGGTCTAAGGCACGCACTACGAGGTAGGACACGAACTACGAGACGAACGCACATTTTTCAAGTAAACGCACGTAACCCTATATGAATGCACAAAATTCAATGCAAGGCACAAAAAACTAAATACAATTCTCAAACCTAGGTCATGGCATGCAAATCTAGGTTAGGGCACGCAAAACGAGGTATCGCACGCAATTCGGGGTCAGGCCTCACAACTGTTGCATAGTATGAGGCTAGGTTTGTCAGCCTGTCGAGGTATATGCCCGAGCTGGTACGGCTAGCTAGGAGGATGATTCATAGGTTTGTTCGTGGGCTGAGAATGGATATTCAGCTGTATTTGACTAGGCAAACCTACACTACTTTTCCCGAGGCATTTCAAGCAGCCTCGAAGTTTGAGAAATGGAAGGCTGAGATGATAGCTGAGAGTAGTCAGCCGAGTAAGAAATAGTATTTGGGCCAGAGCAGCCAAAGTCAGCCGAGGCAGTATCAGACTTCTACATAGGTTCCTCAGCAGCGTCCGTTTCAGCCTCAGCATCAGATTCAGGGGAGGCCAGCTGTGACTAGACCCCAGCAGGGAGGTACAGTTCCTACTACTACCAGAGCCCCCGCACCTACAGGAAATACTGTTGTAAGACAAAATCAGCAGTGTAACTTTTGTAATCGATCGTGGCATATTGAGGCTAATTGCTGGAGGAAGAGTGGTAAATGCACAGGTTGTGGGAGCGATGATCATAGGGTGAAAGATTGCCCTAAGTATAGGAATGTTCAGGGCCGTACTGGAGGCCAGGGTGTTCAGAATAGGGCTGCAGGTGCAGGTCCAGCACAGAGGGTTCAGGTTAGGGTCTTTGCACTGGATGTAGAAGAGCTACCCGATACTACAGCTATAGTGGAAGGTACCTTTCTTCTCAATACTCAGCCAGTTAAAGTTTTGATTGATCCCGGAGCTACACATTCATTTATAACTCCTGCATGTGCACGATCTGTGAATGTTTGCATTGATAAACTACCGCATGAAGTTGAAGTTAGTACACCTTTGGGTGCAAAATTTGTTATTGAGTCTATTTGCAAATCTTGTGATATATGCATTAAGAACCGTAAATTTCCTGCTGATTTAATTATATTGCCATTCCGTGACTTTGAAATCATTTTGGGAATGGACTGGTTGGGGAAGTATTATGCTCAGTTGGATTGTAGAACAAAGATTGTCTATCTTCAGGTTCCTAACCTACCGGTACTGGAGATTGTTGGGAACTACAGGGCTGTCCGAATTCCTCTCTTATCATCGATCAAGACTTCTAAGTTGTTGAATAAGGGTTGTGAAGCTTACTTATCTTATTTGATCAATCAGCGTACTGATAAGTTGAATTTTGAATGAGGTTCCGATTGTTAGAGACTTCCCTGGTGTATTTCCCGAGGAATTACCAGGTTTACCACCGGATAGGGAGATTGAATTAGTAATTGATCTTGTGCCAGGCACTGCGCCAATTTCTAGAAGTCCTTATAGAATGGCATCAGCTGAACTTCAGGAATTAAAAATTCAGCTCCAGAACTTGCTTGAAAAAGGGTTTTTACAACCTAGTTCATCGCTGTGGGGTGCGTCTGTGTTGTTTGTGAGAAAGAAAGACGACACGCTACAGTTATGTATTGATTACAGGGGACTTAATCAAGTGACGATTAAGAACAAATACCCCTTGCCATTGATTGAAGAATTGTTTGACCAGTTGCAGGGTGCGAGTGTTTACTCTAAATTTGATTTGAGGCAGGTTTACTATCAACTTAGGATTCGGAGTGACGATATACCAAAGACGGCATTCAGGACTAGATATGGCCACTATGAGTTTGTTGTGTTGCCATTTGGATTGACGAATGCACCAGCCGCATTCATGGACTTGATGCAGAGGGTTTTTCGACCTTATCTTGATCAGTTTTTTGTGAT
Organism: Ehretia macrophylla; assembly: GCA_037974665.1. Taxonomy (NCBI): domain Eukaryota; kingdom Viridiplantae; phylum Streptophyta; class Magnoliopsida; order Boraginales; family Ehretiaceae; genus Ehretia; species Ehretia macrophylla. The sequence goes on from CM075775.1 coordinate 65,805,208, forward strand.
CTTTATTGACGACATTTTAGTGTACTCGAAGAATGAGGCTGAACATGAACAACACTTGAAGATTGTGCTACAGACTTTGCAAGAAAGCAAGCTTTTTGCTAAATTCAGCAAGTTTGAATTCTGGTTGAATCAGATATCTTTTCTAGGTCATATCATTTCACATCAAGGAATTTCAGTGGACCCAGCTAAGATTGAAGTTGTTTCGTCCTGGAAAAGACCTGAAACGGTATCAGAGATTCGGAGTTTTCTTGGGTTGGCAGGTTACTACCGGAGGTTTGTTAAAGACTTTTCCAAAATTTCTGGACCTTTAAGCCAGTTGACTCGAAAGAAAGTTACTTACAATTGGGATGCCAAATGTGAATCCAGTTTCCAAGAATTGAAGAAGAGACTAACTACAGCTCCTATACTAGCTTTACCTGAGGGAACAGAAAACTTTGTTGTTTACAGTGATGCATCTAAAGAAGGTTTGGGCTGTGTTTTAATGCAGAATGGTAAGGTGATTGCTTATGCTTCTAGGAAGTTGAAACCATATGAAGTCAATTACCCTACACATGATCTTGAGTTAGCTGCAGTTGTGTTTGCTTTGAAGAAGTGGCGTAATTACTTGTGGGGTAGCAGATTTGAAATTTTTACTGACCACAAGAGTCTCAAGTATTTGTTTTCACAGAAGGATCTGAATATGAGGCAGCGGAGATGGCTAGAGCTATTAAGTGGTTACAACTGTTCTATAAACTACGTGCCAGGTAAGGCAAATGTTGTTGCTGATGCTTTGAGCCGAAAGGCTACTGTTGCAAGCTTAATTATCAAGGATTGGGAAACTTTGGAAGAAATTTGTTCATGGAAGCCAGAAGCTACTGAGGTAGGGATTCAATTTGCTAGTTTGCAGATTCAGTCAGGGTTGCTAGCACAGATCAGAGAGGCTCAGAAGACTGATCCTCACATCTTGAAAATCCAAGAAAAAACAAAAGGGGGTGAGTCGGAGTTTAAATTACATGCAGATGGTATCTTTAGAGATTCAGGGACAGGGTGTGTGTTCCTCGTGATCCAACTTTGAAGAATGAGATTCTATTCGAGGCACATAATTCGAGGTATACGATTCACCCAGGCAGTACTAAAATGTATAGAGATTTGAAACAACACTTCTGGTGGAACAATATGAAGAGGGAGATTGCTGGGTATGTATCCAGATGTTTGACTTGTCAGAGGGTTAAAGTTGAGCATCAGAGGCCAGCTGGGCTTTTGCAGCCGTTGTCGATTCCGCAATGGAAGTGGGTGCATATAACAATAGACCTTGTGACCGATCTTCCTAGATCTCTGAGATGATGTGATTCTGTTTGGGTTGTTGTGGACCGCTTGACTAAAGTTACACATTTTATTCCCGTGAACAAACAGGATAGCCTCGATAAACTAGCTGAGCTTTATGTTGCTAATATTGTGAGACTGCATGGTGTGCCATAGAGTATAGTGTCAGATAGGGATCCCAATAGATCTCGTTTTTGGCAGAAATTGCAAGAGGCCATGGGAACTAAGTTGAGCTTCAGTACCGCATACCGTCCACAAACTGATGGCCAGTCTGAGAGAACCATCAGGATCTTGGAAGACATGCTTCGGGCATGTGTGCTAGACTTTGGGAATAATTGGGAAAAGTTTTTGCCTTTAGCGAAGTTCGCCTACAATAATAGTTATCAATCTACCATAGGTATGGCTCCCTACAAGGCACTGTACGGTCGTAAATGTAGATCCCCATTGTATTGGGAAGAGGTTGGAGAAATGAGAATAGTTGATCCGACTATGTTACCTGAGATGATTAAGATGGTAGATAATGTTCACCTTATTCGCCAATGTATGCTTACAACTCAGAGTCGTCAGAAGAGTTATGCGGATAAGCACCGTCGGGATCTTGAGTTTGATTTGGGAGATTGGGTGTTTCTTAAGATTTCTCCTCGAAAGGGATTGATTCGACACGGTAAGAGCGGGAAACTTAGTCCCAGGTATATGGGCCCATATGAGATCACCGAAAAGTTAGGTCCTTTAGCTTACCGGTTAGCTTTACCTTCAAGCTTGTCGAGACTGCACGATGTTTTCCACGTGTCAATGTTAAAGAAGTACCATCCAGATCCTTCACATGTACTTGAACCAGAGCCTTTGCAGATTGAAGAAAAGTTGTCTTATGAAGAGAAACCGATTCGAATTGTGGATCAAAAAATTCAGGAGCTTCGCAGAAAGAGTATTCCGTTAGTAAAGGTTTTGTGGAATCATCATGGGTTTGAGGAAGCGACTTGGGAAAGAGAGGACCAAGTTCGGAATCAGTATCCGGAGTTGTTTGTTGACCAGGTAAGAATTGCGTGGGCGTAATTGTTTTAAGGGGGAGAGGGTGTAATACCTGAGCCCGGAATGTGAGATTTTCTTGTTTATTATTTTGAAAATTATATTTTCTTAGATTCTTTTGGATTTAATTGTTACTTTTTAGTTGTTGCAAAGTGCATTGCATTTCGGAAGCGATAGCTAGAGAGTGTTTTCTAGTCCTCAGCAAATAGTGAAACTAATATTTAGATGACTTAAATTTTATATTTTAATTGTTGTTAGCTAGAATTAATTTTGGTGATAGTTATTTTAGCTTAAAATGCATAAAAATAAGACAATTTGACCAATTTTAAGTTATTTGACCAAATAGCCTTGACCTTTGACCAAGTTGTCACCTTAAATAAGTTAAAACAATGCAAAAAAAAAAAAAGAAAAGCTGAAAACAGATCTACAAGCAGGCCGAAACAAGAGAGAAAAGAAAAAAAAATCTCAACCTTCCAAACGTTCAATCTTCGCGTGAGTTCGTGCGGGGTGTTTTCGAGACAACCAGCGTTATTTTCCTAGCGACTAGGAGTGCCTAAGGTGAGGGAAGCACGTTATTTGCGCATTTAAATGTTATGTATGTCAACTTTTTGATTTTTAGATTTTATCCGTAGATTGTTGTTTGAATCATTTTGAAGCTTCTAGAATGTTCCTTGACAATTGTAGAACATGTATTTATAGCTTTTTAACATTTTCTGCGGTTGAATGTTGAGATTGTAATTTAAATGTCAATTGAATAGTAATTTATGAATAGTAAACCCTTGAAACGATGAAGTTGCGCTGTTATGCTTTCTGTTGATGTGAAAAAGTGCTAGGTCTGCTAGAATGCCTAAATGCATGGTTTGTTTAGGTTGCATAATGGAAACAACGAGAAATATTCCCTGGAGAAAGTCGGGGGCGTTTAGGCCGAGTTTGGTGGTTTCTCGTTTTGCATGTTGGCATTGTTTCGGGAGGCCATGGAAGCACTTTTGGTGCGATTATGGCGTTGGTTGGGTGTTTGGTTGGTATAGTTGTAGTTCAAACGACCAAAGGGGGAAATCGGGGCTTTGCGTGAATTCTAGGGTCAAGTAGGGTTTCAGGGTCTTTAGACGTGCCTTATGGTGACCTAGGAGGATTGGCAAAGTCAGTTTCCAGAACTCGTGGCTCGTTTGGAAATGGTAACGTTTTGATAGTTGGGGTCGATTTGTGATTTTGCTTGTTTTCTTGATATTATGCCTATAGAATGCTTAGGGTTGCTTGATATACTTGTTTGAATTGATTCTGATTGAAATGCTTATCAACTGTTGCTATTGCGTGCGAGAGTAACCTACTTTGTTATTCTCCCATGTGTGGCTTTATTGTTCGTTTATCGCCTTGTATCGAGTCTTGCATTGCATAGTGTCAGGCGCGTGAGTGATGGGCCTCTCTGGGTAGCCTCGGGTTGCCAGTGTTGGTTGCTCTAGCTCCGTGTCCTATTCCGTCTTCTAGCTTGGGTCGCCTCCCAGGGAGATTTGGGTCGTAGATTGATGGATACTTTCGGGGTATTCCAAACTGGTGTTATAAGGTGGTTTGGGCTGGCACGTCGTCATCGAATTCGTGATTGAAAGTTGCTCGTGAAAAGAGTACCGTATCCTTTGAATGAGTGTTTATAGTTTTAATGCTTGCCTTGCTTTATTGATGGCTTTGTTGTATCTCTATATGATATTTGTATGAATTGCTTGACTAATTGCATTGCATACTCCTCTCATCTCCGTCCTTGAGACCAATTGCCCTCGCTGAGCAATAGTTTTGCTCATTCCTTTCTATACTATATTTTTACAAGAGTAGTTGAAGCAGACCCTATTGAGGTAATAGAGGAGGAAGAGCAGGTGGAGGTGTTTCCGTGATAGCACTTCTTTGCTTTGCTGGTGGTTGGTTGCCAGACTTTTGTGCGAGCCATGCTTGATGTGTTTAATGCTTGGTTGTCGCTTTATTTTGAGGCTTATAGCCTTGTATGTAGTATCTATTTTGAGGCCTAGATGGTCTTATGTTGTAAAGGATTAAAGGTTGTAATGTTGTAAATATATACCCATGTGACTAGTAAAGAAATGCATGCTAATGGTTAATTGTTTAGTGGCATAAATAATTGTGTAGTATGCATATCATTTTGGGTTGCAAAGTTGTTAATGAAAAGATGTATGTTTTCTAAAAGAATGTTGACTTGTCTCAAATGAATGTTGTGGTTTCTCGAATATTATGTTGATTTTAGGGTTTTCGGATCGTCTGCGGTATAGAGGAGACTTTGTCCGTGTGTCGGGTCCGGGCTTGGCCTTTTGCGGGGTCGGGTCGGGGCGTGACAGCACCCGTCATGTTGAGGGCACAATTCCTTTATGTGTTAACAGTTCCCAGTCCCACCTTAGAGAGATGGCCAATTCAAAAGGCCCAATGGGCTTAACGACAACCCATCTGCTTCAACAACGCAGCATCCTCGCAAGACATATAATACCTTAATGCCTTATCAATGGAAAGGTCTTTGAAACTATGAATCTTTCATCTCTTCCCCTCCCGTGATAAGGACGTGTCTAAGGATGCTACTTCGGGCGGGCTCTTCTTTCCATTAGTAATCTGGGCTTGTAGTTGAATCGAGATTTCCTTGGTCTTCTTTGACCCTCGAGTTGAATAAGCTCTTCTTCCTCAAGCGTCAACAAATAACCAACTACCCAACTCTTGATTAGGTTGTCATCCTTTCAACAGCTCACGGCGTACGATCCGGGACGAAAAAACTGAGCAAAAGAAGAAAAGCGGCCCGAAACTGATGAAAACGTTTGAATTTGGGCTCCAAAAAGGGCACAGCGAGCAAGCTGCCTGCCGCCGTTGTAGAGCTCTCAAAGAGCTTTGCAAAGGTATGCTGTGTGCTGCATAACTCCTTACGGATCAAAAGTCATGGGCACCGGAGCGATGGAGACCTGGTCACAAGCCCTACGCCATCGGTTTGTCGGCCCAGCCCATACGTGAAGCGAAGTTGTCTTGCCCAAGGTGTCGTGGGATTCGATAATAGAAATGTGGAGGATAAAGTATCTTGACAACCCTAACCGGAGCAAAAAAAATTGAAAATAGGAGTGCAACACGAGGACTTCCCAGGGGGTCACCTATCTTAATACTACTCTCGCCTAAGCACGCTTAACTTCGGAGTTTTAATGGGATTCGGTGCATTAGTGCTGGTATGATCGCACCCGTCATGTTGAGGGCACAATTCCTTTATGTGTTAACGGTTCACAGTCCCAACCTAGAGAGATGGCCCATTCAAAAGGCCCAATGGGCTTAACGACAACCTATCTGCTTCAACAATTCAGCATCCTCGCAAGACGTGATATCAACGCATTGTAGGGCCATCTTATGTCCCACGAGTAAGGTATTCGTCCTTTTAACAGCTCACGACGTACGATCCGGGACCAAAAAACAGAGCAAAAGAAGAAAAATGGCTCGAAACTGGTGAAAATGTTCGATTTTGGGCACCGGAGCGACGGAGACTTGGTCACAAGCCCTACACCCTCGGTTTGCGCGCCCAACCTCCACGTGAAGCGAAGTTGTCTTGCCCAAGATGTCGTGGGATTCGATAATAGAAATGTGGTGCATAAAGTATATTGGCAACCCTAACCGGAGCAACAAAAATTGAAAAGGGGGGCGCAACACGAGGACTTCCCAAGGGGTGACCCATCCTAGTACTACTCTCGCCCAAGCACGCTTAACTTCGGAGTTCTGATGGGATCCGGTGCATTAGTGCTGGTATGATCGCACCCGTCATGTTGAGGGTGTAATTCCTTTATGTGTTAACGGTTCACAGTCCTAGCCTAGAGAGATGGGCCATTCAAAAGGCCCAATGGGCTTAACGACAACCCATCTGCTTCAACAACGCAGCATCCTCGCAAGACGTGATATCGATGCGTTGTAGGGTCCTCTAATGTCCCGCGAGTAAGGTTGTTGTCCTTTTAACAGCTCACGATGTACGATCCGGGACGGAAAAATGGAGCAAAAGAAGAAAAGTAGCCCGAAACTGATGAAAATGTTCGATTTTGGGCTCCAAAAAGGGCACAGCAAGCAAGCTGGCTGCCCCCGTCATAGAGTTCTTGGAGAGCTTTGCAACGGTATGCTGTGCGCCGCATAACTCCTTACGGATCAAAAGTTATGGGCACCGGAGCGACGGAGACCTGGTCACAAGCCCTATGCCCTCGGTTTGCGGGCCTAGCCTCCACGTGAAGTGAAGTTGTCTTGTCCAAGGTGTCGTGGGATTCGGTAACAGAAATGTGGTGAATAAAGTATCTTGGCAACCCTAACCGGAGCAAAAAAAAATTGAAAAGAGGGGTGCAACACGAGGACTTCCCAGGGGGTCATCCATCCTAGGACTACTCTCGCCCAAGCACACTTAAATTCGGAGTTCTGATAGGATCCGGTGCATTAGGGCTGGTTTGATCGCACCCGTCATGTTGAGGGCACAATTCCTTTCTGTGTTAACGGTTCACAGTCCCACCCTAGAGAGATGGCCCATTAAGAAGGCCCAATGGGCTTAACGACAACCCATCAGCTTCAGCAACACAGCATCCTCGCAAGACGTGATATCGACGCGTTGTAGGGTACTCTAATGTCCCGCATGTAAGGTTGTCATCCTTTTAACAGCTCACGACGTACAATCCGGGACAGAAAAACAGAGCAAAAGAAGAAAAGTTGCCCAAAACTGGTGAAAATGTTCGATTTTGGGCTCCAAAAATGGGCAAAGCGAGCAACCTAGCTACCCCCGTCGTAGAGCTCTTGAAGAGCTTTTCAACGGTATGTTGTGCGCCGTGTAACTCCTTACGGATCAAAAGTTATGGGCACCGGAGCGACGGAGACCTGGTCACAAGACCTATGCTCTCGGTTTGTGGGCCCAGCCTCCACGTGAAGCGAAGTTGTCTTGCCCAAGGTGCTGTGGGATTCGGTAATAGAAATGTGATGGATAAAGTATCTTGGCAACCCTAATCGGAGAAAAATAATTGAAAAGCGGGGTGCAACACAAGGACTTCCCAGGGGGTCACCCATCCTAGTACTACTATCGCCCAAGCACGCTTAACTTTGGAGTTCTGATGGGATCCAATGCATCAGTGCTTGTATGATCGCACCCGTCATGTTGAGGGCACAATTCCTTTATGTTTTAATGGTTCACAGTCCCAGCCTGGAGAGATGGCCTATTTAGAAGGCCCAATGGGCTTAACGACAACCCATCCGCTTCAACAACGCAGCATCCTCGCAAGACGTGATATGGACGCGTTGTAGGGCCCTCTAGTGTCCGGCGAGTAAGGTTGTCATCCTTTTAACAGCTCACGACGTACGATTCGGGACGAAAAAACAGAGCAAAAGTAGAAAAGTGGCCCGAAATTGATGAAAACGTTTGAATTTGGGCCCTAAAAATGGCACAGCGAGCAAGCTGGCTACCCCCATCGTAGAGCTCTCAGAGAGCTTTGCAACGGTATGCTGTGTGCCATGTAACTCCTTATGGATCAAAAGTTATGGGTACCGGAGCAACGATGACCTGGTCACAAGCCCTACGCCCTTGGTTTGCTGGCCCAGCCTCCACGTGAAACGAAGTTGTCTTGCCGAAGGTTCCGTGCAATTCGATAATAGAAATGTGGTGGATAAAGTATCTTGGCGACCCTAACCGATGCAAAAAAAATTGAAAAGGGGGGTGCATCACGAGGACATCCCAGTGGGTCACTCATCCTTGTACTACTCTCTCCCAAGCATGTTTAACTTTAGAGTTCTGATGGAATCCGGTGCATTAGTGCTGGTATGATCGCCCCCGTCATGTTGACGGCACAATTCCTTTATGTGTTAACGGTTCACAGTCCCAGCGTAGAGAGATGGCCTATTCAGAAGGACCAATGGGTTTAACGACAACCCATCCACTTCAACAACGTAGCATCCTCGTAAGACGTGATATCGACGCGTTGTAGTGCCCTCTAATGTCCCGCGAGTAAGGCTGTCCTCCTTTTAATAGCTCACGACGTACGATCCGGGACAGAAAAATAGAGCAAAAGAAGAAAAGTGGACTGAAACTGATGAAAACGTTCGAATTTGGGCTCCAAAAAGGGCACAGCGAGCTAGCTAGATTCCCACCTCGTAGAGCTCTCAGAGAGCTTTGCAACGGTATGATGTGCGCCATGTAACTCCTGACGGATCAAAAGTTATGGGCACCAAAGCGACGGATACCTGGTCCCAAGCCCAACGCCCTCGGTTTGCTGGCCCAACCTCCACGTGAAGCCAAGTTGTCTTGCCCAAGGTGCCGTGGGATTCGATAATAGAAATATGGTAGATAAAGTATCTTGGCAACCCTAACCGGAGCAAAAAAAATTAAAAATGGGGGTGCATCACGAGGACTTCCCAGGGGGTCACCCATCCTAGTACTACTCTCGCCCAAGCATGCTTAACTTCCGAGTTCTGATGGAATCTGGTTTATTAGTGCTGGTATGATCGTACCCGTCATGTTGAGGGCACAATTCCTTTAAATGGTACCGGTTCACAGTCCCAGCCTAGAGAGATGGCCCATTCAGAAGGCTCAATGGGCTTAACGACAACCCATCCGCTTCAACAACGTAGCAACCTCGCAAGACCTGATGTCGACGCGTTGTATGGCCCTCTAATGTCCCGCGAGTAAGGTAGTTGTCCTTTTAACAGCTTACGACGTACAATCCAGGACGAAAAAACAGAGCTAAAGAAGAAAAGTGGCACGAAACTGATGAAAACGTTCCAAGTTGGGCTATAAAAAGGGCACAGCGAGCAAGCACGCTTCCCCTGTCGTAGAGCTCTCAGAGAGCTTTGCAACGGTATACTATGGGCCACGTAACTTCTTACGGATCAAAAGTTGTGGGCACCGAAGCGACGGAGACCTGGTCACAAGCCCTACGCCCTCGGTTTGCTAGCCCAGCCTCCACGTGAAGCGAAGTTGTCTTGCCCATGGTGCCGTGCGATTCTATAATAGAAATGTGGTGGATAAAGTATCTTGGCAACCCTAACCGAAGAAAAAAAAAAAGAAAAGTAGGGTGCATCACGAGGACTTTCTAGGGGGTCACCCATCTTAGTACTACTCTCGCCCAAGCACGTTTTACTTCGGAGTTCTAATGGGATCCGGTGCATTAGTGCTGGTATGATCCCACCTGTCAAGTTGAGGGCACAATTCCTTTATGTGTTAACGGTTCACAGTCCCAGCCTAGAGATATAGCCCATTCAAAAGGCCCAATGGGGTTAACGACAACCCATCTCCTTCAACAACGCAGTATCCTCGCAAGACATGATATCGATGTATTGTAGAGCCCTCTAATGTTCCGCGACTAAGGTTGTCGTCCTTTTAACAGCTCACGACGTACGATCTGGGACAAAAAATTGAGCAAAAATTGAAAATTGGCCTGAAACTTATGCGAACGTTCGAATTTGGGCTCCAAAAAGGGCACAGCGAGCAAGCAAGCTATGCCCATCGTAGAGCTCTTGGAGAACTTTGCAATGGTATGCTGTGCACCGCGTAACTCCTTACGGATCAAAAGTTATGGGCACCGGAGCGACGGAGACCTGGTCACAAGCCCTACACCATCGGTTTGCTGGCCCAGCCTCCACGTGAAGCGGAGTTCTCTTGCCCAAGGTGCCGTGGGATTCGATAATAGAAATGTGGTGGATAAAGTATCTTGGCGACCCTAACCGGACCAGAAAAAATTGAAAAGGGGGGTGCAACACGAGGACTTCCCAGGGGGTCACCCATCCTAGTACTCCTCTCGCCCAAGCACGCTTAACTTCGGAGTCCTGATGGGATCCGGTGCATTAGTGCTGGTATGATCGCACCCGTCATGTTGAAGACACAATTCCTTTATGTGTTAACGATTCACAGTCCCCAACTAGAGATATAGCCCATTCAGAAGGCCCAATGGACTTAACGACAACCTATCAAGCACGCAGCATCATCGTAAGATGTGATATCGACGAGTTGTAGGGCCCTCTAATGTCCCGTGAGTAAGGTTGTCGTCCTTTTAACAGCTCACGACGTACGATCCGGGATGAAAAAATAGGGCAAAAGAAAAAATGTGGCCTGAAATTGAAGAAAACGTTCGATTTTGGGCTTCAAAAAGTGCACAGTGAGCAAGCTAGCTGCCCCCGTCGTAGAGCTCTTGGAGAGCTTTGCAACGGTATGCTGTGCATCACGTAACTCCTTACAGATGAAAAGTCATGGGCACTGGAGTGACAGAGACCTGGTCACAAGACCTACACCCTCGGTTTGCATGCCCAACCTCCACGTGAAGCGAAGTTGTCTTGCCCAAGGTGCCGTGGGATTCGGTAATAGAAATGTGGTGGATAAAGTATCTTGGCAACCCTAACCGGAGCAAAAAAAATTGAAAAGGGGGGTGCAACACGAGGACTTCCCAGGGGGTCACCCGTCCTAGTACTACTCTCGCCCAAGCACGCTTAACTTCGAAGTTCTGATGAGATCCGGTGCATTAGTGCTAGTATGATCGCACCCGTCATGTTGAGGGTACAATTCCTTTATGTGTTAACGGTTCACAGTCCCAGCATAGAGAGATGGCCCATTAAAAAGGCCCAATGGGCTTAACGACAACCCATCTGCTTCAACAACGCAGTATCCTCGCAAGACGTGATATCGACGCATTGTAGGGCCCTCTAATGTCCCGCAAGTAAGGTTATCATCTTTTTAACAGCTCACGACGTACGATCCGGGATGAAAAAATAGAGAAAAGGAAGAAAAGTGGCTCGAAACTAATGAAAACATTCGATTTTGGGCTTCAAAAAAGGCACACCGAGTAAGCTAGCTTCCCCTGTCGTAGAGCTCTCGGAGTGCTTTGCAACGGTATGCTGTGCGCCGCGTAACTCCTTACGGATCAAAAGTTATGAGCACCAGAGCAATGGAGACCTGGTCACAAGCCCTACGCCCTCGGTTTGCTGGCCCAACCTCCACGTGAAGCGAAGTTTTCTTGCCCAAGGTGCCGTGGGATTCGATAATAGAAATGTGGTGGATAAAGTATCTTGGCAACCCTAACCCGAGAAAAAAAAATTGAAAAGGGGGGTGCATCACGAGGACTTTCCAGGGGGTCACCCATCTTAGTACTACTATCGCCCAAGCACGTTTAACTTCGGAGTTCTAATGGGATCCGGTGCATTAGTGCTGGTATGATCCCCCCTGTCATGTTGAGAGCACAATTCCTTTATGTGTTAACGGTTCACAGTCCCAGCCTAGAGAGATAGCCCATTCAAAAGGCCCAATGGGGGTAACGACAACCCATCTCCTTCAACAACGCAGCACCCTCGCAAGACATGATATCGACGCATTGTCGGGCCCTCTAATGTTCCTCGAGTAAGGTTGTCGTCCTTTTAACAGCTCACGACGTACGATCCGGGATGAAAAAATAGGGTAAAAGTTGAAAATTGGCCTGAAACTGATGAAAACATTCGATTTTGGGCTCCAAAAAGGGTACAGCGAGCAAGCTTGCTGCCCCAGTCGTAGAGCTCTCGGAGAGCTTTGCAACGGTATGCTGTGCACCGCGTAACTCCTTACGGATCAACAGTTATGGGCACCTGAGCGACGGAGACCTGGTCACAAGCCCTACGCCCTCGGTTTGCGGGCCCAGCCTCCACGTGAAGCGAAATTGTCTTGCCCAAGGTGCCGTGGGATTCGATAATAGAAATGTGGTGGATAAAGTATCTTGGCAACCCTAACCGGAGGAAAAAAAATTGAAAAGGGGGGTGCAACACGTGGACTTCCCAGGGGGTCACCCATCCTAGTACTACTCTCGCCCAAGCACGCTTAACTTCGGAGTTCTGATGGGATCCAGTGCATTAGTGCTGGTATGATCACACCCGCCAAGTTGAAGGCACAATTCCTTTATGTGTTAACTGTTCATAGTCCCCAACTAGAGAGATGGCCTATTCAGAAGGCCCAATGGGCTTAACGACAACCTATCAAGAACGCAGCATCATCGCAAGACGTGATATCGACGAGTTGTAGGGCCGTCTAATGTCCCGTCAGTAAGGTTGTCGTCTTTTTATTAGCTCACGCGGTACGATCCAGGATAAAAAATAGCACAAAAGAAGAAAAGTGGCCCGAAATTGAAGAAAACTTTCGATTTTGGGCTCCAAAAAGTGCACAGCGAGCAAGCTAGCTGCCCCCGTCGTAGAGCTCTCGGAGAGCTTTGCAACGGTATGATGTGCGTCGCGTAACTCCTTACAGATGAAAAGTCATGGGCACCGAAGCGACAGAGACTTGGTCACAATCCCTACGCCCTTGGTTTGCATGCCCAACCTCCACGTGAAGCGAAGTTGTCTTGCCCACGGTGCCGTGGGATTCGGTAATAGAAAAGTGGTGGATAAAGTATCTTGGAAACCCAAACCGGAACAAAAAAAATAGAAAAAGGGGGTGCAACACAAGGACTTCCCAGGGGGTCACCCGTCCTGGAACTACTATCGCCCAAGCACGCTTAACTTCAGAGTTCTGATGGGATCCGGCGCATTAGTACTGGTATGATCGCACCCGTCATGTTGAGGCCACAATTCCTTTGTGTGTTAGCGGTTCACAATCCCTACCTAGAGAGATAGCCCATTCAGAAGGCCCAATGGGCTTAACGACAACCCATCCGCTTCAACAACGCAGCATTCTGGCAAGACGTGATATCGATCCGTTTTATGGCCCTCTAATGTCCCACGAGTATGGTTGTCGTCCTTTTAACAGCTCACGACGTACGATCCGGGACGGAAAAATAGAGCAAAAGTAGAAAAGTGGCCCGAAATTGATGAAAACGTTCGAATTTGGGCCCTAAAAATGGCACAGCGAGCAAGCTGGCTGCCCCAGTCGTAGAGCTCTCGGAGAGCTTTGCAACGGTATGCTGTGTGCCATGTAACTCCTTACGGATCAAAAGTTATGGGTACCGGAGCGACGGAGACCTGGTCACAAGCCCTACGCCCTTGGTTTGCTGGCCCAACCTCCACGTGAAGCGAAGTTGTCTTGCCCAAGGTGCCGTGGGATTCAATAATAGAAATGTGGTGGATAAAGTATCTTGGCGACCCAAACCGATGCAAAAAAAATTGAAAAGGGGGGTGCATCACGAGGACATCCCAGGGGCTCACTCATCATTGTACTACTCTCGCCCAAGCATGCTTAACTTCGGAGTTCTTATGGGATCCGGTGCATTAGTGCTGGTATTATCGCACCCATCATGTTGAGGGCACAATTCCTTTATTTGTTAACGATTCACAGTCCCAGCCTAGAAAGATGGCCCATTCAGAAGGCCCAATGGGCTTAACGACAACCCATCAGCATCAACAATGCAACATCCTCGCAAGACGTGATATCGACGCGTTGTAGGGCCCTCTAATGTCCCACGAGTAAGGTTTTCTTCCTTTTAACAACTCACGACGTACGATCCGCCACGAAAAAATAGAGTAAAAGAAGAAATGTGGTCCAAAACAGGTGAAAACGTTCGATTTTGGGCTCCAAAAATGGGAACAGCGAGCAAGCTGGCTACCCCCGTCGTAGAGCTTTCGGAGAGCTTTACAACGGTATGCTGTGCGCTGCGTAACTCCTTACGGATCAAATGTTATGGTTACCGTAGTGACGGAGACCTGGTCACAAGCCCTACGCCCTCGGTTTGTAGGCCCATCCTCCATGTGATGCAAAGTTGTCTTACCCCTGGTGCCATGGGATTCGATAATGGAAATGTGGTGGATAAAGTATTTTGGCAACCCTAACCGGAGCAAAATAAATTGAAAAGGGGGGGTGCAACACGAGGACTTCCCAGGGGGTCACCCATCCTTGTACTACTCTCGCCCAAGCACGCTTAACTTCAGAGTTCTGATCGGATCCGGCGCACTAGTGCATGTATGATCGTACCCGCCATGTTGAGGGCACAATTCCTTTATGTGTTAACGGTTCACAGTCTCAGCCTAGAGAGATGGCCCATTAAGAAGGCCCAATGTGCTTACCGACAACCCACCTGCTTCACCAACACAACATCCTCGCAAGACGTGATATCGACGCGTTGTAGGGCCCTCTAAAGTCCTGCGAGTAAGGTTGTCATCCTTTTAACAGCTCACGATGTACGATCCGGGGCAGAAAAACAGAGAAAAAGAAGAAAAGTCGCCCGAAACTGATGAAAATGTTTGATTTTGGGCACCAATAAGGGCACAGCGAGCAAGTTGGCTGCCCCCGTCATAGAGCTGTCAGAGAGCTTTGCAACGGTATGCTTTGCGCCGTGTAACTCCTTACGGATCAAAAGTCATGGGCACTGGAGCGACAGAGACCGGGTCACAAGCCCTACGCCCTTGGTTTGCTGGCCCAGCCTCCACATGAAGCGAAGTTGTCTTGCCCAAGGTGTCGAGGGATTCGATAATAGAAATTTGGTGGATAAAGTATCTTGGCGACCCAAACTGGAACAAAAAAAACTTAAAAGGGGGGTGCAACACGAGGAGTTCCTAGGGGGTCACCCATCCTTGTACTACTCTCGCCCAAGCATGCTTAACTTCGAAGTTCTAATGGGATCCGTTGCATTAGTGCTGGTATGATCACACCGGTCATGTTGAGGGCACAATTCATTTATGTGTTAACGGTTCACAGTCCCTGCCAAGAGAGATGGCCCATTCAAAAGGCCCAATGGGCTTAACCACAACCCATCTGCTTCAACAATGCAACATCCTCGCAAGACGTGATATCAACGCGTTGTAGGGCCTTCTATTGTCCCACAAGTAAGGTTGTCGTCCTTTTAACAGCTCACGACTTACGATCCAGAACTGAAAAATAGCGCAGAAGAAGAAAAGTGGCCCGAAACTGACAAAAACATTCGATTTTGGGCCCCAAAAAGGGCATAGCAAGCAAGCTAGCTGCCCCCGTCGTAGAGCTCTCGGAGAGCTTTGCAACGGTATGTTGTGGGCCGCGTAACTCCTTACGGATCAAAAGTTATGGGCACTAGAGCGATGGAGACCTGGTCATAAGCCCTATGCCCTCGGTTTGCGGGCCTAGCCTCCATGTGCAACGAAGTTGTCTTGCCCAAGGTGCCGTGGGATTCGGTAATAGAAATGTGGTGGATAAAGTATCTTGGCAACCATAACCGGAGCAAAAAAAATTGAAAAGGGGGTGCAACACGAGGACTTCCCAAGGGGTCGCCCATTCTAGTACTACTCTCACCTAAGCATGCTTAACATCGGAGTTCTGATGGGATCCGGTGCATTACTGCTGGTATGATCGCATCCGTCATGTTGAGTGCACAATTCCTTTATGTGTTAATGGTTCACAGTCCTAGCCTAGAGAGATGGCCCATTCAAAAGGCCCAATGTGCTTAATGACAACCCATCTGCTTCAACAACGCAGCATCCTCGCAAGACGTGATATTGACGTCTTGTAGGGCGCTCTAATGTCCCGCGAGTAAGGTTTTCATCCTTTTAACAGCTCACGACATACGATCCGGGATGAAAAAACAGAGCAATAGAAGAAAAGTGGCCAAAAACTAGTGAAAACGTTAGATTTTGGGCTTCGAAAATGGGCACATCGAGCAAGCTGGTGGCCCCCGTCGTAGAGCTCTCGGAGAGCTTCACAACGATATGCTGTGCGCTACGTAACTCCTTACAGATCAAAAGTAATGGGCACCGGAGCGACGGAGACCTGGTCACAAGCCCTACGCCCTCAGTTTGCAGGCCCAGCCTCCATGTGAAGCGAAGTTGTCTTGCCCAAGGTGCCGTGGGATTCGGTAAAAGAAATGTGGTGGATAAAGTATCTTGGCAACCATAACCGGAGCAAAAAAAATTGAAAAGGGGGGTGCAACACGAGGACTTCCCAGGGGGTCACCCATTCTTGTACTACTCTCGCCCAAGCATGCTTAACATCATAGTTCTGGTGGGATCTGGTGCATTAGTGCTGGTATGATTGCACCGGACATGTTGAGGGCCCAAATCCTTTATGTGTTGACGGTTCACAGTCCCAGCCTTGAGAGATGGCACATTCAAAAGGCCCAATGGGCTTAACGACAACGCCTCTACTTCAACAACGCAGTATCCTTGCAAGACGTGATATCGACGTGTTGTAGGGCCCTCTAATGTCCCGTGATTAATGTTGTCGTCCTTTTCGCTTCTCATGACGTACGATCCGGGATGAAAAAATAGCACAAAAGAAGAAAAGTAGCCTAAAATTGATGAAAACGTTTGATTTTGGGATCCAAAAATGGGCACAGAGAGCAAGCTGGCAACCCCCGTCGTAGAGCTCTCTGAGAGCTTTGCAACGGTATGATTTGCGCCGCGTAACTCCTTACGTATCAAAAGTTATGGGCACCGGAGTGACGGTGACCTGGTCACAAGCCCTACGCCCTTGGTTTGCGGGTCCAGCCTCCACGTGAAGCGAAGTTGTCTTGCCCAAACGTGCCGTGGGATTCGGTAATAGAAATGTGGTGGATAAAGTATCTTGGCAACCCTAACCGGAGCAAAAAAAATTGAAAAGGGGGGTGCAACACGAGGATTTCCCAAGGGGTCACCCATCCTAGTACTACTCTCGCCCAAGCATGATTAACTTCGGAGTTCTGATGGGATTCGGTGCATTAGTGCAGGTATGATCGTACCGGCATGTTGAGGCCACAATTCCTTTATGTGTTAACGGTTCACAGTCCCAGTCTAGAGAGATGGCGCATTCAGAAGGCCCAATGGGCTTAACGACAACCCATCTGCTTCAACAACGTAGCATCCTCGAAAGACGTGATATCGATGCGTTGTAGGGCCCTCTAATGTCCCGCGAGTAAGGTTGTCGTCCTTTTAACAGCTCACGACGTACGATTCGGGCCTGGAAAACAGAGCAAAAGAAGAAAGGTGGGTCGAAAGGGGTGAGAACGTATGGTTGTGGCCTCCAAAAACGGGCACAGCGAGCAAGATGGCTGCCCCCGTCATAGAGCTCTTGGAGAGCTTTGTGACTGTATGCTTTGCGCCGCGTAACTCCTTACGGATCAAAAGTCATGAGCTCCAGAGCCACAGAGACTTGGTCACAAGCCCTACGCCCTCGGTTTGCGGTCCCAGCCTACACGTGAAGCGAAGTTGTTTTGCCCAAGGTGTTGTGGGATTCGATAATAGAAATTTGGTGGATAAAGCATCCTGGTGACCCTAACCGGAGCAAAAAAAATTGCAAATGGGGGTGCAACACGAGGATTTCCCAGGGGGTCACCCATCATAGTACTACTATCGCCCAAGCACTCTTAACTTCAGAGTTCTGATGGGATCCGGTGCATTAGTGCAGGTATGATCGCACCCGCCATGTTGAGGGCATAATTCCTTTATGTGTTAACGGTTCACAGTCTCAGCCTAGAGAGATGGCCCATTCAGAAGGCCCAATTTGCTTAACGACAACCCATCTTCTTCAACAACGTAGCATCCTCAAAAGACGTGATATCGATGCATTGTAGGGCCCTCTAATTTCCTGCGAGTAAGGTTGTCGTCCTTTTAACGGCTCACGACTTATGATCCGGGACTGGAAAACAGAGCAAAAGAAGAAAAGTGGCCCGAATCGGGTGAAAACGTTCGATTTTGGCTGCAAAAATGGGCACAGCGAGCAAGCTGGCTGTCCCCGTCATAGAGCTCTCGGAGAGCTTTGTGACGGTATGCTGTGCGCCGCGTAACTCCTTAAGGATCAAAAGTCATGGGCACCGGAGCGACAGAGACTTGGTCACAAGCCCTACATCCTCGGTTTGCTGGCCCAGCCTCCACTTGAAGCGAAGTTGTCTTGCCCAAGGTGTTGTGGGATTCGATAATAGAAATTTGGTGGATAAAGCATATTGGTGACCCTAACCGGACAAAAAAAAATTGCAAAGGGGGGTGCAACATGAGGACTTCCCAGGGGGTCACCCATCCTTGTACTACTCTCGCCCAAGCACGCTTAACTTCAAAGTTCCGTTGGGATCTGGTGCATTAGTGCTGGTATGATCACACCCGTCATGTTGAGCGTACAATTCCTATATGTGTAAACGGTTCACAGTCCCATCCTAGAGAGATGGCCCATTCAAAATGCCCAATGGACTTTTTGACAACCCATCCGCTTCAACAACGCAGCATCCTGGCAAGACGTGGTATCGACGCACTATAGGGCCCTCTAATGTCCTGCAAGTACGGTTGTCGTCCTTTTAACTGCTCACGATGTACGATCCGGGATGGAGAAACAGAGCAAAAGTAGAAAAGTGGCCCGAAAATGATGAAAATGTTCAATTTTGTGCTCCAAAAAGGGAACAGCGAGCAAGCTAGCTACCCCCTACGTAGAGCTCTCAGAAAGCTTTGCAACGGTATGTTGTGCGCCGCGTAACTCCTTACGGATCAAAAGTTATGGGCACCAGAATGATGGAGACCTGGTCACAAGCCCTACGCCCTCGGTTTGCGAGCCCAGCCTCCACGTGAAGCGAAGTTGTCTTGCCCAAGGTGCCGTGGGATTCGATAATAGAAATGTGGTGGATAAAGTATCTTGGCAACCCTAACCAGAGCAAAAAAAATTGAAAAGGGGGTGCAACACGAGGACTTCCCAAGGGGTCACCCATCCTAGTACAATTCTCGCCCAAGCACGGTTAACTTCGGAGTTTTGATGGGAACCGGATCATTAGTGCTGGTATGATCACACCCACCATGTTGAGGGCACAATTCCTTTTTGTATTAACGGTTCATAGTCCCAGCCTAGAGAGATGGCTCATTTAGAAGGCCCAATGGGCTAAATGACAACTCATCACCTTCAACAACGCAGCATCCTCGCAGGACGTGATATCAACACATTATAGGGCCCTCTAATGTCCCGCGAGTAAGGTTGTCGTCCTTTTAACAGCTTTCGACGTACGACCCGGGATGAAAAAACAGGGCAAAAGAAGAATTGTGGCCCGAAACTGGTGAAAATGTTAAATTTTGGGCTTAAAATATGGGCACAGCAAGCGAGCTTGCTGCCACTGCCGTAGAGCTTTCGGAGAGCTTTGCAACGGTATGATGTTCGCCGCGTAACTCCTTACGGATCAAAAGTTATGGGTACCGGAACGACGGAGACCTGGTCACAAGTACTACGCCCTTGGTTTGCGGGCCCAACCTCCACGTGAAGCGATGTTCTATTGCCCAGGGTGCCGTGGGATTTGATAATAGAAATGTGGTAGATAAAGTATCTTGGCAACCCTAACCGGAGGAAAAAAATTTGAAAAGGGGGGTGCAACACGAGGACTTCCCAGGGGGTCACCCATCCTGGTACTACTCTCGCCCAAGCACGCTTAACTTCGGAGTTCTGATGAGATCCGATGCATTAGTGCTGGTATGATCGTACCCGCCATGTTGAGGGCACAATTCCTTTTTGTGTTAACGGTTCACAGTCCCAGCCTAGAGAGATGGCTTATTCAGAAGGCCTAATGGGCTAAACGACAACCCATCACCTTCAACAACGCAGCATCCTCGCAAGACATAATATCGATGCGTTGTAGGGCCCTCTAATGTCCCGCGAGTATAGTTGTCATCCTTTTAACAGCTCACGACGTACGATCCGGGACGAAAAACTAGAACGAAAGAAGAATAGTGGCCCGAAACTAGTGAAAACGTTCGATTTTGGGCACCTAAAATAGGCACAACAATCATGCTTGCTGCCCCCACCGTAGAGCTTTCGGAGAGCTTTGCAACGGTATGCTGTGCGCCGCATAACTCCTTACGGATCAAAAGTTATGGGTACCGGAGCGACGAAGACCTGGTCACAAGTACTACGCCCTCAGTTTGCGGGCCCAACCTCCACGTGAAGCGAATTTGTCTTACCCAGGGTTCCGTGGGATTCGATAATAGAAATGTGGTGGAAAAAATATCTTGGCAACCCTAACCGGAGCAAAAAAAATTGAAAAGGGGGGTGCAACTCGAGCGCTTCTCAGGGGGTCAGCCATCCTAGCACAACTCTCGCCCAAGCACGCTTAGCTTCGGAGTTCTTATGGGATCCGGTGCATTAGTGCTGGTATGATCACACCCGCCATGTTGATGGCACAATTCCTTTATGTGTTAAAGGTTCACAGTCCCAGCCTAGAGGGATTGCCTATTTAGAAGGCCCAATGGGTTTAACGACAACCCATCCGCTTCAACAACGCAGCATCCTCACAAGACGTGATATCGATGCATTGTAGGGACATGTGATGTCCCGCGAGTAAGGTTGTCCTCCTTTTCGCAGCTCCCGACGTACGATCCGGGACGGAAAAACAGAGCAAAAAAAGAAAAGTGACCCGAAACTGATGAAAACGTTTTATTTTGGGCTCCAAAAAGGGTACAGCGAGCAAGCTAGCTACCCGCATCGTAGAGCTCTCAGAGAGCTTCGCAACGGTATGTTGTGTACCGCGAAACTCCTTACGGATCAAAAGTCATGGGCACCGGAGCGACAGAGACCTGGTCATAAGCCCTACGCCCTCGGTTTGCGGGCCCAGCCTCCACGTGAAGCGAAGTTGTCTTGCCCAAGGTGTCGTGGGATTCGATAATAGAAATTTGGTAGATAAAGTATCTTGGCGACCTAAACCGGAATAAAAAAAATTGAAAAGGGGGGTGCAACACGAGGACTTCCTAGGGGGTCACCCATCCTAGTACTACTATCACCCAAGCACGCTTAACTTCGGAGTTCTGATGGGATCCGGTGCATTAGTGCTGGTATGATCGCACCCGTCATGTTGAGGGTACAATTCCTTTATGTGTTAACGGTTCACAGTCCCAGCCTAGAGAGATGGCCCATTTACAAGTCCCAATGGGCTAAACGACAACCTACCTGCTTCAACAACCCAGCATCCTTGCAAGACGTGATATCGACGCATTGTAGGGCCCTCTAATGTCTAGCGAGTAAGGTTGTTGTCCTTATAACCGCTCACGACGTACGATCCGGCACGAAAAAATAGAGCAAAAGAAGAAAAGTGGCCCGAAAATGGTGAAAACGTTCAATTTTGGGCTCCAAAAATGGGCAAAGAAAGCAAGCAGGCTGCCCCCATCGGAGAGCTCTCGGAGAGCTTTGCAACGGTAAGCTGTGCACCTTGTAACTCCGTGCGGATCAAAAGTTAAGGGCACCGGAGCGACAGAGACCTGGTCACAAGCACTACGCCCTCGGTTTGTGGGCCCAGCCTCCACGTGAAGCGAAGTTCTCTTGCCCAGGGTGCCGTGGGATTCGATAATAAAAATGTGGTGGATAAATTATCTTAGCAACCCTAACCGGAGCAAAAAAAATTGAAAAGGGGGGTGCAACACAAGGACTTCACAGGGGGTCACCCATCCTAGTACTATTCTCGCCCAAGCACGCTTAACTTCAGAGTTCTGATGGGATCCAGTGCAGTAGTGCTGGTATGATAGCACCCATCATGTAGAGGGCACAATTCCTTTATGTGTTAACGGTTCACAATCGCAGCCTATAGAGATGGCTCATTCAGAAGGCCCAATGGGCTTAACGACAACCCATCCGCTTCAACAACACAGCATCCTCGTAATACGTGATATGGATAGGTTGTAAGCCCCACTAATGTCCCGCGAGTAAGGTTGTAGTCCTTTTAACAACTCACAACGTACGATCCGGGATGGAAAAACAGAGCAGAAGTAGAAAAGTGGCCCGAAACTGATGAAAACATTCGAATTTAGGCTCCAAAAAGGCCACAGCAAGCAAGCGGGCTGCCTCCATCATAGAGCTCTCGGAGGGCTTTGCAACGATATGCTGTCTACCGCGTAACTCCTTACGGACCAAAAGTGATGGGCACCAGAGCGACGGAGACCTGGTCACAAGCCCTACACCCTCGGTTTGCGGGCCCAGCCTCTATGTGAAGCCTAGTTGTCTAGCCCTAGGTGCCGTGGGATTCGATAATAGAAATGTGGTGGATAAATTATCTTGGCAACCCTAACCGGAGAAAAAATAATTGAAAAGGGGGGTGCAACACGAGAACTTCCCAGGGGGTCAACCATCCTAGTACTACTCTCGCCCAAGCACGCTTAACTTCGGAATTCTGATGGGATCCGGTGCATCAGTGCTAGTATGATCGCACCCGTCATGTTGAGGGCACAATTCCTTTATGTGTGAATGGTTCACAGTCCCAACCTAGAGAGATGGCCCATTCAGAAGGCCGAATGGGCTTAATGACAACCCATCCACTTCAACAACGCAGCATCCTCACAAGACGTGATATCGACGCATTGTAGGGCAGTCTAATGTCCTGCGAGTATGGTTATCGTCCTTTTAATAGCTCACGACATACGATCCGCGATGGAAAAACAGTGCAAAAGAAGAAAAGTGGCCTAAAACTGGTGAAAACGTTCGATTTTGTGCACCAAAAATGGGCACAGCGAGCAAACTGGCAGCCCCCGTCGTAGAGCTCTCGAAGAGCTTCGCAACTGTAAGCTGTGTGCCGCGTAACTCCATACGGATAAAAAATTATGGGCATTGGAGCGACGGAGACCTGGTCACACGCCCTACGCCCTCGGTTTGCGGGCCCAGCCTCCACGGGAAGCGAAGTTGTCTTACTCAAGGTGCCGTGGGATTCGGTAATAGGAATGTGGTGGATAAAGTATCTTGGCAACCCTAACCGGAGCAAAAATACTTGAAAAGTGGGGTGCAACACGCGGACGTCCCTGGGGGTCACCCATCCTAGTACTACTATCGCCCAAGCACACTTAACTTCGGAGTTCTGATGGGATCCGGTGCATTAGTGCTAGTATGATCGCACCTGTCATGTTGATGGCACTATTCCTTTATGTGTTAATGGTTCACAGTCCCAGCCTAGAGAGGTGGCCCATTCAAAAGGCCCAATGGGCTTAACGACAACCCATCTGCTTCAACAATACAGCATCCTCGGAAGACGTGATATTGACGCGTTGTAGGACCCTCTAATGTCCCACAAGTAAGGTTTTCATCCTTTTAACAGCTCAAGACGTATGATTCGGGATAGAAAAACATAGCAAAAGAAGAAAAGTGACCCGAAACTGGTGAAAACGTTAGATTTTGGTCTCCAAAAATGGGCATAGCGAGCAAGCTGGCTGCCCCCATCGTAGAGCTCTCGGAGAGCTTTGCAACAGTCTAATGTGCGCCGCGTAACTCCTTACGGATCAAAAGTTATGGGCACTGGAGTGACGGAGACCTAGTCACAAGCACTACGCCCTCGGTTTGCTGGCCCAGCCTCCACGTGAAGCGAAGTTGTCTTGCCCAGGGTGCCATGGGATTCGATAATAGAAATGTGGTGGGTGAATTATCTTGGCAACCCTAACCGAAGAAAAAAAAATGGAAAAGGGGGTACAACAAGTGGACTTCCCAGGGGGTCCCCCATCCTACTACTACTCTCGCCCAAGCATGCTTAACTTCAGAGTTCTGATGGGATCCGGTGCATTAGTGCTGGTATGATCGCACCCGTCATGTTGACGGCACAATTCCTTTAACTGTTAACGATTCACAGTCCCAGCCTAGAGAGATGGCCCATTTAGAAGGCCTAATAGGCTTAACAAGAACCCATCCGTCTCAACAACGTATCATCCTCGCAAGATGGGACATCGACGCATTGTAGGGCCCTCTAATGTCCAGCGAGTAAGGTTGTCGTCCTTTTAACAGCTCACGATGTACGATCCGGGACGGAAAAATAGAGCCAAATAAGAAAAGTAGCCCAAAACTGATGAAAATGTTCGAATTTGGGCTCCAAAATGGGAACAGCGAGCAGGCTGGCTGCCCCCGTCGTTGAGCTGTCGGAGAGCTTTGTAACTGTATGTTGGGCGTAGCGTTACTCCTTACGGTTCAAAAAGTAAGGGCACCAGAGCCACGGAGACCTGGTCGCAAGCCTTACGCCTTCGGTTTGTTGGCCCAGCCTCCACGTGAATTGAAGTTGTCTTGCCCAAGGTGCCGTGGGATTTGATAATAGAAATGTGTTGGATAAAGTATATTGGCAACCCTAACCGGAGCAAAAAAAATTGAAAATGAGGGTGCAACACGAGGACTTCCCAGGGGGTCACCCATCCTAGTACTATTCTCGCCCAAGCATGCTTAACTTCAGAGTTCTGATGCGATCCATTGCATTAGTACTAGTATGATCACACCCGTCATGTTGAGGGCACAATTCCTTTATGTGTTCATGGTTCACAGTCCCAGCCTAGAGAGATGGCCCATTTAGAAGGCCTAATAAGCTTAACAACAACCCATCCGTTTCAACAACGTATCATCCTCGCAAGACGGGACATCGACGCATTGTAGGGCCCTCTAATGTCCAGCGAGTAAGGTTGTCGTCCTTTTAACAGCTCACGATGTACGATCCGGGACGGAAAAATAGAGCCAAATAAGAAAAGTAGCCTAAAACTGATGAAAATGTTCGAATTTGGGCTCCAAAATGGGCACATCAAGCAAGATAGCTGCCCCAGTCGTAGAGATGTCAGAGAGCTTTGCAACGGTATGCTGTACGTAGCGTAACTCCCTACGGATCAAAATTTATGGCCACCGGAGCGACGGAGACCTGGTCACAAGCCCTACGCGTTCGGTTTGCTGGCCCAGCCTCCACGTGAAGTGAATTTGTCTTGGCCAAGGGGCCGTGCGATGAGATAATAGAAATGTGTTGGATAAAGTATATTGGCAACCTTAACCGGAGCAAAAAAAAATTGAAAATGAGGGTGCAACACGAGGACTTCCCAGGGGGTCACCCATCCTAGTACTATTCTCGCCCAAGCACGCTTAACTTCAGAGTTCTGATGCGATCCGTTGCATTAGTACTGGTATGATCACACCCGTCATGTTGAGGGCACAATTCCTTTATGTGTTCATGGTTCACAGTCCCAGCCTAGAGAGATGGCCCATTCAAAAGGCCTAATGGGCTTAACGACAACCCATCCACTTCAACAACACAACATCCTCGCAAGACATGATATCGACGCATTGTAGGGCCCTCTAATGTCCCGCGAGTGAGGTTGACGTCCTTTTAACAGCTCACGCCGTACGATCCGGGATGGAAAAACATAGCAAAAGAAGAAAAGTGGCCCAAAACTGATGAAAACATTCGATTTTGGGCTCCAAAATGGGCACAACGAGCAACATAGCTGCCCCCGTAGTAGAGCTCGCGAAGTGCTTTGCAACTGTATGCTGTGCGCCGCGTAACTCCTTACAGATCAAAAGTTATGGGCATCGGAGCGACGGAGACCTGGTCACAAGCCCTACGCCCTCGGTTTGCTGGCTCGGCCTCCACGTGAAGCGAAGTTGTCTTGCCCAAGGTGCCGTGGGATTCGATAAAAGAAATGTGGTGGACAAATTATCTTGGCAACCCTAACCGGAGCAAAAAAAATTGAAAAAGGGGGTGCAACACTAGCACTTCCCAGGGGGTCACCCATCCTAGTACTACTCTCGCCCAAGCACGCTTAACGTTGGAGTTCTGATGGGATCCGGTGCATTAATGATGGTATGATCGCACCCACCATGTTGAGGCCACTAATCCTTTATGTGTTAATAGTTCACAGTGCCAACCCAGAGAGGTGGCCCATTCAAAAGGCCCAATGGGCGTAACGGCAACCCATCTGCTTCAACAACGCAACATCCTCACAAACCGGGATATCGATGCATTGTAGGGACCTCTAATGTCCCGTGAGTAAGGTTGTTGTCCTTTTAACAGCTCACGACGTACGATCCGGGGTGAAAAAACAGAGCATAAGAAGAAAAGTGGCCCGAAACAGATGAAAACATTCGAATTTGGGCTCCAAAAAGGGCACAGCGAGCAAGCTGGATGCCCCCGTCGTGGAGCTCTTGGAGCGCTTTGCAACGGTATGCTGTGCGCGGCGTAACTCCTTACGGATCAAAAGTTATGGGCACCAGAGCGACGGATACCTGGTCACAAGCCCTACTCCCTCGTTTTGCTGGCCCAGCTTCCACGTGAAGCGAAGTTGTCTAGCCCAAGGTGCCGTGGAATTCGATAATAGAAATGTGGTGGATAAAGTATCTTGGCAACCCTAAACGGAGAAAAAAAAATTGAAAAGGGGGGTGCAACATAAGGACTTCCCAAGGGGCCACCCATCCTAGTACTACTCTCGCCCAAGCACGCTTAACTTCGGAGTTTTGATGGGATCCGGTGCATTAGTGCTGGTATGATCACACCCGTCATGTTGAGGGTACTATTCATTTATGTATTAACGGTTCACAGTCCTAGTCTAGAGAGATGGCCCATTTAGAAGGCCCAATGGGCTTAACGACAACCCATCCCCTTCAACAACGTAGCATCCTTGTAGGACGTGATATCAACGCGTTGTAGGGCCTTCAAATGTCCCGCGAGTAAGGTTGTCATCCTTTTAATACCTTACGACGTACGATCCGGGATAGAAAAACATAGCAAAAGAAGAAAAGTGGCCCAAAATTGATGAAAACGTTCGATTTTGGGCTACATAAAGGGCACAACGAGGAAGATAGCTGCCCCCATCGTAGAGCTCTTGGAGAGCTTTGTAACGGTATGTTGTGTGCCTCGTAACTCGTAACTGATCAAAAGTTATGGGCACCGTAGCGACGGAGACCTGGTCACAAGCCCTACGCTCTCGGTTTGATGGCCCAGCCTCCACGTGAAGCAAAGTTGTCTTGCCCAAGGTTCCGTGGGATTTGATAATAGAAATGTAGTGGATAAATTATCTTGGCAACCCTAGCCGGAGCAAAAAAAATTGAAAAAGGGGGGGCAACACAAGGACTTCCCTGGGGGTCACCCATCCAAGTACTACTCTCGCCAAAGCACGCTTGACTTCGGAGTTCTGATGGGATACGGTGCATTAGTGATAGTATTATCGCACCCCTCATGTTGAGGGCCCAATTCCTTTATATGTTAACGGCTCACAGTCCCAGCCTAGAGAGATGGCCCATTTAAAAGGCCCAATGGGCTTAACAACAACCGATCCGCTTCAACAACGCAACATCCTCGCAAGACGTGATATCGTCGCGTTCTAGGGCCCTCTAATGTCTCACGAGTAGGGTTGTCATCCTTTTAACAACTCACGACGTACGATCCGGGACGGAAAAATAGAGCAAAAGAAGAAAAGTGGGCCAAAACTGATGAAATCGTTCGATTTTGGGCTCCAAAAAGGGCACATCAAGCAAGCTAGATGCCCCCATCGCAGAGCTCTCAGAGAGCTTCGCAACGGTATGCTGTGTGCCGCAGAACTCCTTACAGATCAAAAGTTATGGGCATCGGAGCGACGGAGACCTGGTCACAAGCCCTACGTCCTCGGTTTGCGGGACCAGCCTCCACGTGAAGCGAAGTTGTCTTGTCCATGGTGTCGTGGGATTCGATAATAGAAATGTGGCGGATAAAGTATCTTGGCAACCCTAACCAGAGAAAAAAAAATTGAAAAAGGGGGTGCAACACGAGGACTTCCCTGGGGGTCTCCCATCCTAGTATTACTCTCGTCCAAGCACGCTTAACTTTGGAGTTCTGATGGGATCCGGTACATCAGTGCTGGTATGATCGCACCCGTCATGTTGAGGGCACAATTCGTTTATGTGTTAACGGTTCACAGTCCCAGCCTAGAGAGATGGCCCATTCAAAAGGCCCAATGGGCTTAACGACAACCCATCCGCTTCAACAACGCTACATCCTCACAAGACGTGATCTCGACACGTGTAGGGCCCTCTAATGTCCTACGAATAAGGTTGTTGTTCTTTTAACAGCTCATGACGTACGATCCGAGATGGAAAAACAGAGCAAAAATAGAAAACTGGACCGAAACTAATGAAAACGTTCAATTTTGGGCTCCAAAAAGGGCACAGCGTGCAAGCTACCAGCCCCCGTCGTGGAGCTCTCGGAGAGCTTTGCAATGGTATGCTGTGCGCCGCGTAACTCCTTACGGATCAAAAGTTATGGGCACCGGAGCGACGGAGACTTGGTTACAAGCCCTACGCCCTCGGTTTGCGGGCCTAGCCTCCATGTGAAGCGAAGTTGTCTTGCCCAAGGTGCCGTGGAATTTGATAATAGAAATGTGGTGGATAAAGTATCTTGGCAACCCTAACCGGAGCAAAAAAAGTTGAAAATGGGGGTACAACACGAGGACTTCCCAAGGGGTCACCCATCTTAGTACTACTCTAGCCCAAGCACGCTTAACTTCGGAGTTCTGATCGGATCCGTTGTATTAGTGCTGGTATGATCGCACAAGTCAGGTTGAGGGCACAATTCATTTATGTGTTAACGGTTCACAGTCCCAGCCTAGAGAGATGGCCTATTTAGAAGGCCCAATGGGCTTAACGACAACCCATCTACTACAACAACGCAACATCCTCGCAAGACGTGATATCGAGGCATTGTAGGGCCCTCTAATATCCCATGAGTTAGGTTGTCTTCCTTTTAACAGCTCATGACGTACGATCCGGGACAGAAAAACATAGCAAAAGAAGAAAAGTGGCCCAAAACTGATGAAAACGTTCGATTTTGGGCTCCAAAAAGGGCATAGCGAGCAAGATAGATGCCCCCGTGTTAGAGCTCTCGGAGAGCTTTGCAACGGTATCTTGTGCGCTGCGTAAGTCCTTACGGATCAAAAGTTATGGGCACCGGAGCAATGGAGACCTGGTCATAAGCCCTACGCCCTCGCTTTGCGGGCCTAGCCTCCACGTGAAGTGAAGTTGTCTTGCCCAAGGTGCCGTGGGATTCGATAATAGAAATGTGGCGGATAAAATATCTTGGCAAACTTAACCGGAGCAAAAAAAGTTGAAAATGGGGGTACAACATGAGGACTTCCCAGGGGGTCACTCATCCTAGTACTACTCTAGCCCAAGCACGCTTAACATCGAAGTTCTGATCGGATCTGTTGCATTAGCGCTGGTATGATCGCACACGTCATGTTGTGGGCACAATTCCTTTATGTGTTAACGGTTCACAGTCCCAGCCTAGAGAGATGGCCCATTCAAAAGGCCCAATGGGCTTAACGACAACCCATCCGCTTAAACAACGCAACATCCTCGCAAGACGTGAAATCGACGCATTGTAGGGCCCTCTAAAGTCCCGCGAGGAGGGTTGGCGTCCTTTTAAGGGCTCACCTCGGACGATCCGGGACGAAAAAACAGAGCAAAAGAAGAAAATTGGCCCGAAACTGATGAACACGTTCGATTTTGGGCTCGAAAAAGGGCAAAGCAAGCAAGCTAGCTGCCTCAGTCGTAGAGCTCTTGGAAAGCTTCGCAACGGTATGCTGTGCGCCGCGTAAGTCCTTACGGATCAAAAGTTATGGGCATCGGAGCGACGGAGACCTGGTCACAAGCCCTATGCCCTCGGGTTGTGGGACCTGCCTCCACGTGAAGCGAAGTTGTCTTGTTCAAGGTGTCGTGGGATTGGAAAATAGAAATGTGGTGGATAAAGTATCTTCGCAACCCAAACCGGAGAAAAAAAAATTGAAAAAGGGGGTGCAACACGAGGACTTCCCTGGGGGTCACCCAAGTTAGTATTACTCTCGTCCAAGCACGCTTAACTTCGGAGTTCTAATGGGATCCGGTGCATTAGTGCTAGTATGATCGCACCCGTTATGTTGATGGCACAATTCATTTATGTGTTAATGGTTCACAGTCCCAGCCAAGAGAGATGGCCCATTCAAGAGGCCCAAAGGGCTTAACGATAACCCATCCGCTTCAACAACGCAACATCCTCGCAAGACGTGATCTCAACGCATTGTAGGGCCCTCTAATGTCCCGCGAGTAAGGTTGTCGTCCTTTTAACAGCTCACGACGTACGATCCGGGATATAAAAACTGAGCTAAAGAAGAAAAGTGGCCCGAAACTGATGAAAACGTTCGATTTTTGGCCTCAAAAAGGGCACAGCGAGCAAGCTGGCTGCCCCCGTCATAGAGCTCTCGGAGAGCTTTTTAACGGTAAGCTGTACGCCACGTAACTCCTTACGGATCAAAAGTTATGGGCACCGGAGCGACAGAGTCTTGGTCACAAGTCCTACGCCCTCGGTTTGCTAGCCCAGCCTCCACGTGCAGCGAAGTTGTCCTGCCCAAGGTATTGTGGAATTCGATAATAGAAATGTTGTGGATAAATTGTCTTGGCAACCCTAACCGGAGCAAAAAAAATTGAAAAGGGGTGTGCAACACGAGGACTTCCCAGGGGATCACCCATCCTAGTACTACTCTCGCCCAAGCGCGCTTAAGTTCAGAGTTCTGATGGGATTCGGTGCATTAGTGCTGGTATGATCTCACCCGTCATGTTGAGGGCACAATTCCTTTATGTGTTAACGGTTCACAGTCCCAGCCTAGAGAGATGGCCCATTCAAAAGGCCCAATGGGCTTAATGATAACCCATCTACTTCAAAAATGCAGCATCCTCGCAAGACGTGATATCGACGCGTTGTAGGGCCCTTTAATGTCCTGCATGTACGGTTGACGTCCTTTTAACAGCTCACGCCGTACAATCCGTGATGGAAAAAAATAGCAAAAAAAGAAAAGTGGCCCGAAACTGATGAAAACGTTTGATTTTGGGCTCCAAAAATGGCACAGCGAGCAAGCTAGCTGCCCCCGTCGTAGAGCTCTCGGAGAGCTTTGCAACGGTATGTTGTGCGCCGCGTAACTCTTTACGTATCAAAAGTTATGGGCACTAGAGTGACAGAGAATTGGTCCCAAGCCCTACGCCCTCGGTATGTGGGCCTAGCCTCCACGTGAAGCGAAGTTGTCTTGCCCAATGCGCCGTGGAATTCGATAATAGAAATGTGGTGGATAAAGTATCTTGGCAACCCTAACCGGAGCAAAAAAAGGTGAAAAGGGGGGTACAACACGAGGACTTCGCAGGGGGTCACCCACACTAGTACTACTCTAGCCCAAGCACGCTTAACTTCAGAGTTCTGATCGGATCCGTTGCATTAGTGCTGGTATGATCGCACCCGTCATGTTGAGGGCACAATTCTTTTATGTGTTAACGGTTCACAGTCCCAGCCTAGAGACATGGCCCATTCAAAAAGCCCAATGGGCTTAACGACAACCCATCTACTTCAAAAACGCAGCATCCTCGCAAGACATGATATCGACGCATTGTAAGGCCCTCTAATGTCCCGCGAGTAAGGTTGTCTTCCTTTTAGCAGCTCACGACGTACGATCGGGGACGGAAAAACATCGCAAAAGCAAAAAAGTGGCCTGAAACTAATGAAAACGTTCTATTTTGGGCTCCAAAAAGGAGCACAGCGAGCAAGTTAGTTGCCCCCTTCGTAGAGCTCTCAGAGGCTTCGCAACGGTATGCTGTACGCCGTGTTACTCCTTACGGATCAAAAGTTATGGGATCGAAGCGACAGAGACTTGGTCACAAGCCCTACGCCCGCGGATTGCGGGACCAGCCTCCACATGAAGCGAAGTTGCCTTGCCCAAGGTGTTGTAGGATTCGACAATAGAAATGTGGTGGATAAAGTATCTTGGCAACCCTAACCGGAGAAAAAAAAATTGAAAAAGGGATGCGACACGAGGACTTCCCAGGGGGTCACCCATACTAATATTACTCTCGTCCAAGCACGCTTAACTTCGGTGTTCTGATGGGATCCAGTGCATTAGTGCTGGTATGATCACACCCATCATGTTGAGGGAACAATTCTTTTATGTGTAAACGGTTCACAGTCCCAGACTAGAGAGATGGCCCATTCAAAAGGCCCAAAGGGCTTAACGACAACCCATCCGCTTCAACAAAGCAACATCCTCGCAAGACGTGATCCTGACGCGTTGTAGGGCCCTCTAATGTCCCGCGAGTAAGGTTGTCGTCCCTTTAACAGCTCACGACGTACAATTCGGGACAGAAAAACTGAGCTAAAGAAGAAAAATGGCCCGAAGCTGATGAAAACGTTCGATTTTGGGCTTCAAAAAGGGCACAGCGAGCAAGCTGGCTGCCCCCATCGTAGAGCTCTCGGAGAGCTTTGTAACGCTATACTGTGCGCCATGTAACTCATTATGGATCAAAAGTTATGGGCACCGGAGCGACAGAGTCCTGGTCACAAGCCCTACGCCCTCGGTTTGCTGGCCCAGCCTCCACGTGCAGCAAAGTTGTCCTACCCAAGGTACCGTGGGATTCGATAATTGAAATGTTGTGGATAAAGTATCTTGGCAACCCTAACCGGAGCAAAAAAAAAATTTAAAAGGGGGATGCAACACGAGGACTTCCCAGGGGGTCACCCATCCTAGTACTACTCTCGCCTAAGCACGCTTAACTTCGGAGTTCTGATGGTATCCGGTGCAGTAGTGCTGGTATGATCGCACCCATCATGTTAAGGGCACAATTCCTTTATGTGTTAACTGTACACAATCCCAGCCTAGAGAGATGGCTCATTCCAAAGGCCCAATGGGCTTAACGACAACCCATCCACTTAAAAAATGTAGCATCCTCGCAAGACGTGATATCAACGCGTTGTAGGGCCCTTTAATGTCCCGCATGTACAGTTGACGTCCTTTCAACAGCTCTCGTCGGTCAAGTCGGGATAGAAAGAAAAGTGGCTTGAAACAGATGAAACCGTTCGATTTTGGGCTCCAAAAAGGGCACAGCAAGCAAGCTAGCTGCCCCCGTCGTAGAGCTCTTGGAGAGCTTTGCAACGGTATGTTGTGCGCAGCGTAACTCCTTACGCATCAAAAGTTATGGGCACCGTAGCGACGAAGACCTAGTCACAAGCCCTACGCCCTCGGTTTGAGGGCCTAGCCTCCACGTGAAGCGAAGTTTTCTTGCCCAAGGTGCCGTGGAATTCGATAATAAAAATGTGGTGGATAAAGTATCTTGGCAACCCTAACCGGAGCAAAAGAAGTTGAAAAGGGGGGTACAACACGAGGACTTCCCAGGGGGTCACCCATGGTAGTACTACTCTAGCCCAAGCACGCTTAACTTCAGAGTTCTGATCGGATCCATTGCATTAGTGCTGGTATGATCGCACCCGTCATGTTGAGGTCAGAATTCCTTTATGTGTTAACGGTTCACAGTCCCAGCCTAGAGAGATGGTCCATTCAAAAGGCCCAATGGGCTTAACGACAACCCATCTACTTCAACAAGGCAGTATCCTCGCAAGATGTGATATCGATGCATTGTAGGGCCCTCTAATGTCCCGCGAGTAAGGTTGTCTTCCTTTTAACAACTCACAACGTATGATCTGGGACGGAAAAACATAGCAAAAGAAGAAAAGTGGCCCGTAACTGATGAAAACGTTCAATTTTAGGCCCTAAAAAGGGAACAACGAGCAAGATAGCTGCCCCCGTCGTAGAGCTCTTGGAGAGCTTTGCAACGGTATGTTGTGCGCCGCATAACTCCTTCCGAATCAAAAGTTATGGGCACCGGAGCGATGGAGACCTGGTCACAAGCCCTACGCCCTCGGTTTGAGGGCCTAGCCTCCACGTGAAGCGAAGTTGTCTTGCCCAAGGTGCAGTGGGATTCGATAATAGAAATGTGGTGGATAAAATATCTTGGCAACCCTAACCGGAGCAAAAAAAAGTTGAAAAGGGGGTTACAACACGAGGACTTACCAGGGGGTCACCCATCCTAGTACTACTCTAGCCCAAGCATGCTAAACTTCGGAGTTTTGATCGGATCTGTTGCATTAGTGCTGGTATGATCGCACCCGTCATGTTAAGGGCACAATTCCTTTATGTCTTAACGGTTCAGAGTCCCAGCCTAGAGAGATGGCCCATTCAAAAGGCCCGATGGGCTTAACGACAACCCATCTGCTTCAACAAAACAACAACCTCGTAAGACGTGATATCGACGCATTGTAGGGCCCTCTAATGTCCCGCGAGTAAGGTTGTCTTCTTTTTAACAGCTCACGACGTACAATCCGGGACGGAAAAACATAGCAAAAGAAGAAAAGTGGCCCGAAACTAATGAAAACTTTCGATTTTGGGCTGCAAAAAGGGCATAGCGAGCAAGATAGTTGCCCCCGTCGTAGAGCTCTCAGAGAGCTTTGCAACGGTATACTATGCACCACGTAACTCCTTACGGATCAAAAGTTATGGGCACAAAGCGACGGAGACCTAGTCATAAGCCCCACGCCCTCGGTTTGCTGGCCCAGCCTCCACGTGAAACGAAGTTGTCTAGCCCAAGGCGCCGTGGGATTCGATAATAGAAATGTGGTGGATAAAGTATCTTGGCAACCCTAACCGGGGCAAAAAAAAATTGAAAAGGGGAGTGCCACACGAGAACTTTCAAGGGGGTCACCCATCCTAGTACTACTCTCGCCGAAGCACGCTTAACTTCGGAGTTCTGATGGGATCTGGTGCATTAGTGCTGGTATGATCGCACTTGTCATGTTGAGGGCACAATTCCTTTATGTGTTAACAGTTCACAATCCCAGCCTAGAGTGATGGCCCATTCGAAAGGCCCAATGGGCTTAACGACAACCCATCTGCTTCAACAAAACAACATCATCACAAGACGTGATATCGACGCATTGTAAGGCTCTCTAATGTTCCGCGAGTACAGTTGTCTTCTTTTTAAAAGCTCACGACGTACAATCCGGGACGGAAAAACATAGCAAAAGAAGAAAAGTGGCCCGAAACTAATAAAGACGTTCGATTTTGTGCTGCAAAAAGGGAACAGCAAGCAAGATAGTTGCCCCCATCGTAGAGCTCTCGGAGAGCTTTGCAACGGTATACTATGCACCACGTAACTCCTTACGGATCAAAAGTTATGGGCACAAAGCGACGGAGACCTGGTCATAAGCCCCACGCCCTTGGTTTGCTGGCCCAGCCTCCACGTGAAACGAAGTTGTCTAGCCAAAGGCGCCGTGGGATTCGATAATAGAAATGTGGTGGATAAAGTATCTTGGCAACCCTAACCGGGGCAAAAAAATTTTGAAAAGGGGAGTGCAACACGAGAACTTTCGAGGGGGTCCCCCATCCTAGTACTCCTCTCGCCTAAGCAAGCTTAACTTCCGAGTTCTGATGGGATCCGGTGCATTAGTGCTGGTATGATTGCACTTGTCATGTTGAGGGCACAATTCCTTTATGTGTTAACAGTTCACAATCCCAGCCTAGAGTGATGGCCCATTCGAAAGGCCCAATGGGCTTAACGACAACGCATCCGCTTCAACAACGCAGCATCATCGCTAGACGTGATATCGACGAGTTGTAGGGCCCTTTAATGTCCTGCGAGTAAGGTTGACGTCCTTTTAACAGCTTATGTCGTACGATCCGGGACGGAAAAACATAGCAAAAAAAGAAAAGTGGCCCGAAACTGATGAAAACGTTTGATTTTGGGCTCCAAAAAGTGCAAAACGGGCAAGCTAGCTGTCCACGTCGTAGAGCTCTCAGAATGCTTTGCAACGGTATACTGTACGCTGCACAACGCCTTAGATATCAAAAGTTAAGGACACCGGAGCGACGAAGACCTGGTCACATGCCCTACGCCCTCGGTTTGCGGGCCTAGCCTCCATGTGAAGCGAAGTTGTCTTGCCCAAGGTACCGTGGGATTCGATAATAGAAATGTGGTGGATAAAGTATCTTGGCAACCCTAACCGGAGCAAAAAAGTTGAAAATGGGGGTACAACACGAGGACTTCCCAGGGGGTTACCCATCCTAGTACTACACTCGCCCAAGCACGCTTAACTTCGGAGTTCTGATGGGATCCGGTGCATTAGTGCTGGTATGATTGCACCTGTCATGTTGAGGGCACAATTCCTTTATGTGTTAACGGTTCACAGTCCCAGCCTAGAGAGATGGCCCATGCTGAAGGCCCAATGGGCTTAATGCAACCCATCTGCTTCAACAACGCAGCATCCTCGCAAGACGTGATATCAACGCATTGTAGGGCCCTCTAATGTCACGCTAGTAAAGTTTTCGCCCTTTTAACAGATCACGACGTACGATCCGGGACGGAAAAATAGAGAAAAAGAAGAAAAGTGGCCCGAAACTGATTAAAAGGTTCGAATTGGGCTCCAAAAAGGGCATAGCGAGCAAGCTGGCTGCCCCCGTCATAGAGCTCTCGGAGAGATTTGCAACGGTATCCTGTGCGCTGCGTAACTACCTACGGATCAAAAGTTATGGGCACCGGAGTGACAGAAACTTTGTCACAAGCCCTACGCCCTCGGTTTGTGGGCCTAGCCTCCACGTGAAGTGAAGTTGTCTTACCCAAGGTGCCGCGGGATTCGATAATAGAAATGTGTTGGATAAATTGTCTTGGCAACCCTAACTGGAGCAAAAAAAATTGAAAAAGGGGGTGCAACACGAGGACTTCCCAGGGGGCCACCCATCCTAGTACTACTCTCGCCCAAGCACGCTTAACTTCGGAGTTCTGATGGGATTCGGAGCATTAGTGCTGGTATGATCGCACCCGCCATGTTGAGGGCACAATTCCTTTATGTGTTAAAGGTTCACAGTCCCAGCCTAGAGAGATGGCCCATTAAGAAGGCCCAATGGGCTTAACGACAACACATCTGCTTCAACAACGCAGCATCCTCACAAGACGTGATATCGACGCATTGTAGAGCCCTATAATGTCCCGCGAGTAAGGTTGTCTTTCTTTTAACAGCTCACGAAGTACGATCCGGGATGGAAAAGCATAGCAAAAGAAGAAAAGTGGCCCGAAACTGATGAAAACGTTCAATTTTGGGCTCCAAAAATGGCACAGTGAGACAAGATAGCTGCCCCCGTCGTAGAACTCTTGGAGAGCTTTGCAACGGTATTCTATGCACCGCATAATTCCTTATGGATCAAAAGTTATGGGCACCGGAGCGACAGAGACCTGGTCACAAGCACTACGCCCTCGGTTTGCAGGCCCAGCCTACACGTGAATCGAAGTTGTCTTGCCAAAGGTGCCGTGGGATTCGATAATAGAAATCTGGTGGATAAAGTATCTTGGCAACCCTAACCCGGAAAAAACAAATTGAAAAAGGAGGTGCAACACGAGGACTCCCCAGGGGGTCACTCTTCCTAGTAGTACTCTCGCCAAAGCACGCTTAACTTCGGAGTTCTGATGGGATTCAGTGCATTAGTGCTGGTATGATCGCACCCGTCATGTTTAGGGCACAATTCCTCTATGTGTTAACGGTTCACAGTCCCAGCCTAGAGAGATGGCCCATTCAAAAGGCCCAATGGGCTTAACGACAACCCATCGGCTTCAACAACGCAGCACCCTCGTAAGACGTGATATCGACGCATTGTAGGGCCCTCTAATGTCCCGCGAGTAAGGTCGTCTTCTTTTTAACAGCTCAAGACGTACAATCCGGGACGAAAAAACATAGCAAAAGAAGAAAAGTGGCCTGAAACTAATGAAAACGTTCTATTTTGGGCTCTAAAAAGGGCACAGCGAGCAAGATAGCTGCCCCCGTCGTAGAGCCCTCAGAGAGCATTGCAATGGTATACTATGCACAGCGTAACTCCTTACGGATCAAAAGTTATGGGCACAAAGCGACGGAGACCTGGTCACAAGCCTTACGCCCTCGGTTTGCTGGCCCAGCCTCCACGTGAAGCGAAGCTATCTTGCCCAAGGTGCAGTGGGATTCGATAATAGAAATGTGGTCGATAGAGTATCTTGGAAACCCTAACCGGGCCAAAAAAAAATTGAAAAGGGGAGTGCAACACGAGAACTTCCGAGGGGGTCACCCATCCTAGTACTACTCTCGCCAAAGCACGCTTAACTTCGGAGTTCGGATGGGATCCGGTGCATCAGTGCTGGTATGATCGCACCCGTCATGTTGAGGGCACAATTCCTTTATGTGTTAACGGTTTACAATCCCAGCCTAGAGAGATGGCCCATTCGAAAGGCCCAATGGGCTTAACGACAACGCATCCGCTTCAACAACGCAGCATCCTTGCAAGACGTGATATCGACCAGTTTTAGGGCCCTTTAGTGACCCGCGAGTATGGTTGGCGTCCTTTTAACAGCTTATGTCATACGATTCGGGACGAAAAAACA
The DNA here is from genome assembly GCA_037974665.1 of Ehretia macrophylla. Lineage (NCBI taxonomy): Eukaryota > Viridiplantae > Streptophyta > Magnoliopsida > Boraginales > Ehretiaceae > Ehretia > Ehretia macrophylla. Next base: position 65,843,336 of record CM075775.1, read on the forward strand.
TAGCAAAAAATGAAAAGTGGCCCGAAACTGATGAAAACGTTCTATTTTGTGTTCCAAAAAGGGCAAAGCGAGCAAGCTAGCTATCCCTGTTATAGACCACTTGGAGAGCTTTGCAACGGTATGCTGTACGCCGCGAAACTCTTTACGAATCAAAAGTTATGGGCATCGGAGCGACGGAGACCTGGTCACAAGCCCTACGCCCTCGGTTTGCGGGCCTAGCCTCCATGTGAAGCTAAGTTGTCTTACCCAAGGTGCCGTGGGATTCAATAATAGAAATGTGGTGGATAAAGTATCTTCGCAACCCTAACCAGAGCAAAAAAAGTTGAAAAGGGGGGTGCAATACGAAGACTTCCCAGGGGATTACCCATCCTAGTACTACTCTCGCCCAAGCATGCTTAACTTCGGAGTTCTGATGGGATTCGGTGCATTAGTGCTAGTATGATCGCACCCATCATGTTGAGGGCACAATTCCTTTATGTGTTAGCGGTTCACAGTCCCAGCCTAGAGAGATGGCCCATTCAAAAGGCCCAATGGTCTTAACGACAACCCATCCACTTCAACAACGCAGCATCCTCGCAAGACATGATATCGACGCATTGTAAGGCCCTCTAATGTCCCGCGAGTAAGGTTATCGTCCTTTTAACCGCTCACGACGTGCGATCCGGGATGAAAAAATTGAGCAAAAGAAGAAAAATGGCCCGAAATTGATGAAAACATTCAATTTTGGGCTCCAAAAAGGGCACATCAAGCAAGCTAGCTGCCCCCGTCGTCGAGCTCTTGGAGAGCTTTGCAACGGTATGCTGTGCGCCGCGTAACTCCTTATGGATCAAAAGTTATGGGCACCGGAGTGACGGAGAGCTGGTCACAAGCACTACGCCCACGGTTTCCTGGCTTAGCCTCCACGTGAATCGAAGTTGTCTTGCCAGAGGTGTCGTGGTATTCGATAATAAAAATATGTGGATAAAGTATCTTGGCAACCCTAACCGGAGCATTAGTGCTGGTATGATCGCACCCATCATGTTGAGGGCACAATTCCTTTATGTGTTAAAGGTTCACAGTCCCAGCCTAGAGATATTGCCCCTTCAGAAGGCCCAATCGGTTTAACGATAACCCATCTGCTTCAACAACACAGCATCCTCAGAAGACGTGATATTGACGAGTTGTAGGGCCCTCTATTGTCCCGTGAGTAAGGTTGTCTTCCTTTTAACAGCTCACGATGTACGGTCCGAGACGGAAAAGCATAGCAAAAGAATTAAAGTGGGCCGAAACTAAGGAAAATGTTCGATTTTGGGGTGCACAAAAGGCACAGCGAGCAAGATAGCTACCCCCGTCGTAGAGCTCTTGGAGAGCTTTGCAATAGTATGCTGTGCGCTGCATAACTCCTTACGGATGAAAAGTTATGGGCACCGGAGTGACGCAGAGCTGGTCATAAGCACTACGCCCACGGTTTACTGGCTTAGCCTCCACGTGAATCGAAGTTGTCTTGCCAAAGGTGCCGTGGTATTCGATAATAGAAATATGTGGATAAAGTATCTTGGCAACCCTAACCGGAGCAAAACAAATTGAAAAAGGGGGTGGAACACGAGGACTTCCCAGGGGGTCACCCTTCCTAGTACTACTCTTGCCAAAGCACGCTTAACTTCGGAGTTCTGATGGGATTCGGTGCATTAGTGCTAGTATGATCGCACCCATCATGTTGAGGGCACAATTCCTTTATGTGTTAGCGGTTCACAGTACCAGCCTAGAGAGATGGCCCATTCAAAATGCCCAATGGTCTTAACGACAACCCATCCACTTCAACAACGCAGCATCCTCTCAAGACGTGATATCGACGTATTGTAGGGACCTCTAATGTCCCGCGAGTAAGGTTATCATCCTTTTAACAGCTCACGACGTACGATCCGGGATGAAAAAATAGAGCAAAGGAAGAAAAGTGGCCCGAAACTGATGAAAACATTCGATTTTGGGCTCCAAAAAGGGGACATCAAGCAAGCTAGCTGCCCCCGTCGTCGAGCTCTTGGAGAGCTTCGCAACGGTATGCTGTGCACCGCGTAACTCCTTACGGATCAAAAGTTATGGGCACCGGAGCGACGGAGACCTGGTGATAAGCCCTACGCCCTCGGTTTGCGGGACCAGCCTCCACGTGAAGCGAAGTTGTCTTGCCCAAGGTATCGTGGGATTCGGTAATAGAAATGTGGTGGATAGAGTATCTTGGAAACCCTAACCGGAGCAAAAAAAATTGAAAAAGGGGGTGCAACACGAGGACTTCCCTGGGGGTCACCCATCCTAGTACTACTCTCGCCCAAGCACGCTTAACTTCGGAGTTCTGATGGGATCTGGTGCATTAGTGCTGGCATGATCGCACCCGTCATGTTGAGGGCACAATTTCTTTGTGTTAACGGTTCACAGTCCCAGCCTAGAGAGATGGCCCATTCAGAAGGCCCAATGGGCTTAACGACAACCCATCTGCTTCAACAACGCAGCATCCTCGCCAGACGTGGTATCGACGCGTTGTAGGGCCCTCTAATGTCCCGCGAGTATGGTTGTCGTCCTTTTAACAACTCACGACGTACGATCCGGGATAGAAAAATAGAGAAAAAGAAGAAAAGTGGCCCGAAATTGATGAAAATGTTCGAATTTGGGCTCCAAAAATGGCACAGCGAGCAAGGTTGCTGCCCTCGTCATAGAGCTCTTGGAGAGCTTTGCAACGGTATGCTGTGCGTTGCGTAACTCCCTACGGATCAAAACTTATGGGCACCGGAGCGACGGAGACCTGGTCACAAGCCCTACGCCATCGGTTTGCGGGCCTAGCCTCCACGTGAAGCGAAGTTGTCTTGCCCAAGGTGCCGTGGGATTCGATAATAGAAATGTGGTTGATAAATTATCTTGGCAACCCGAACCGGAGCAAAAAAATTTGAAAAGGGGGGTACAACACGAGGACTTCCCAAGGGGTCACGCATCCTAGTACTGGTCTAGCCCAAGCACGCTTAACTTCGGAGTTCTGATCGGATCTGTTGCACTGGTGCTGGTATGATAGCACCCGTCATGTTGAGTGCAAAATTCCTTTATGTGTTAACGGTTCACAGTCCCAGCCTAGAGGGATGGCCCATTCAAAAGGCCCAATGGGCTTAACGACAACCCATCTGCTTCAACAACACAGCATCCTCGCAAGACGTGATATCGACACATTGTAGGGCTCTCTAATGTCCCGCGAGTAAGGTTGTCTTCTTTTTAACAGCTCACGACGTACGATCCGGGATGGAAAAACATTGCAAAGGAAGAAAAGTGGCCCGAAACTAATGAAAACGTTCAATTTTGGGATCCAAAAAGGGCACAGCGAGCAAGATATCTGCCCCCGTCGTACAGCCCTCGGACAGCTTTGCAACCGTATACTATGCACCGCGTAATTCCTTACGGATCAAAAGTTATGGCCACAAAGCGACGGAGACCTGGTCACAAGCCCTACGCCCTCAGTTTGCTGTCCCAGGCTCCACGTGAAGCGAAGTTGTCTTGCCCAAGGTGCCGTGGGATTCGATAATAGAAATGTGGTGGATAAAGTATCTTGGCAACCCTAACCGGGGCAAAAAAAAATTGAAAAGGGGAGTGCAACACGAGAACTTCCCAGGGGGTCACCCATCCTAGTACTACTCTCGCCAAAGCACGCTTAACTTTAGAGTTCTGATGGGATCCGGTGCATTAGTGCTGGTATGATCGCACCCGTCATGTTGAGAGCACAATTCTTTTATGTGTTAACGGTTCACTATCCCATCCTAGAGAGATGGCCCATTCGAAAGGCCCAATGGGCTTAACGACAACGCATTCACTTCAACAACGTAGCATCCTCGTAAGACGTGATATCGACGAGTTGTAGGGCCCTTTAATGTCCCGCGAGTAAGGTTGACGTCCTTTGAACAGCTTATGTCGTACGATCCGGGACGAAAAAACAGAGCAAAAGAAGAAAATTGCCGGAAACTGATGAAAACGTACGATCTTGGGTTCCAAAAAGGGCACAGCGAGAAAGCTAGCTATCCCCGTCGTAGAGCTCTCGGACAGCTTTGTAACGGTATGCTGTTCGTGGCGCAACTCATTACGGATCAAAAGTTATGGGCACCAGAGCGACGGAGACCTGGTCACAAACCCTACGACCTCAGTTTGCGGGCCTAGCCTCCATGTGAAGCGAAGTTGTCTTGCCCAAGGTGCCGTGGGATTCAATAATAGAAATATGGTGGATAAAGTATCTTGGCAACCTTAACCGGAGAAAAAAAAGTTGAAAAAGGGGGTGCAACACGAGGACATCCTAGGGGGTTACCCATCCTAGTACTACTCTCGCCCAAGCATGCTTAACTTCGGAGTTCGGATGGGATCCGGTGCATTAGTGCTGGTATGATCGCACCCGTCATGTTTAGGGCACAATTCCTTTATGTGTTAACGGTTCACAGTCCCAGCCTAGAGAGATGGCCTATTCTGAAGGCCCAATGTGCTTAACGACAACCCACATGCTTCAACAACGCAGCATCCTCGCAAGACATGATATCGACGTGTTGTAGGGCCCTCTAATGTCTCGCTAGTAAAGTTGTCATCCTTTTAACAGCTCACGACGTACGATCCAAGACGGAAAAACAGAGAAATAGAAGAAAAGTGGCCCGAAACTAATGAAAATGTTCGAATTTGGGCTCCAAAAAGGGCACAGCGAGCAAGCTGGGTGCCCCCATCGTAGAGCTCTCGGAGAGCTTTGCAACGGTATGCTGTTCGTTGCGTAACTACCTACAGATCAAAAGTTATAGGCACCGGAGTGACGGAGACCTAGTCACAAGCCCTACGCCCTCGGTTTGCGAGCCTAGCTTCCATGTGAAGCGAAGTTGACTTGCACAAGGTGCCGCGGGATGCGATTATAGACATGTGGTGGATAAATTATCTGGGCAACCCTAACAGGAGCAAAAAAAATTGAAAAGGGGGGTACAACACGAGGACTTCCCACGGGGTTACCCATCCAAGTACTACTCTCGCCCAAGCATGCTTAACTTCGGAGTTCTGATGGGATCCGGAGCATTAGTGCTGGTATGATCGCACCCGCCATGTTGAGGGCACAATTCCTTTATGTGTTAAAGGTTCACAGTCCCAGCATAGAGAGATGGCCCATTCAGAAGGCCCAATGGGCTTAACGACAACCCATCTACTTCAACAATGCAGCATCCTCACAAGACGTGATATCGACGCGTTGTAGAGCCCTCTAATGTCCCACGACTAAGGTTGTCTTCCTTTTAACAGCTCACGACGTACGATCCGAGACGAAAAAACATAGCAAAAGAAGAAAAGTGGCCCGAAACAGATGAAAACGTTCGATTTTGGGCTCCAAAAATGGCACAGCGAGCAAGATAGCTGCCCCTATCGTTGAGCTATTGGAGAGCTTTGCAACGGTATGTTGTGCGCCGCGTAACTCCTTACGGATCAAAAGTTATGGGCATAAAGCGACGGAGACCTGGTCACATGCCTTAGGCCCTCGATTTGCTGGCCCAACCTCCACGTGAAGCGAAGCTGTCTTGCCCAAGGTGCCGTGGGATTCGATAATAGAAATGTGGTGGATAAAGTATCTTGGCAACCCTAACCGGGCCAAAAAAAATTGAAAAGGGGAGTGCAACACGAGAACTTCCGAGGGGGTCACCCATCCTAGTACTACTCTCGCCAAAGCACGCTTAACTTCGGAGTTCGGAAGGGATCCGGTGCAATAGTGCTGGTATGATCGTACCCATCATGTTGAGGGCACAATTTCCTTTATGTGTTAACGGTTTACAATCCCAGCCTAGAGAGATGGCCCATTCGAAAGGCCCAATGGGCTTAACGACAATGCATCCGCTTCAACAACGCAGCATCCTCACAAGACGTGATATCGACGAGTTGTAGGGCCCTTTAATGTCGCGCGAGTATGGTTGACGTCCTTTTAACAGCTTATGTCGTACGATCCGGGAAGGAAAAAAAGAGCAAAAAATGAAAAGTCGCCCGAAACTGATGAAAACGTTCGATTTTGGGTTCCAAAAAGGGCAAAGCGAGCAAGCTAGCTATCCCCGTCATAGAGCACTTGGAGAGCTTTGCAACGGTAAGCTGTACGCCACGCAACTCCTTACGAATCAAAAGTTATGGGCACTGGAGCGACGGAGACATGGTCACAAGCCCTACGCCCTCGGTTTGCGGGCTTAGCCTTAATGTGAAGCGAAGTTGTCTTGCCCAAGGTGCCGTGGGATTCGATAATAGAAATGTGGTGGAAAAAGTATGTGCGCAACCCTACACGAAGAAAAAAAAATTGAGAAGGGGGGTGCAACACGAGGACTTCCCAGGGGGTCACCCATCCTTGTAGTACTCTTGCCCAAGCACGCTTAACTTCGGAGTTCTGATGGGATCCGGTACGTTAGTGCTGGTACGATCACACCCGTCATGTTGAGGGCACAATTCCTTTATGTGTTAACGGTTCACAGTCCCAGCCTAGAGAGATGGCCCATTCAAAAGGCCCAATGGGCTTAACGACAACCCATCTGCTTCAACAACGGAACATCCTCACAAGATGTTATATCGACGCATTGTAGGGCCCTCTAATATCTCGCTAGTAAAGTTGTCGTCCTTTTAGCAGCTCACGATGTACGATCCGGGACCGAAAAATAGAGTAAAAGAAGAAAAGTGGCCCGAAACTGATGAAAAATTTCAAATTTGGGCTCCATAAAGGGTACAGCGAGCAAGCTGGCTGCCCCCGTCCTAGAGCTCTCGGAGAGCTTTGCAACGGTATGCTGTGCGCTGTGTAACTACCTACGGATCAAAAGTTATGGGCACCGGATCGACGGAGACCTGGTCACAAGTCCTATGCCCTCGGTTTGCGGGCCTAGCCTCCACGTGAAGCGAAGTTGTCTTGCCCAAGGTGCCGCAGGATTCGATAATAGAAATGTGGTGGATAAATTATCTTGGCAACCTTAACCGGAGCAAAAAAAATTGAAAAGGGGGGTGCAACACGAGGACTTCCCAGGGGGCCACCCATCCAAGTACTACTCTCGCCCAAGCATGCTTAACTTCGGAGTTCTGATGGGATCCGGAGCATTAGTGCTGGTATGATCGCACCCATCATGTTGAGGGCACAATTCCTTTATGTGTTAAAGGTTCACAGTCCCAGCCTAGAGAAATTGCCCATTCAGAAGGCCCAATGGGCTAAACGACAACCCATCTACTTCAACAACGCAGCATCCTCACAAGACGTGATATCGACGCGTTGTAGAGCCCTCTAATGTCCCGCGAGTAAGGTTGTCTTCCTTTTAACAGCTCACGACGTACGATCCGAGACGAAAAAGCATAGAAAATGAAGAAAAGTGGCCCGCAACTAATGAAAACGTTTGATTTTGGGCTCCACAAATGGCACAGCGAGCAAGATAGCTGTCCCCGTCGTACAGCTCTTGGAGAGCTTTGCAACGGTATGCTGTGCGCCGCGTAACACCTTACGGATCAAAAGTTATGGGCACCGGAGCGACGGAGAGCTGGTCACAAGCGCTACGCCCACGGTTTGCTAGCTTAGCCTCCACATGATTCGAAGTTGTCTTGCCAAAGGTGCCGTGATATTCGATAATAGAAATGTGGTGGATAAAGTATCTTGGCAACCCTAACCGGAGCAACACGAGGACTTCCCAAGGGGTCACCCTTCCTAGTACTACTCTCGCCAAAGCACGCTTAACTTTGGAGTTCTGATGTGATTCGGTGCATTAGTGCTGGTATGATCGCACCCATCATGTTGAGGGTACAATTCCTTTATGTGTTTGCGGTTCATAGTCCCAGCCTAGAGAGATGGCACATTCAAAATGCCCAATGGTCTTAACGACAACCCATCCACTTCAACAACGCAGCATCCTAGCAAGACGTGATATCGACGCATTGTAAGGCCTTCTAATGTCCCACGAGTAAGGTTATCGTCCTTTTAACAGCTCACGACGTACGATCCGGGATGAAAAAATAGAGCAAAAGAAGAAAAGTGACCCGAAACTGATGAAAACATTCAATTTTGGGCTCCAAAAAGGGCACATCAAGCAAGCTAGCCGCCCCCGTCGTTGAGCTCTCGGAGAGCTTCGCAACGGTATGCTGTACACCGCGTAACTCCTTACGGATCAAAAGTTATGGGCACCGGAGCGACGGAGATCTGGTCACAAGCCCTACGACCTCGGTTTGCTGGCTTAGCCTCCACGTGAATCGAAGTTGTCTTGCCAAAGGTGCCGTGGCATTCGATAATAGAAATGTGGTGGATAAAGTATCTTGGCAACCCTAACCGGAGCAAAACAAATTGAAAAAGGGGGTGCAACACGAGGACTTCCCAGGGGGTCAACCTTCCTAGTACTACTCTCGCCAAAGCATGCTTAACTTCGGAGTTCTGATGGATTCAGTGCATTAGTGCTGGTATGATCGCACCCGTCATGTTGAGGGCACAATTCTTTTTTGTTTTAGCGGTTCACAGTCCCAGCCTAGAGAGATGGCCCATTCAAAAGGCCCAATGGTCTTAACGACAACCCATCCACTTCAACAACGCAGAATCCTTGCAAGACGTGATATCGATGCATTGTAGGGCCCCCTAATGTCCCACGAGTAACGTTATCGTCCTTTTAACAGCTCACGACGTACAATCCAGGACGAAAAAATAGTGCAAAAGAGGAAAACTGGCATGAAACTGATGAAAACATTCGATTTTGGGCTCCAAAAAGGGCACAGCGAGCAAGCTAGCTGACCCCGTCGTAGAGCTCTCGGAGATCTTTGCAACGGTATGCTTTGCGCCTCGTAACTCCTTACGGATCAAAAGTTATGGGCACCGGAGCGACGGAGACTTGGTCACAAGCCCTATGCCCTCGGTTTGCGGGACCAGCCTCCACGTGAAGCGAAGTTGTCTTGCCCAAGGTGTCGTGGGATTCGGTAATAGAAATGTGGTGTATAAAGTATCTTGGAAACCCTAACCGGAGCAAAAAAAATTGAAAAAGGGGGTGCAACACGAGGACTTCCCTGGGGGTCACCCATCTTAGTACTACTCTCGCCCAAGCACGCTTAACTTCGGAGTTCTTGTGGGATCTGGTGCATTAGTGCTGGTATGATCGGACTCATCATGTTGATGGCACAATTTCTTTATGTGTTAACGGTTCACAGACCCAGACTAGAGAGATGGCCCTTTCAGAAGGCCCAAAGGGCTTAACGGCAACCCATCTGCTTCAACAACATAGCATCCTCGCAAGACAAGATATTGACGCCTTGTAGGGCCCTCTAATGTCCCACCAGTAAGGTTGTCGTCCTTTTAACAACTCACGACGTACGATCTGGGACGGAAAAATAGAGCAAAAGAAGAAAAGTGGCCCGAAACTGATGAAAATGTTCGAATTTGGGCTCCAAAAAGGGCATAGCGAGCAAGCTGGCTGCCCTTTTCGTAGAGCTCTCGGAGAGCTTTGCAACGGCATGTTGTGCGTTGCGTAACTCCCTACGGATCAAAACTTATGGGCATCGGAGTGACGGAGACCTGGTCACAAGCCCTACGCCATCGGTTTGCGGGCCTAGCCTCCACGTGAAGCGAAGTGGTCTTGCCCAATGTGCCGTGGGATTCGATATTAGAAATGTGGTGGATTAATTATCTTGGCAACCCTAACCGGAGCAAAAAATTTTGAAAAGGGGGTACAACACGAGGACTTCCCAGGGGGTCACCCATCCTAGTACTACTCTAGCCCAAGCACGCTTAACTTCGGAGTTCTGATCGGATCTGTTGCATTAGTGCTGGTATGATCGCACCCGTCATGTTGAGGGCAAAATTCCTTTATGTGTTAACGGTTCACAGTCCCAGCCTAGAGAGATGGCCCATTCAAAAGGCCCAATGGGCTTAACGACAACCCATCTGCTTCAACAACGCAGCATCCTCGCAAGACGTGATATCGACACATTGTAAGGCTCTCTAATGTTCCGCGAGTACAGTTGTCTTCTTTTTAACAGCTCACGACGTACGATTCGGGATGGAAAAACATAGCAAAAGAAGAAAAGTGGCCCAAAACTAATGAAAACGTTCAATTTTGGGCTCCAAAAAGGGCACAGCAAACAAGATACCTTCCCCCGTCGTAGAGCCCTCGGAGAGCTTTGCAACGGTGTACTATGCACCGCGTAACTCCTTACGGATCATAAGTTATGGGCACAAAGCGACGGAGACCTGGTCACAAGCCCTACGCCCTCGGTTTGCTGGCCCAGCCTCCACGTGAAGCGAAGTTGTCTTGCCCAAGGTGCCATGGGATTCGATAATAGAAATGTGGTGGATAAAGTATCTTCGCAACCCTAACCGGGGCAAAAAAAAATTGAAAAGGGGAGTACAACACGAGAACTTCCCAGGGGGTCACCCATCCTAGTACTACTCTCGCCAAAGCACGCTTAACTTCAGAGTTCTGATGGGATCCGGTGCATTAGTGCTGGTATTATCGCACCCGTCATGTTGAGGGCACAATTCCTTTATGTGTTAACGGTTCAAAATCCCAGCCTAGAGAGATCGCCCATTCGAAAGGCCCAATGGGCTTAACGACAACGCATCCGCTTCAACAACGTAGCATCCTCGCAAGACGTGATATCCACGAGTTGTAGGGCCCTTTAATGTCCCGCGAGTAAGGTTGACGTCCTTTGAACAGCTTATGTCGTACGATCCGGGACGGAAAAACATAGCAAAAAAAGAAAAGTGCCCGAAACTGATGAAAACGTTCGATTTTGGGTTCCAAAAAGGGCACAGCGAGAAAGCTAGCTGTCTCCGTCGTAGAGCTCTCGGACAGCTTTGTAACGGTATGCTGTACGCCGCGCAACTACTTACGGATCAAAAGTTATGGGCACCAGAGCGACAGAGACCTGGTCACAAGCCCTACGCCCTCGGTTTGCGGGCGTAGCCACCATGTGAAGCGAAGTTGTCTTGCCCAATGTACCGTGGGATTCAATAATAGAAATATGGTGGATAAAGTATCTTGGCAACCCTAACCGGAGCAAAAAAAGTTGAAAAAAGGGGTGCAACACGAGGACTTCCCTGGGGGTTACCCATCCTAGTACTACTCTCGCCCAACCATGCTTAACTTTGGAGTTCTGATGGGATCCGGTGCATTAGTGCTGGTATAATCACACCCGTCATGTTGACGGCACAATTCCTTTATGTGTTGACGGTTCACAGTCCCAGCCTAGAGAGATGGCCTATTCTGAAGGCCCAATGTGCTTAACGACAACCCACCTGCTTCAACAACGCAGCATACTCGCAAGACATGATTTCGTATGTCTCGCTAGGAAAGTTGTCGTCCTTTTAACAGCTGACGACGTATGATCCGGGATGGAAAAACAGAGCAAAAGAAGAAAAGCGGCCCGAAACTAATGAAAATGTTCGAATTTGGGCTCCAAAAAGGGAAAAGCGAGCAAACTGGCGGCCCCCGTTGTAGAGCTCTCGGAGAGCTTTGCAACGGTATGCTGTGCGCTGCGTAACTAATTACGGATCAAAATTTATAGGCACTGGAGCGACGGAGACCTGGTCACAAGCCCTAAGCCCTCGGTTTGCGGGCCTAGCTTCCCCGTGAAGCGAAGTTGTTTTGCCCAAGGTGCCGCGGGATTCGATAATAGAAATGTGATGGATAAATGATCTTGGCAACCCTAACAGGAGCAAAAAAAATTGAAAAAGGGGGTGCAACACGAGGACTTCCCAGGGGGCTACCCATCCTAGTACTACTCTCGCCCAAGCATGCTTAACTTCGGTGTTCTGATGGGATCCGAAGCATTAGTGCTGGTATGATCGCACCTGTCATGTTAAGGGCACAATTCCTTTATGTGTTAAAGGTTCACAGTCCCAGCCTAGAGAAATTGCCCATTCAAAAGGCCCAATGGCTTAACAACAACCCATCTACTTCAACAACATAGCATACTCACAAGACGTGATATCGGCGCATTGTAGAGCCCTCTAATGTCCCGCGAGTAAGGTTGTCTTCCTTTTAACAGCTCACGACATGCGATCCGAGACGGAAAAGCATAGCAAAGGAAGAAAAGTGGCCCGAAACTAATGAAAACGTTCGATTTTGGGCACCACAAATGGTACAACGATCAAGATAGCTGCCCCCGTCGTAGAGCTCTTGGAGAGCTTTGCAACGGTATGCTGTGCTCCGCGTAACTCCTTACGGATCAAAAGTAATGGGCACCGGAGCGACGGAGAGCTGGTCACAAGCACTACGCCCACGGTTTGCTGGCTTAGCCTCCACGTGAATCGAAGTTGTCTTGCCAAAGGTGCCGTGGTATTCGATAATAGAAATGTGGTGGATAAAGTATCTTGGTAACCCTAACCGGAGCAAACCAAATTGAAAAAGGGGGTACAACACGAGGACTTCCCTGGGGGTCACCCTTCCTAGTACTACTCTCGCCAAAGCACGCTTAACTTCGGAGTTCTGATGGGATCCGGTGCATTTGTGCTGGTATGATCGTACCAGTCATGTTGAGGGCATAAATCCTTTATGTATTAGTTGTTCACAGTCCCAGCCCAGAGAGATGGCCCATTCAAAAGGCCCAATGGGCTTAACGGCAACCCATCTGCTTCAACCACGCAGTATCCTCGCAAGACGTGATATCGACGCATTGTAGGGCCCTTTAATGTCTCGCGAGTTAGATTGTCGCCCTTTTAACAGCTCACAACGTACGATCCGGGATCAAAAAATAGAGCAAAAGAAGAAAAGTGGCCCAAAATTGATGAAAACATTCGATTTTGGGCTCCAAAAAAGGCATATCAAGCAAGCTAACTGCCCCTGTCGTCAAGCTCTCGGAGAGCTTCGCAACGGTATGCTGTGCACCGCGTAACTCCTTACGGATCAAAAGTTATAGGCACCTGAGCGACGGAGACCTGGTCACAGGCCCTACGCCCTCGGTTTGCGGGACCAGCCTCCATGTGAAGCGAAGTTGTCTTGCCCAAGATGTCGTGGGATTCGGTAATAGAAATGTGGTGGATAAAGTATCTTGGAAACCCTAACCGAAGCAAAAAAAATTGAAAAAGGGGGTGCAACACGAGGACTTCCCTGGGGGTCACCCATCCTAGTACTACACTTGCCCAAGCACGCTTAACTTCGGAGTTCTGATGGGATCTGGTGCATTAGTGCTGGTATGATTGCACCCGTCATGTTGAGGGCACAATTTCTTTAGGTGTTAATGGTTCACAGTCCCATCCTAGAGAGATGGGCCTTTCAGAAGACCCAATGGAGTTAACGACAACCCATCTGCTTCAACAACGCAGCATCCTCGCAATACGTGATATCGACGCGTTGTAGGGACCTCTAATGTCCCACGAGTAAGTTTGTCGTCCTTTTAACAACTCACGACGTACGATTCGGGACGATAAAACAGAGCAAAAGAAGAAAGGTGACCCGAAACTAATGAAAATGTTCGAATTTGGGCTCCAAAAAGGGCAAAGCGAGCAAGTTGGCTGCCCCCGTCGTAGAGCTCTCGGAGAGCTTTGCAACGGTATGCTGTGTGCTGCGTAACTACCTAAGGATCAAAAGTTATAGGCACCAGAGTGACGGAGACCTGGTCACAAGCCCTACGCCCTCGGTTTGCGGGCCTAGCTTCCACGTGACGCGAAGTTGTCTTGCCCAAGGTGCCGCGGGATTCGATAAAAGAAATGTGGTGGATAAATTATCTTGGCAACCCTAACAGGAGCAAAAAAAATTGAAAAGGGGGGTACAACACGAGGACTTCCCAGGGGGCTACCCATCCTAGTACTACTCTCGCCCAAGCATGCTAAACTTCGGAGTTCTGATGGGATCCGGAGCATTAGTGCTGGTATGATCGCACCCACCATGTTGAGGGCACAATTCCTTTATGTGTTAAAGGTTCACAGTCCCAGCATAGAGAGATGGCCCATTCAGAAGGCCCAATGGGCTTAACGACAACCCATCTACATCAACAACGCAGCATCCTCACAAGACGTGATATCGACGCGTTGTAGAGCCCTCTAATGTCCCGCGAGTAAGGTTATCTTCCTTTTAACAGCTCACGACGTACGATCCGGGACGGAAAAACATAGTAAAAGAAGAAAAGTGGCCCGAAAAAGATGAAAACGTTCGATTTTGGTCTCCAAAAATGGCACAGCGAGAAAGATAGCTGCCCCTGTCGTTGAGCTCTTGGAGAGCTTTGTAACGGTAGGCTGTGCGCCGCGTAACTACTTACGGATCAAAAGTTATGGGCACCGGAGCGACAGAGACCTGGTGACAAGCACTACGCCCTCGGTTTGCTAGCCCAGCCTCCACGTGAATCGAAGTTCTGTTGCCAAAGGTGCCATATGATTCGATAATAGAAATGTGGTGGATAAAGTATCTTGGCAACCCTAACAGGAGCAAAACAAATGGAAAAAGGGGGTGCAACACGAGGACTTCCCAGGGGGTCACCCTTCCTAGTACTACTCTCGCCAAAGCACGCTTAACTTCGGAGTTCTGGTGGGATTCGGTGCATTAGTGCTGGTATGATCGCACCCGTCATGTTGAGGGCACAATTCCTTTATGTGTTAACGGTTCACAGTCCTAGCCTAGAGAGATGGCCCAATCAAAAGGCCCAATGGTCTTAACGACAACCCATCCACTTTAACAACGCAGCATCCTCGCATGACGTGTTATCGATGTATTGTGGGTCCCTCTAATTTCCCACGAGTAAGGTTGTTGTACTTTTAACAGCTCACGACGTACGATCTGGGATGAAAAAATAGAGCAAAAGAAGAAAAGTGGCCCGAAAGTGATGAAAACGTTCGCTTTTGGGCTCCAAAAAGGGCACATCAAGCAAGCTAGCTGCCCCCGTCGTCGGGCCCTCGGAGAGCTTCGGAACGGTATGTTGTGCACCGCGTAACTCCTTACGGATCAAAAGTGATGGGCACCGGAGCAACGGAGACCTGGTCACAAGCCCTACGCCCTCGGTTTGCGAGACCAGCCTCCACGTGAAGCGAAGTTGTCTTGCCCAAGGTGTCGTGGGATTCGATAATAGAAATGTGGTGGATAAAGTATCTTGGCAACCCTAACTGGAGCAAAATAAAATTGAAAAAGGGGTGCAACACGAGGACTTCCCTGGGGGTCACCCATCCTAGTACTAGTCTCGCCCAAGCACCCTTAAGTTCGGAGTTCTAATGAGAACTGGTGCATTAGTGCTGGTATGATCGCACCCGTCATGTTGAGGGCACAATTTCTTTATGTGTTAACGGTTCACAGTCCCAGCCTAGAGAGATGGCCCTTTAAGAAGGACCAATGGGCTTAACGACAACCCATCTGCTTCAACAACGCAGCATCCTCGCAAGACATGATATCAACACGTTGTAGGGCCCTCTAATGTCCAGCGAGTAAGGTTGTCTTCGTTTTAACTACTAACGACGTACGATCCGAGATGAAAAAATATAGCAAAAGAAGAAAAGTGGCCCGAAACTGATGAATACGTTCGATTTTGGGCTCCAAAAAGGGCACAGCGAGCAAGATACCTGCCCCCATCGTAGAGCTCTAGGAGAGCTTTGCAATGGTATGCTGTGCGCCGCGTAACTCCTTACGGATCAAAAGTTTTGGGCACTGGAGCGATAGAGACCTGGTCACAAGCCCTACGCCCTTGGTTTGCTGGCCTAGCCTCTACATGAAGCGAAGTTGTCTTGCCAGAGGTGCCGTGGGATTCGATAATACAAATGTGGTGGATAAAGTATCTTGGCAACCCTAACGGGAGGAAAACAAATTGAAAAAGGGGGTGCAACAGGAGGACTTCCCAGGGGGTCACCCATCCTAGTACTACTCTTGCCAAAGCATGCTTAACTTCGGAGTTCTGATGGGATCCGGAGCATTAGTGCTGGTATGATCACTCCCGTCATGTTGAGGGAATAATTCCTTTATGTATTAACGGTTCACAGTCCCAGCCTAGAGATATGGCCCATTCAGAAGGCCCAATGGGCTAAACGACAACCCATCCACTTCAACAACGCAGTATCCTCACAAGACATGATATCGACGCATTGTAAGGCCCTCTAATGTACAATGAGTAAGGTTGTCGTCATTTTAACAGCTCACGACGTACGATCCGGGATGGAAAAACAGAGTAAAAGAAGAAAAGTGGCCCGAAATTGATGAAAACGTTCGATTTTGGGCTCCGAAAAGGGCACAGCGAGCAAGATAGCTGTCCCCGTCGTAGAGCTCGCGGAGAGCTTTGCAATGGTATTTTGTGCACCGCGTAACACCTTACGGATCAAAAGTTATGGGCACCGGAGCGACGGAGACTTGGTCACAAGCCCTACGCCCTCGGTTTGCGGGCCCAGCCTCCACGTGAAGCTAAGTTGTCTTGCCCAAGGTGCCGTGGGATTCGGTAATAGAAATGTGGTTGATAAAGTATCTTGGCAACCCAAACCAGAGAAAAAAATATTGAAAAGGGGAGTGCAACGCGAGGACTTCCCAAGGGATCACCTATCCTAGTACTACTCTCTACCAAGCACGCTTAACATCGGAGTTCTGATGGGATCCGGTGCATTAGTGCTGGTATGATAGCACCCGTCATGTAGAGGGCACAATTCCTTTATGTGTTAACGGTTCACAGTCCCAGCCTAGAGAGATGGCCCATTCAAAAGTCCCAATGGGCTTAACGACAACCTACCTACTTCAACAACACAGCATCCTTGCAGGATGTGATATCGACGCGTTGTAGGGCCCTCTAATGTCCAGCTAGTAAGGTTGTCGTCCTTTTAACTTCTCACGACGTACGATCCGGGACGAAAAAACAGAGCAAAAGAAGAAAAGTGGCCAAAACGGGTGAAAACGTTCGATTTTGTGCTCCAAAAATGAGCACAGGGAGCAAGCTGGCTGCCCTTATCCTAGAGCTCTCGGAGAGCTTCGCAACTATAAGTTGTTCGCCGCGTAACTCTGTACGGATCAAAAGTTATGGGCACTGGAGGGACGGAGACCTGGTCACGAGGACTTCCAAGGGGGTCACCCATCGTAATTCTACTCTCACCCAAGCACGCTTAACTTCGGAGTTCTGATGGGATCCGGTGCATTAGTGCTGGTATGATAGCACCCGGCATGTAGAGGGCATAATTCCTTTATGTGTTAACGGTTCATAATCCCTGCCTTGAGAGATGGCCTATTCAGAAGGACCAATGGGCTTAATGACAACCCATCCGCTTCAACAACGCAGCATCCTCGCAAGACGTGATATCGACGCGTTGTAGGGCCCTCCAACGTCCCGCGAGTAAGGTTGTCGTCCTTTTAACAACTCACGACTTATGATCCCGGACGGAAAAACAGAGCAAAAGAAGAAACGTGGCCCGAAACTGATGAAAACATTCGATTTTGGGCTCCAAAAAAGGCACAGAGAGCAAGCTAGCTACACCCGTCGTAGAGCTCTCGGAGAGCTTTGCAACGGTATGCTGTCCGCCGTGTAACTCCTTACCGACCAAAAGTTATGGGCACCGGAGCGATGGAGACCTGGTCACAAGCCCTACGCCCTCGGTTTGCAGGCCCAGCCTCTATGTGAAGTGAAGTTGTCTTGCCCAGGGTGCCGTGGGATTCGATAATCGAAATATGGTGGATAAATTATTTTGGCAACCTTATCCGGAGCAAAAAAAATTGAAAAGAGGGGTGCAACCCGAGGACTTCCTAGGGGGCAACCATCCTAGTACTACTCTCGCCCAAGCATGCTTAACTTTGGAGTTCTGATCGGATCCGGTGCATTAGTGCTGGTATGATCGCACCCGTCATGTTGAGGGCACAATTCCTTTATGTGTTAACAGTTCAGAGTCCCAGCCCAGAGAGATGGCCCATTCAGAGGGCCCAATGGGCTTAACGATAACCCATTCGCTTCAACAACGCAGCATCCTCTCAAGACGTGATATCGACGCATTGTAAGGCCCTCTAATGTCCCGCAAGTAAGGTTGTCGTCCTTTTAACAGCTCACGACGTACGATCTGGGATGGAAAAATAGAGCAAAAGAAGAAATATGGCCCGAAACTGATGAAAACGTTCGAATTTGGGCTCCGAAAAGGGCACAGCAAGCAAGCTGGTTGCCCCCGTCGTAGAGCTCTCGGAGAGCTTTGCAACGGTATGCTGTGCGACGTGTAACTTCTTACAGACCAAAAGTTATGGGCACTGGAGCGACGGAGACCTGGTCACAAGCCCTACGCCCTCGGTTTGCGGGCCCAGCCTCCATGTGAAGCGAAATTGTCTTGCCCAAGGTGCTGTGGGATTCGATAATAGAAATGTGGTGGATAAATTAACTTGGCAACCCTAACGGGAGCAAAAAAAATTGAAAAGGGGGGTGCAACACGAGGACTTCCCAGGGCGTCACCCATCCTAGTACTACTCTCGCCCAAGCACGCTTAACTTTGGAGTTCTGATGGGATCCGGTGCATTAGTGCTTGTATGATCGCACCCGTCATATTGAGGGCACAATTCATTTATGTGTTAACAGTTCACAGTCCCAGCCTAGAGAGATGGCCCATTCAAAAGGTCCAATGGGCTTAACGAAAACCCATCTGCTTTAACAACAAAGCATCCTCGCAAGACGTGATATCGACGCGTTGTAGGGCCCTCTAATGTCCCACGATTATGGTTTTCATCCTTTTAACTGCTCACGACGTACGATGCGGGATGAAAAAACAGAGCAAAAGAAGAAAAGTGACTCGAAACTGGTGAAAACGTTCCTTTTGGGTTCCAAAAATGGGCATAGCGAGCAAGCTGGCTACCCCTATTGTAGAGCTCTCGGACAGCTTTGCAAAGGTATGCTATGCGCCGCGTAACTCCTTACGGATCAAAAGTTATGGGCACCGGAGTGACGGAGACCTGGTCACAAGCACTACGCCCTCGGTTTGCTAGCCCAGCCTCCGCGTGAAGCGAAGTTGTCTTTCCCAGGGTACCGTGGGATTCGATAATAGAAATGTGGTGGATGAATTATCTTGGCAACCCTAACCGAAGCAAAAAAAATGGAAAAGGGGGTGCAACAAGAGGACTTCCCATGGCGTCACCTATCCTAGTACTACTCTCGCCCAGGCATGCTTAACTTCGGAGTTCTGATGGGATCCGGTTCATTGGTGCTGGTATGATCGCACCAGTCATGTTGAGGGCACAATTCCTTTATGTGTTAACGGTTCACAGTCCCAGCCTAGAGTGATGGCCCATTCAGAAGGCCTAAGGGGCTTAACGATAACCCATCTGCTTCAACAGCATAGCATCCTCGCAAGACGTGATATCGATGCATTGTAGGGCCCTCTATTGTCCCCCGATTAAGGTTGTCGTCCTTTTAACAGCTCACGACGTACGACCCGGGACAGAAAAATACAGCAAAAGAAGAAAAGTGGCCCGAAACTCGTAAAAATGTTCAATTTTGGGCACCAAAAATGGGCACAGTGCGCAAGCTGGCTGCCCTCGTCGTAGAGCTCTCTGAGAGCTTTGCAACGGTATGATGTGCGCCGCGTAACTCCTTACGGATCAAAAGTTATGGGCACCGGAGCGACGGAGACCTAGTCACCAGCACAACACCCTCGGTTTGCTGGCCCAGCCTCCACGTGAAGCGAAGTTGTCTTGCCCAGGGTGCCGTGGGATTCGATAATAGAAATGTGGTGGTTAAATTATCTTGGCAACCATAACCGGAGCCAAAAAAATAGAAAAGGGGGTTGCAACACGAGGGGTTCCCGGAGGTCACCTATCCTTGTACTACTCTCGCCCTAGCACGCTTAACTTCGGAGTTCTGATGGGATCCGGTGCATTAGTGCTGGTGCTATCGCGCCCGTCATGTTGAGGGCACAATTCCTTTATATGTTAACGGTTCACTGTCCCAGCCTAGAGAAATAGCCCATTCAAAAGGTCCAATTGGCTTAACGGCAACCCATCTGCTTCAACAACGTAGCATCCTCGCAAGACAAGATATCGACACATTGTAGGGCCTTCTAATGTCCCGCGAGTAAGGTTGTCGTCCTTTTAATAGCTAACGATGTACGATCCGGGATGAAAAAAAAGAGCAAAAGAAGAAAAGTGGCCGAAAACTGGAGAAAACCTTCGATTTTGGGCTCCAAAAATGGGCACAGCGAGCAAGCTGGCTGCCCTAGTCGTAGAGCTCTCGGAGAGCTTTGCAACGGTATGCTGTGCGTCGCGTAACTATTTACGGATCAAAAGTTATGGGTATCGGAACGACAGAGACCTGGTCACAAGCACTACGCCCTCGGTTTGCTGGCCCAGCCTCCACGTGAAGCGAAGTTGTCTTGCCCATGGTGCCGTGGGATTCGATAATAGAAATGTGGTGGATGAATTTTCTTGGCAACCCTAACCAAAGCAAAAAAAATTGAAAAGTGGGGTGCAACACGAGGACTTCCCAGGGGGTCACCCATCCTAGTACTACTCTCGCCCAAGCACGCTTTACTTCGGAGTTCTGATGGGATCCAGAGCACTAGTGCTGGTATGATCGCACCCGCCATGTTGAGGGCACAATTCCTTTATGTGTTAACGGTTCACAGTCCGAGCCTAGAGAGATGGCCCTTTCTGAAGGCCTAATGGGCTTAACGACAACCAATCCGCTTCAACAACATAGCATCCTCGCAAGACGTGATATCGACGCGTTGTAGGGCCCTCTAATGCCCAGCGAGTACGGTTGTCGTCCTTTTAACAGCTCATGACGTACGATCCGGGATGGAAAAATAGAGCAAAAGAAGAAAAGTGGCCCGAAACTGGTGAAAATGTTCGAATTTGGGATCCAAAAATGGACACAGCGAGCAAGCTGGCTGCCCCCGTCTTAGAGCTCTCGGAGAGCTTTGCAACGATATGCGGTGCGCCGCGTAACTCCTTACGGATTAAAAGTTATGGGCACTAGAGCGACGGATACCTGGTCACAAGCACTACGCCCTCGGTTTGCTGGCCCAGCCTCCACATGAAGCGAAGTTGTCTTGCCCAGGGTACCGTGGGATTCGATAATAGAAATGTGGTGGATAAATTATCTTGGCAACCCTAACCGGAGCAAAAAAAATTGAAAAGGGGGGTGCAACATGAGGACTTCCCGGACGTCACCTATCCTAGTACTACTCTCGCCCAAGCACGCTTAACTTCGGAATTCTAATGGGATCCGGTGCATTAGTACAGGTACTATCGCACCCGTCATGTTGAGGGCATAATTCCTTTATATGTTAACGGTTCACTGTCCCAGCCTAGAGAGATAACCCATTCAAAAGGCCCAATGGGCTTAACGGCAACCCATCTGCTTCAACAACGCAGCATCCTCGCAAGACGCGATATCGACGCATTGTAGGGCCCTCTAATGTCGCGCGATTAAGGTTGTCGTCCTTTTAATAGCTCACGACATACGATCCGGGACGAAAAAAAAGAGCAAAAGAAGAAAAGTGGCTTGAAACTGTTGAAAACATTCGAATTTGGGCTACAAAAATGGGCACAGCGAGCAAGCTGGCTGCCCCTGTCGTAGAGCTCTCGGAGAGCTTTGCAACGGTATGCTGTGCGCCGCGTAACTCCTTACGGATCAAAAGTTATGGGCACCGGAGCGGCAGAGACTTGGTCACAAGCACTACGCCCTCTGTTTGCTGGCCCAGCCTCCATGTGAAGCGAAGTTGTCTTGCCCAGGGTGTCGTGGGATTCGATAATAGAAATGTGGTGGATGAATTTTCTTGGCAACCCTAATCGAAGCAAAAAAATTTTAAAAGGGGGGTGCAACACGAGGACTTCCCAGGGGGTCACCCATCCTAGTACTACTCTCGCCCAAACACGCTTAACTTTGGAGTTCTGATGGGATCCGGTGCATTAGTGCTGGTATGATCGCACCCATCATGTTGAGGGCACAATTCCTTTATGTGTTAACGATTCACCGTCCCAGCCTAGAGAGATGGCCCATTCAAAAGGCTCAATGGGCTTAACGACAACCCATCTACCTCAACAACGCAGTATCCTTGCAAGACGTGATATCAACATGCTGTAGGGCCCTCTAATGTCCCACGAGTAAGGTTGTCGTCATTTTAATAGCTCACGACGTACGATTCGGGACGGAAAAACAGAGTAAAAGAAGAAAAGTCGCCCAAAACTGATGAAAACATTCGAATTTGGGCTCTAAAAAAGGCACAACGAGTAAGCTAGCTGGCCGCGTCGTAGAGCTCTCGGAGAGCTTTCCAACGGTATGATGTGTGCCACGTAACTCCTTACGTATCAAAAGTTATGGGCACCGGAATGACGGAGACCTGATCACAAGACCTACGCCCTCGGTTTTCGGGCCCAGCCTCCACGTGAAGCGAAGTTGTTTTGCCCAGGGTGCCGTGTGATCCGATAATAGAAATGTGGTGGATAATTTATCTTGGCAACCCTAACCGGAGCAAAAAAAATTGAAAAGGGGGGTGCAACATGAGGACTTCCGAGGGGGTCACCCATCCTAGTACAACTCTCGCCCAAGCACGCTTAACTTCGGAGTTCTGATGGTATCCGGTGCATTAGTGCTGGTATGATCACACCCGTCATGTTGAGGGCAGAATTCCTTTATGTGTTAACGGTTCACAGTCCTAGCCTCGAGAGATGGCCCATTCAGAAGGCCCAATGGGCCTAACGACAACCCATCTGCTTCAACAACGCAGCATCCTCGCAAGACTTGATATCGACGCGTTGTAGGTCCCTCTCTTGTCCGGTGAGTAAGGTTGTCATCTTTTTAACAGCTCACAACGTATGATCCGGGATGAAAAAACAGATCAAAAGAAGAAAAATGGCCCGAAACTGGTGAAAACGTTCGAATTTGGGCTCCAAAAATGGACACTGCGAGCAAGCTGGTTGCCCCCATCCTAGAGCTCTCGGAGGGCTTTGCAACTATATGTTGTGCGCCGCGTAACTCCTTAGGAATCAAAATTTATTGGCACCGGAGCGGCGGAGACCTGGTCACAAGCACTACGCCCTCGGTTTGCGACCCCAACCTCCACGTGAAGCAAAGTTGTCTTGCCCAGGGTGCTGTGGGATTCGATAATAGAAATGTGGTGGATAAATTATCTTGGCAACCCTAACCGGAGCAAAAAAAATTGAAAAGGGGGGTGCAACACGAGGACTATCCAGGGGTTCACACATCCTAGTACTACTCTCGCCCAAACACGCTTAACTTCGGAGTTTTGATGGGATCCGGTGCATTAGTGCTGGTATAATCGCACCCATCATGTTAAGGGCACAAATCCCTTATGTGTTGTCGGTTCACAAACCCAGCCTAGAGAGATGATCCATTCAAAAGGCCCAATGGGCTTAACGACAACCCATCTACCTCAACAACGCAGTATCTTTGCAAGACGTGATATCAACACGCTGTAGGGCCCTCTAATGTCCCGCGAGTAAGGTTGTCGTAATTTTAATAGCTCACGACGTACGATTCGGGACGGAAAAACAGAGTAAAAGAAGAAAAGTCGCCCAAAACTGATGAAAACATTCGAATTTGGGCTCTAAAAAAGGCACAGCGAGTAAGCTAGCTGCCCGCGTGGTAGAGCTCTCGGAGAGCTTTGCAACGGTATGATGTGTGCCACGTAACTCCTTACGTATCAAAAGTTATGGGCACCGGAATGACGGAGACCTGATCACAAGACCTACGCCCTCGGTTTGCGGGCCCAGCCTCCACGTGAAGCGAAGTTGTTTTGCCCAGGGTGCCGTGTGATTCGATAATAGAAATGTGGTGGATAATTTATCTTGGCAACCCTAACCGGAGCAAAAAAAATTGAAAAGGGGGGTGCAACACAAGGACTTCCGAGGGGGTCACCCATCCTAGTACAACTCTCGCCCAAGCACGCTTAACTTCGGAGTTCTGATGGTATCCAGTGCATTAGTACTGGTATGATCACACCCGTCATGTTGAGGGCACAATTCCTTTATGTGTTAATGGTTCACTGTCCTAGCCTCGAGAGATGGCCCATTCAGAAGGCCCAATGGGCCTAACGACAACCCATCTGCTTCAACAACGCAGCATCCTCGCAAGACGTGATATCGACGCGTTGTAGGTCCCTCTAATGTCCCGCGAGTAAGGTTGTCGTCCTTTTAACAACTCACGACGTATGATTCGGATGAAAAAACAGATCAAAAGAAGAAAAGTGGCCGAAAACTGGTGAAAACGTTCGAATTTGGGCTCCAAAAATGGGCACAGCGAGCAAGCTGGTTGCCCCCGTCGTAGAGCTCTCGGAGCTTTGTAACGGTATGCTATGCGCCGCGTAACTCCTTACGGATCAAAAGTTATGGGCACCGGAGCGGCGGAGACCTGGTCACAAGCACTACGCCCTCGGTTTGCGAGCCCATCCTCCACGTGAAGCGAAGTTGTCTTGCCCAGGCTACCGTGGGATTCAATAATAGAAATGTGGTGGATAAATTATCTTGGCAACCCTAACCGGAGAAAAAAAAATTGAAATGGGGGGTGCGACACGAGGACTTCCCAGGGGGTCACCCATCCTAGTACTACTCTTGCCCAAGCACGCTTAACTTCGGAGTTCTGATTGGATCCGGTGTATTAGTACTAGTATGATCACACCCGTCATGTTGAGGGCACAATTCCATTATGTGCTAACAGTTCACAGTCCCAGCCTGGAAAGATGTACCTTTCAGAAGGCCCAATGGGCTTAACGACAACACATCCGTTTCAACAACGTAGTATCCTCACAAGACGTAATATCAACGCATTGTAGGGCCCTCTAATGTCCCACGAGTAAGGTTATCGTCCTTTTAACAGCTCACGACGTATGATCCGGTACGAAAAAAAGGGCAAAAGAAGAAAAGTGGCCCAAAACTGATGAAAACGTTCGAATTTGGGTTCCAAAAAGGGCAAAACAAGAAAGCTGGCTACCCCCGTCGTATAGCTCGCGGAGAGCTTTGTAACGGTATGTTGTGCGCCGCGTAACTCCTTACGGATCAAAAGTTATGGGCACCGGAGCATCCTCGCAAGACGTGATATCGACGCGTTGTAGGTCCCTCAAATGTCCCGCGAGTAAGGTTGTCGTCCTTTTAATCGCTCACGACGTATGATCCGGGACAAAAAAATAGATCAAAAGAAGAAAAGTGGCCCGAAACTGGTGAAAATGTTCGAATTTGGGATCCAAAAATGGACACAGCGAGCAAGCGGGCTGCCCCAGTCGTAGAGATCTCGGAGAGCTTTGCAACGATATGTGGTGCGCCACGTAACTCCTTGCGGATTAAAAGTTATGGGCACTAGAGCGGCGTAGACTTGGTCATAAGCACTACGCCCTCGGTTTGCGAGCCCAGCCTCCACGTGAAGCGAAGTTGTCTTGCCCAGGGTGCCGTGGGATTCGATAATAGAAATGTGGTGGATAAATTATCTTGGCAACCCTAACCGGAGCAAAAAAAATAGAAAAGGGGGTGCAACACGAGGATATCCTAGGGGGTCACCCATCCTAGTACTACTCTCGCCCAAGCACGCTTAACTTCGGAGTTCTGATTGGATCCGGTGTATTAGTACAGGTATGATCGCACTCATCATGTTGAGGGCACAATTCCTTTATGTGTTAACGGTTCACAGTCCTAGCCTGGAGATATGGCCCATTCAGAAGGCTCAATGGGCTTAACGACAACACATCTGTTTCAACAACGCAGTATCCTCGCAAGACGGGATATCGACGCATTGTAGGGCCCTCTAATGTAATGCGAGTATGGATGGCGTCCTTTTAACAGCTCATAACGTACGATCCGGGACGGAAAAATAGAGAAAAAGCAGAAAAGTGGCCCGAAACTGATGAAAACGTTCAATTTTGGGCTCCAAAAATGGGCATAGTGAGCAAGTTGGTTTCCCCCATCGTAGAGCTCTCGGAGTGCTTTGCAACGGTATGCTGTGCGCCGCGTAACTCCTTACGGATCAAAAGTTATGGGCACCAGAGCGACGGAGACCTGGTCACAAGCCCTACGCCCTCGGTTTGCGGGCCCTGCCTCCACGTCAAGCGAAGTTGTCTTGCCCAAGGTGCTGTGGGATTCGGTAATAGAAATGTGGTGGATAAAATATCTTGGCAACCCTAATCGGAGCAAAAAAAATTGAAAAGGGGGTGCAACACGAGGACTTCCCAGGGGGTCACCCATCCTAGTACTACTCTCGCCCAAACACGCTTAACTTCGGAGTTCTGATGGGATCCGGTGCATTAGTGCTGGTATGATCGTACCCATCATGTTGAGGGCACAATTCCTTTATGTGTTAACGATTCACCGTCCCAGCCTAGAGAGATGGCCCATTCAAAAGGCTCAATGGGCTTAACGACAACCCATCTACTTCAACAACGCAGTATCCTTGCAAGACGTGATATCAACACGCTGTAGGGCCCTCTAATGTCCCGCGAGTAAGGTTGTCGTCATTTTAATAGCTCACGACGTACGATTTAGGACGGAAAAACAGAGTAAAAGAAGAAAAGTCGCCCAAAACTGATGAAAACATTCGAATTTGGGCTCTAAAAAAGGCACAGCGAGTAAGCTAGCTGCCCGCGTGGTAGAGCTCTCGGAGAGCTTTGCAACGGTATGATGTGCGCCACGTAACTCCTTACGTATCAAAAGTTATGGGCACCGGAGCGACGGAGACATGGTCACAAGCCCTACGCCCTCGGTTTGCTGGCCCAACCTCCACGTGAAGCGAAGTTGTCTTGCTTAAGGTGCGGTGGGATTTGATAATAGAAATGTGGTTGATAAAGTATCTTGGCAACCCTAACCGGAGCAAAAAAAATTGAAAACGGGGGTGCAACACGAGGACTTCCGAGGGGGTCACCCATCCTAGTACTTCTCTAGCCCAAGCACTCTTAACTTCGGAGTTCTGATGGGATCCGGTGCATTAGTGCTGGTATGATCACACCCGTCATGTTGAGGGCACAATTCCTTTATGTGTTAACGGTTCATAGTCCCAGCCTAGAGAGATGGCCCATTCTGAAGGCCCAATGGGCTTAACGACAACCAACACGCTTCAACAACGTAGCATCCTCGCAAGACGTGATATCGACGCATTGTAGGGCCTCTAATGTCCCGCGACTAAGGTTGTCGTCCTTTTAACAGCTCACGACGTACGATCCGGGACAAAAAAACAGAACAAAAGAAGAAAAGTGGCCTGAAACTAGTGAAAACGTTCGATTTTGTGCTCCAAAAAGGGCACAGCGAGCAAGCTGGCTGCCCCCGTCGTAGAGCCCTCGGAGAGCTTTGCAGCCGTATCCTGTGCGCCGCGTACCCCCCTACAGATCAAAAGTTATGGGCACCGGAGTGACAGAGACCTGGTCACAAGCCCTACGCTCTCCGTTTGTGAGCCCAGCCTCCACGTGAAGCGAAGTTGTCTTGCCCAAGGGGCCCTGGGATTCAGGAATAGAAATGTGGTCCAGAAAGGATCTTGGCAACCCTAACCGGAGCAAAAAAAATTGAAAAGGGGTACAGCACGAGGACTTCCCAAGGGGTCACCCATCCTAGTACTACTCTTGCCCAAGCACGCTTAACTTCAGAGTTCTGATGGGATCCGGTGCATTATTGCTGGTATGATCTCACCCGTCATGTTGAGGGCACAATTCCTTTATGTGTTAACGGTTCACAGTCCCAGCCTAGAGAGATGGCCCATTCAGAAGGCCCAATGGGCTTAACGACAACCCATCCGCTTCAACAACGCAGCATCCTCGTAAGACGTGATATCGTCGGGCTGTAGGGCCCTCTAATGTCCCGCGAGTAAGGTTGTAGTCCTTTTAACATCTGACGACGTACAATCCGGGACGGAAAAACAGAGCAAAAGAAGAAAAGTAGCCCGAAACTGATGAAAATGTTCGATTTTGGGCTCCAAAAAGGGCACAGCGAGCAAGCTAGTAGCCCCCGTCGTAAAGCTCTCAGAGAGCTTTGCAACGGTATGCTGTGCGCCACATAACTCCTTACGGATCAAAAGTTATGGGCACCGAAGCGATAGAGACCTGGTCACAAGCCCTACGCCCTCAGTTTGCGGGCCCAGCCTCCACGTGAACTGAAGTTGTCTTGCCTAAGGTGTCGTGGGATTCGATAATAGAAATGTGGTGGATAAAGTATCTTGGCAACTATCATGCCCCAACCCGGCCTATAGAGGTTAGACTAGGGTATGATCTAAACATTCAAGTCACGTCTCGTACTTAACCGTTCATGAAGATTTAACACTTAACATTTTGGCCTAAAATCCAAAAATTTTCAGAAAACCGACAGCATAACGGCTGTAATTAGGCTCTTTGGTTTGACCTAATTCTCTAAACGCCTCAAAACTTACCATCTCAAATTCATTTCCAACTAAGATTACTATTTATCATCAATTGAAATGCCTACTGGTTATCTTGATGTCTCGTTTGATTAATAACCTAGCATGATACTATGTCTCGTTCGTTTGTTAATCCTCGTTACAAAAGTACCTGTTGATCTTAGCTTAATAACATGTACCTGCTTAAGATTTGGTTGGTTCATTTTACTTAGCCTTTACCTAATACTTCATAATCCTATTATAGATACTAGTAGTAATAATAGCAAAATGATCATAGTAGTGTCTAGTGTCTGTCTAGTTAATATCAGTATAACCCAAAATTAGACCCCAAATTACAACGGGGGTCTTTTACATTACAAACATTGAGCAACATCAAAAGAAATAGTCTTCAAGTAGCATAGTTCACAAATAGTCATAATCACGTAAAGCACATAGGACAGGCAATCACTCCAATGAATCATCGTTAGGCTCATCGTCCTCAGGTACCTGTTCTTGATCTTCTTCACCTGAGATGATAAAAGAGGGTGAGTCCTTATGAACTCAGCGAGGAGGAATGAG
Organism: Ehretia macrophylla; assembly: GCA_037974665.1. Classification (NCBI taxonomy): domain Eukaryota; kingdom Viridiplantae; phylum Streptophyta; class Magnoliopsida; order Boraginales; family Ehretiaceae; genus Ehretia; species Ehretia macrophylla. Next base: position 65,872,100 of record CM075775.1, read on the forward strand.
AAATAAGTTTTGAAACTTATTTTCCAGTTCAACTTATGAAAATCCTTTTGCAAGCATGAATACAACACAATTAAGTACATAACGATAATACAAAGTAAAGGAGGAGAATTACCAGTCTTTCCTCCCCGAGGTTCTCTAGGAACCAAGCAAGAGTACTTATACATATAGAAAAAGGATACGGTGAGCTTTTGCTCTCAGTTGTTGCGGCCGACTTCAAATCATCCCCTTAACACGCCAAGTGGGTGTACTCCAGATGTACCCCGAAATCCTACGACCCAACTCTCCGAGGAAGTCTAGCCCTCAAGCGAGAGAGGGAATGGGACCATGGTAGTCACGGTTGCACCGGCAAGCCCGATGCCGCCCGGTGTGCATGAACGCTACCATGCCAGAATGAAAGGTTGCAACCTTGTATGCAATGCACATTTATGACATTTAATATATCACATTAGGAGGACAACAAAGTAGGTTGCCTCCGGACAGTCATAAGATTGCACATTGACAAGTAACCAAGCGAGGCACGAATAGACAAGTAATTTCACTTGAAAAGCATATGGAATTATATGAACATTAAACGGGCAGCCATTTAATGCATGTAAATCAGGTCATATAACTAATTTCAACGTCCACGTAATCAAATAATAAGGTTCGGATGCAAGAAATGCCTATTTGTCAACATGCAACGAATCAAAATCACATTTAGGGCTATAAGGAAACTACGGGCAGCCTACTAAACATAAAATTACACTCAATATTCAAAGGATCAACACTTAGCATGCTTACCTAGTCACTAGGGTTTCCATTTCGTGCTTACCCGTGCAATTAAGCCCCAAGTCAACTCAAGATCAATCTCAAGACAAGCATCAATTAATCCAAACATCCCCAAGTACTCAAAACAGCCCACACAACATCCCAATGCCACAATCCCAAGCAATTAATATCACAAGAGAAGTTACAACAAATCTTCTAAGCATATAACTAAATGAAACCCTCACTGCAATAGGCTGTTTTCTCACAATCATTAAGACAAGAAAACAATCTCCAATTCCAGTGAATAAGATGTCAAATTAAATCATAAGAAGTGAGCTAAAATCAGAAACAAACCTTGCATCATTTGGAGTTCGAGATCAATAGTTATGGCCAAAACAGTGGAATTGCACAAAACTGTCCAGATTTGCACACATTTCAATACTTGTCGTTTTTGAGGTCCTTAGGGTCAGATTTAGCCTTAGTCCATTTCTGACAAAAATGTCCAGAACTGAAAAATATAGTATCAAACCAAATTTCATGCATTTTGGACATCATTTACTAAGCCAAAACTGGTTTTTTCTACAAGGTCAGTGCATCTGCCAAAACCTGCTTCATTTTTCCAGACTTCCAGATTTGGACACATTTTAATGATTTGCCATTTTGAGGACCTTAGATTCAAAATTAGCTTTGGCCTATTTCTGTGACAAATGTTCAAAACTGGAAAAACTAGTCACCTACCATTTTTAATGCATTTTTAACTTCAGTTTCCTAGCCAAACGCACCTCACAACAACAAGTCAGAGAGCAGTCAACAAACCCGATTTCATCTATCATCTTCTTCAAGCCAAAATCTTGCCATGCATGGTTGTAAGAGCTTATGAACACACATATAACTCAAGTACAGAAGCAAAGACATACATTTAAGAGCATGCATGTGGATTTTTGAAGGATTTTCAAAAGGTTTTAGCCCTCACCTTGGCAAATCAACAAGAAGATGCACAAAACTTGTTGAAGCACAATTTTCTTCTTCTTCCTTGCTTAGCCAAGACACCACCCGATTTCTCTCTATTTTTCCTAGCTTAGTGACCAAGTTCTTAGTAGATGCATATGGTTAGAACAAGAAGAAAAGAAATGGAAGCTAGCAAACTCACCAAGGCCGAAATGGTGACTCAAAGAGCATGCATGTGTGATTCTTGCATCCTAGCTAGCTTGGTCGAGTTTCTTTGCTTGTTGGTTGTCTTGATGCACCATGGATTCATGAAGATGAGCAAAGGCAAGATAAAACTCAGCCAAAACCGAGATTGAGATAGAAGAATGAGAGGGAGAGAGAGAAATGTGAGGAGAGTGAGAGAAATGAGAGAAAATAGAAGCTTTTGCAATTGTTGATGCAAATGTTGGCCTTGGGCATGCAAAAATCAGATTTTGTGTCATCTTTGGAGCATCTTTTGAATTGTTTTAGCATGTGTGTAAGAGAATGTTGGGTATTTAGGGATTTTAGGTAGAATAAAATATAGGATATATTTAGAGGTTTGTGAGATTTTGTCTTGTAGTGAGTTTAAAATATAATATTTAGGTGTTAGTGGATTTTGTAAAGATTTGAATTACGATTATAGTAATAGTTAGTGGTGTTTGTAGGATTATTTTATAGTCTAGTGCTTTGTGTAGGATTCTTTATTGATTAGCGTGTAGGCACGCTTTCCTAGGTCTAGGGCACGCACTACGAGACACGCACAGGAATCGATACGAGGCACGAATCACGAGATAGACACGAACTACGAGGTAGACACGTACTTCATGACTAAGGCACGCAATCCTAGGTGAATGCACGTAAACCAATGCAAGGCACGCAAATCAAGGCACAACTCTATATCTAGGTTAAGGTACGCAGTTCAAGGTTAGGGCACACAAAATGAGGTAACGCACTTACATCGAGGTCAGGGTACGTATATCTAGGTATCGCACGTCAGTAGGGGATTAGGGCACACCATTCTAGGTCAAGGCACGAATGACGAAGCATGCACGAAAACCAAGATAGGGCACATAGTCTAAAGTCGGTCATACAATTCTGGGTCTAAGGCACGCAAATCTAGGTAACACACGTTATTCGGGGTCGGGCCTCACAACAACCCTAACCGGAGCAAAAAAAATTGAAAAGGGGGTGCAACACAAGGACTTCCCAGAGGGTCACCCATCCTAGTACTACTCTCGCCCAAGCACGTTTAACTTCAGAGTTCTGATGGAATCTGATGCATTAGTGCTGGTATGATCGCACCCGTCATGTTGAGGGCACTATTCCTTTTATGTGTTAATGGTTCACAGTCCCAGCCTAGAGAGATGGCCCATTCAAAAGGCCCAATGGGCTTAACGACAACCCATCTGCTTCAAGAACGTAGTATCCTCACAAGACGTGATATCGACGCGTTGTAAGGCCCTCTAATGTCCGGCGATTAAGGTTTTCATCCTTTTAGCAGCTCACGACGTACGATCCGAGACAGAAAAACTGAGCAAAAGAAGAAAAGTGGCCCGAAACTGATGAAAACGTTCAATTTTGGGCTCAAAAAAGGGAAAAGCAAACAAGCTGGCTGCCCCCGTCGTAGAGCTCTCGGAGAGCTTTCCAACGGTATGTTGTGCGCCACGTAACTCCTTACGGATCAAAAGTTATGGGCACCAGAGCGACGGTGTGACATCCCGATCCCTCTCAAGACCGGGAGTCCTATCAATCAATCTATTCACAACCCAATTCCTAACCTGGGCAAAATTTTCAGGGAAAAACGACGGAGTCTCCCCTGTTTCTAGACAAAAGCAAACCTGCGACAACATATAAGTGGACCAATACCATGTCCAAACATTCAACTACCTCAAGGCCATCCGAGCCTTGGTTCACAACAAGCAATCACAAGCAAATATACATTCATGCTTAGCAATTAAACTGTACCAACGTATTGCATAAGTTAGACTATCATACATTTCTAACTCTTTCTTTTGGACAATACAAACATGCATTGAAGTTAAGCTACACTAACTAGATACATAATCTAACTTATCAAACAACTTCAATAATCTAATGAAACTTAAATTACATCCCTTTTTACATTAAATACATACAATACATAAAAGCATACATCTTTACAACTTCGACAACTCAAGCCACATAGGCACGCAAGACAACTCTTCAAGCACGAACTTTCACAAAATCATGAACTTTCTAGCTAACATGACATTTCCTGAAATGTGGTGGTGAGGAGTGAGTATATACAACACGTATACTCAGTGAGGGCGAGACAGATATCGAGGTGGAGAGAAAGAAAGTCGTGCAATGCAATTAAGACAGTTAAGCAATATAACTGATAAATAAGCAATCAATACAATAAGCAATTATTGAAAGCATTAACACAACCATTCAAAGCTATACCACACTCTGAAGGCTATGGTTCACTCATACGAGCAATGTACCATTTCACGAGCGATACATCAATCTCGAGCTTGATGATGACAACGATGACAATAAGCGCGCAACCACCTTATAACTTCAGTTTGGAATACCCCGGAAGTATCCATCAATTCTACGACCCAAATCTCCTTGGGAGGCAACCCAAGCAAGAAAAGGGAATAGGACACGGAGCTAGAGCAACCAACACTGGCAACCCGAGGCTACCCAGAGAGGCCCATCACTCACGCGCTTGACACTATGCAATGCAAGACTCGATACCAGGCGATCAACGAGCGATAGCACAACAGTACAGATTAGAGGCGATAAACAAGATATCAATCAGTATCAATAATTGATAAACATTTCAACTGACAATCAACTCTAACAAGCAGTATTAACAAGCATTAACAAACATTCTACAAGCAAAACTCTACAAAAACCAACAAAACACAAAACGACCCCAACTTACCAAATGCTACTACTTTCAAACGAGCCACGAGTTTTGGAACCCGACTTCACCAATCCTCCTAGGTTACCATAAGGCACGTCTAAAGACCCCGAAACCCTACTTTACCCTAGAATTCACGCAAAGCCCCGATTTCTCCCTTCGCTCATTTGTACTACAACTACCTCAACCGATTACCCATCCAATGTCACAACTGCACCAAAAGTGCTTCCATGACGTACCTCGACAATGCCTTCACGCAAATCGATAAAATTCTAAACTTGATCGAAATGACCCCAACTTTCACTAAGCTTTTTTCTCCATTTTTTCCATTACACAATCTAATTAAACCATAAATTTAGGCATTCTAGCATATCAAGCACCTTCATACATCAACAGAACGCGTAACGGAGCAACTTCATCGAAACGGGAGTTTACTATTCACAATTTACTATTCATTAAACAATTTACATTTCAATTTTGATATTCAACCGCAGAAAATGTTTAAAAGCTATAAATACATGTTCTACAATTGCTAGGGAACATTCTTTAAGCCTCAAAACAATTAAAATAACAATATACGGATAAAACCCAAAAATCAAAGTTAATACACAAAATATTCAAATTCTCAAATAACGATGAAACCTTCACCTTAGACGCTCCTAGACGCTAGGAAAACCTCGTAGGATGCCTCGGAAACCACCCCGTGCAAGCTCACGCGAAGCTTTGATGATTTGAAGTTAAAATTTCCTTTTTTTTCTCCTTCTCTTTTCGGCCCAATGCATTTCTATTTTTAGCCTTTTTTTTCTTTTATTTTGTGCTAATATAAGCTTTAAAAGGTGACAAACAAGTCAATTAGTCAAGGTTTTGGTCAAACTAACTTAAACTTGGTCAAATAGGCTTATTTTATGCATTTTGAAGCTAACACAACTATCACAAATCAAATTTAAGTTAATAACAACTAAACTACTAAAATTAAAACACTAAACACTAGTTTTCACTATTTGCTGAGGACTAGAAGTCATTTCCTAACTATCGCTCTCGATATGCTATGCACTTTGCGACAATAAAAGAATAACAATTGAATTTCAAATAATTTAAGAAAATATATCATTTTTGAAAAGCATCATAGTTTAAAATTTACTCCGGCTCCGAGCTACTTTTCATTTAATTGAAATCCGAGCATTTAAGTGCAAGAAAAATAAAACCGATTAACACGAATATGAAAAATAGATGATATTCCGTCAAAATAATTAACTCAAGTATTATTTATTTACTTCTAAAAGAAATATGAAAATAAAGATACAAAGAAATGTTTAACTAAAAATAAACACAAATTCAATGCTAACATTTAAGATGTCACTTAATTAAATGCAATTAAATGCCATCAAATGCATGCCGGGTTCGGGTTATCACATCCTTCCCCCCTTAAAACAGTTGCGTCCTCGCAATTCTTCTTCCAATAGAACTCTGCATCAACTGAAATCCAACTCCGACCACTCTTCATTGGTTGCTGAGCAAGACACTGAATAAGAACGCTCGAAAAATACCCTACTAAGAAATCCCCAATAGTACTGACTGAAAACTCCAAAGCAATAAGGCCAAATTAAGGCTTAATTGAAAATACCATCTTGAAATCCAAATAAGAATTCCGCTTGTCAAGAATACCATAGAAGAATTCCCTGCTAAAAGTGTCGAGAAGATGCCAATAAAGACTAAAGCAAGATATTGTAGATGTCATTAATACCGTACAATATCGATAAGAAGAATACCCCACACACGAATCTCTAGTAGAAGTTCAACTGTTACTGCCCGAGAATTCCCAAGCAAGAAGCCAAATAAAGGCTCTAGAGAATACCAAATAGATCCCCAAATAAAAATCTTACTAGACATGAATGCCATAATAGAATCCCAACTAAAAGTACCGAGAACATACCAATAAACAATCTGAAGCAGAGTCTAAACAAGAATCCCAAGTACTGCTCAGGAAGACTCCAGACAAGAAATCCAGTCAATCATATTACAGAGGTTTCAAGGAAGTCTTTCAAAATATATAGCTCAAGAAGCATCTGAATAGGGAATCCATAATGTACGTCAACATATATATAATTATCAAAAGTCCATGAATGAACACCAAGCTGAATAGCCAAGTAGATTTCCCCAAAATAATACTGCTACTGAATATTGGGTAAAATACCAGAGGAAATGCCGTGCAGGTGCACCATATACTATTGAGGAATTCCAATCACGATTGCCAATAAAATATCAAGAAAGACTAGAGCAAAGATATTGTAGACAATATTATGCAGCAAGTCCAATAAGAGCTCCGATTGCCAAATCCACTGAGAAATGTCCACAAGGAATACTAAAGTAGTACGCCTCATACAAAACTGATCATTGTAAGCAGACTCAAATCAAAGTTCCCCATAAGAATGCAGAAAGAACACCAAAGGTTGATTAAAATCCCAACCAAGTCTCCCACAAAATGCCAATATAAAAATACCCTATGAATGCCCAATCAAGAAGACATTTAAGAAAATGCTCCAAAGAATAATCATGTAGAACTCCAAAGGAAGTCATTTACACAAAGCATAGAAGATAACCTTCAAGGAACCCCAATAAACAAACTCCAGCTATAAATGTCAACTCCCAAATAAAGGCCTAGTTGAGCACTGCTCGTTTCCGTCAATCCAAATAACTTGGGCTTGCTACTAACCACTTCTCTTCATGGGAGGAAGAAGCCTTACTTACCATTTCCACGAAACATGTATGAATGCCAGGATATCACATTTATACACATGCCTTAAACTATTATGCAAGCAAGTTTGTAAAACAATTTATTCATCAAAGTCACTCAAGCACGACAATCAAGTCAAGCACAACATAATCAATTCAAATCACGACATAACCAATTCAAGACATTTCAATACACACATTGCAAGCAACACTTCAAGCAAATAACAATTCACGAGGTCGATTCGATTCACGATGCCAATTCAATAGGTCAATTCAATGCACAACTAGACACTTCACTTTACTTAGCACACAATTAACACATAACACATAACTATATCACATAGGAGCACACATTCAATTTAAGACACACAATCTCACATACAAGCATACACTTTCAGGACACACTTAACAAGCACACATTCAAGGATCACTACCCACCAGACCTAGGACCCTGTCCCGGCTTATGAGCTAAACAAGCTCTGATACCACCTGTGACATCTTGATCCCTCTCGAGACCGGGAGTCCTATCAATCAATCTATTCACAACCCAATTCCAAACCCGGGCAAAATTTTCAGGGAAAAACGGACGGAGTCTCCCCTGTTTCTAGGCAAAAGCAAACCTACGACAGCATATAAGTGGACCAATACCATGTCCAAACATTCAACTACCTCAAGGCCATCTGAGCCTTGGTTCACAACAAGCAATCACAAGCAAATATACATTCATGCTTAGCAATTAAACTGTACCAACGTATTGCATAAGTTAGACTATCATACCTTTCTAACTCTTTCTTTTGGACAATACAAACAGGCATTGAAGTTAAGCTACACTAACTAGATACATAATCTAACTTATCAAACCACTTCAATAATCTAATGAAACTTAAATTACATCCCTTTTTACATTAAATACATACAATACATAAAAGCATACATCTTTACAACTTCGACAACTCAAGCCACATAGGCACGCAAAACAACTCTCCAAGCACGAACTTTCACGAAATCACAAACTTTCCAGCAAACATGACATTTCCTAAAATGTGGTGGTGAGGAGTGAGTATATACAACACGAATACTCTGTGAGGGCGAGACAGATATCGAGGTGGAGAGAAAGAAAGTCGTGCAATGCAATTAAGACAGTTAAGCAATATAATTGATAAATAAGCAATCAAGACAAACAATCAATACAATAAGCAATTATTGAAAGCATTAACACAACCATTCAAAGCTATACCACACTTTGAAGGCTATGGTTCACTCATACGAGCAATGTACCATTTCACGAGCGATACATCAATCTCGAGCTTGATGATGACAACGATGACAATAAGCGTGCAACCACCTTATAACTTCACTTTGGAATACCCCGGAAGTATCCATCAATTATACGACCCAAATCTCCCTGGGAGGCAACCCAAGCAAGAAAAGGGAATAGGACACGGAGCTAGACCAACCAACACTGGCAACCCGTGGCTACCTAGAGAGGCCCATCACTCACGCGCCTGACACTATGCAATGCAAGACTCAATACCAGGCGATAAACGAGCGATAGCACAACAGTACAGATTAGAGGCGATAAACAAGATATCAAGCAGTATCAACAATTGATAAACATTTCAACTGACAATCAACTCTAACAAGCAGTATTAACAAGCATTAACAAATATTCTACAAGCAAAACTCTACGAAAACCAACAAAACACAAAACGACCCCAACTTACCAAACGCTACTACTTTCAAACGAGCCACGAGTTTTGGAAACCGACTTCACCAATCCTCCTAGGTCACCATAAGGCACGTCTAAAGACCCCGAAACCCTACTTTACCCTAGAATTCACACAAAGCCTTGATTTCTCCCTTTGCTCGTTTGTACTACAACTACCTCAACCGATTACCCATCCAATGTCACAACTGCACCAAAAGTGCTTCCATGACATACCTCGACAATGCCTTCACGCAAATCGAGAAAATTCCAAACTTGAGCGAAATGACCCCAACTTTCACTAAGACTTTTTCTCCATTTTTTCCATTACACAATCAAATTAAACCATACATTTAGGCATTCTAGAATATCTAGCACCTTCCTACATCAACAGAACGCATAACGGAGCAACTTCATCGAAACAGGGGTTTACTATTCATAATTTACTATTCATTAAACAATTTACATTTCAATTTCGATATTCAACCACAGAAAATGTTTAAAAGCTATAAATACATGTTCTACAATTGCTAGGGAACATTCTTTAAGCCTCAAAACAATTAAAATAACAATATACGGATAAAACCCAAAAATCAAAGTTAATACACAAAATATTCAAATGCGCAAATAATGATGAAACCCTCACCTTACACGCTCCTAGACGCTAGGAAAACCTGGTAGGATGCCTCGAAAACTACCCCGTGCAAGCTCACGCGAAGCTTTGATGATTTGAAGTTGAAATTTCTTTTTTCTTTCTCCTATTTTCGGCCCTATGCATTTCTATTTTTAGCCTTTTTTTTCTTTTATTTTGTGCTAATATAAGCTTTAAAAGGTGACAAACAAGTCAATTAGTCAAGGTTTTTGTCAAACTAACTTAAACTTGGTCAAATAGGCTTATTTTGTGCTTTTTGAAGCTAAAACAACTAACACAAATCAAATTCAAGATACTAAAAACTAAACTACTAAAATTAAAACACTAAACAATTGATTTCACTATTTGCTGAGGACTAGAAGTCATTTTCTAACTATCACTCTCGATATGCTATGCACTTTGCGACAATAAAAGAATAACAATTAAATCTCAAAGAATTTAAGAAAATATATCATTTTTTAAAAGCATCATAGTTTAAAATTTACTCCGGCTCGGAGCTACTTTTCATTTAAATGAAATTCGAGCATTTAAGTGCAAGAAAAATAAAATCGATTAACAAGAATATGAAAAGTAGTTCATATTCTGTTAGAATAATTAACTCAAGTATTATTTAATTACTTCTAAAAGAAATATGAAAATAAAGCTACAAAGAAATGTTTAACTAAAAATAAACACAAATTCAATGCTAACATTTAAGTTGTCACTTAATTAAATGCAATTAAATGCCATCAAATGCATGCCGGGTTCGGGTTATCACAGACGGAGACCTGGTCACAAGCCCTACGCCCTCGGTTTGCTGGCCCAGCCTCCATGTGAAGTGAATTTGTCTTGCCCAAGGTGCCATGGGATTCGATAATTGAAATGTGGTGGATAAAGTATCTTGGCAACCCTAACCGGAGCAAAAAACATTGAAAAGGGGGGTGCAACACGAGGACTTCCCAGGGAGTCACCCATCCTAGTACTACTCTCGCGCAAGCACGCTTAACTTCGGAGTTCTGATAGGATCTGGTGCATTAGTGCTGGTATGATCGCACCCGTCATGTTGAGGGCACAATTCCTTTATATGTTAACGGTTCACAGTCCCAGCCTAGAGAGATGGCCCATTCAGAAGTCCCAATGGGCTTAACGACAACCCATCCGCTTCAACAACGCAGCATCTTCGCACGACGTGATATCGATGAGTTGTAGGGCCTTCTAATGTCCCACGAGTAAGGTTGTCATCCTTTTAACATCTCACGCCGTACGATACGGGATGGAAAAATAGATCAAAAGAAGAAAAGTGGTCCAAAACTGGTGAAGACGTTTGATTTTGGGCTCCAAAAAGGGCAAAGCGAGCAAGCTAGCTGCCCTCGTCGTAGAGCTCTCGGAGAGCTTTGTAACGGTATGCTGTGCACCACGTAACCCCTAACGGATCAAAAGTTATGGGCACCGGAGCGACGGAGACCTGGTCACAAGCCCTACGCCCTCGGTTTGTTGGCCCAGCATCGACGTGAAGCGAAGTTGTCTTGCCCAAGGTGCCGTGGGATGTGGAAATAGAAATGTGGTGGATAAAGTATCTTGGCAACCCTAACTGGAGCAAAAAAAATTGAAAAAGGGGGTGCAACATGAGGACTTCCCAAGGGGTCTCCAATCCTAGTACTACTCTCGCCCAAGCACGCTTAACTTCGGAGTTCTGATGGGATCCGGTGCATTAGTGCTAGTACGATCGAACCCATCATGTTTAGGGCACAATTCCTTTATGTGTTAACGGTTCACAGTCCCAGCCTGGAGAGATGGCCCATTTAGAAGGCCCAATGGGCTTAACGACAACCTGTCACGCCCCGACCCAACCCCCAAGCTAAAGGTTAAGTCCGGACCCGACACACGGACAGAGTCTCCCCTGTACCATGGACATTCTAAAAACCTGTAAACACTTAAACAAGGTCCCAATAACACATACAAGCTTTTCTTAATTAAACAATAAAGCTATAAGGCCATCCGAGCCTTATAGTACACAATATCTCCAAAACACACAAGCATACGAGAACTAGTTGACAGCATAGTCTAATAATCATAACATTCTAGGAAATCAATAAAACAACTTAAGGGATAAAGCATTCTACATCAACTATCCACTCCCAAGCATGCAAGGAAATAAGGCAAGAATAAAAGTTATTACAGTTCGTAGACTTTCAAAGCCACAACCCAACCATCTAATCTTCGACTTATACAACAAGCATATACAAAGCCCTTGGGCTACAAAATAGTACATAAAGTAATCAGATGAGTCTTCCACATAGCAACAAAATCATTAACCACCTCAAGTTATCAGACACAGCAACTAAGGTAAAGGCTCGATCTGAACTTCTTCTTCCTCAACTAAATCAACAAGCTGGGGATCACCCTCAGCGTCTCCTGAAACAGATATCGAGGTATGAGCAACCACTGTTGCCCAGTGAGGGATATAGTCCCGGGGCGTGCAATGCAACATATAATACAATCATACAACAATAACACTTAGACAATTAAAGGAACAACGATAACTTAAATAACCACACATTTAAAAGGATACGTTTCAACAATCCCCTATACACCAATCTTCACTGGTCTTCAATCACGATCCACGAACCACGAGCACGATCACGATAAGCCGGCATAACCCCAATCACTCCAGTGGGTGTACTCCGGATGTACCCCGAATCCTACGACCCAACATCCCCTGGCAATCTCCGGACCAGGCGAATGAGGGAATAGGGCACGGAGTTTGAATATCCACCGGCAAGCCCTCTGCCGCCCAGCCGATATTCAACACATCCGCCCCGACACTATGGTTGCGCAACCACTATGCAATGCACTCAACGATGGCAAGTTAATAGCAATAATATAAGCATTAACACATATGAGGATCAACAAAGTAGGTTGACCTCGATACAATTAGGATAGAAGCAAATATAGAAGTTAATAAGCAGTTTACAAATGAACTTATACCAAATAAGCATAGAATCATTCCAAAAGCTCCAAATCAATTTAAAATCACATATAAACACTCAATAAGTCCTGACATGGGTTTAGAAGTGTGAGACAACTTAAATTGCACCTAAACCCCTTTGTTTTTCGAACTATTTCTCTTCTAAACCAAAGTTAATGATTTCATTTTCAAAGGAAACTCTCCCAACCTTCTAACTAACCCCCAAGGTACCCTCTCAACCCTCTAACTCATTCAAATGCACGCGTTTACCCTGAAAGCCCCAATTTTTACTCTTTTGGCTTTAAACTACAACTACATTGTCCGGGCTTCAAACAAGGGATATCAAGGCATCTATAGCACCTAGGTAGCCTAAGGATACTAGAATTGAAGCCCGAATCCACCCGGATTCGTATTAACCCCGAAAGCCCCAACTTAAAGTCGGCTATTTTCCATTTTTAGGCGATTTAAGGGCAATGCAAGTGTACGGGGCTATTTGATTATCTTCACTAGTACCTAAGGCATCAATTAGAAGCATTAATTCAAGCCAATTCGAGCAATTACACAAAACCCTAGAAAAAACGCCACTATTCACCCTAAGAATCAAACTAACGATTCTAACCGTTTAAATTGCGAAACGACGGTTCAAAAGTATTCTATAGCATTCATATAGATAGTATATTAGCATAGATAACAATTACAATGGCATATAATCATATTTTCAACAAATCAATAAATGATCAACTATTTAAAAATGCAAAAACAAGTCGTGAAATCCCTCACCACTACGCGTAGGAGCACCTAGGAACCTTGCAAACACCCTACACTAGTTGCTCAAGACTTGGAGAGGCTTGGATTGGAGGCTTGGTGAGCAAAATCTCTCTCTTTTCTTCTCTTGCTGCTGTCGGGTTTGGGTTGCTGTTTCAGCTTTCTATTTTTTTTTTTTTTTTTCATTTTATAAGCTTAAGTGTTATAATAAAAGGGTTAAGTCATGGTGGGGTCAATTGGGTGCTTAATTGATCTAATAAAAGGTGCGTAGTAAGCTTTAAAACGAGCTAGATAGTAAAATATATGCTAACTAATTAATTACCTAAGTTAGTTACGTAACACTATTCATTCAACTACTAAAGTCATTTTCTAAACGAGCCTTCCTAACGCCTTAAGCTCAAATGCACATTTTTCCCACTACTTTCACAATTGATATGATTTAATAAAAATGCTAATTAACTAATAGAAAGTAGTTTAAAAACGGAGTGAATAGTAGTCACAAAGTCAGTTAATAAGGCATAAAAGTAAATGCGCAAACAAGGGATGCAACAGTAATTAAATGCATGGCTAAAACTCGGGCGTCACACAACCCATCTGCTTCAATAACGCAGCATCCTAGCAAGACGTGATATCGACGCGTTGTAGGGCCCAATAATGTCCCGCGAGTAAGGTTGTCGTCCTTTTAACAGCTCACGGCGTATGATCTGGGACAAAAAAACAGAGCAAAATCAGAAAAGTGGCCCGAAACTAATGAAAACATTCAATTTTGGGCTCCAAAAAAAGGCATAGCGAGCCTGCTGGCTGCCCCCGTCGTAGAGCTCTCGGAGAGCTTTCAAACGGTATGCTGTGCGCCGCGTAACTCCTTACGGTTCAAAAGTTATGGGCACCAGAGCGACAGAGACCTGGTCACAAGCCCTACGCCCTCGGTTTGCGGGCCCAGCCTCCACGTGAAGGGAAGTTGTCTTGCCCAAGGTGCCGTGGGATTCGTTAATAGAAATGTGGTGTATAAAGTATCTTGGCAACCCTAACCAGAGCAAAAAAAATTGAAAAAGGGGGTGCAACACGAGGGCTTCCTAGGGGGTCACCCATCCTAGTACTACTCTCACCCAAGCACGCTTAACTTTGAAGTTCTGATGGGATCCGTTGCATTAGTGCTAGTATGATCGCACCCGTCATGTTGCGGGAACAATTCCTTTATGTGTTAACGGTTCACAGTCCCAGCCTAGAGAGATGGCCCATTCAGAAGGCCCAATGGACTTAACGACAACCCATCCACTTCAACAACGCAGCATTCTTGAAAGACGTGATGTCGACGCATTGTAGGGCCCTCTAATGTCCCACGAGTAAGGTTGTCGTCCTTTTAACTACTCAAAACGTACGATCTGGGACCCAAAAACAGAGCAAAAGAAGAAAAGTAGCCCAAAACTTATGAAAACGTTCGATTTTGGGCTCCAACAAGGGCACAGCGAGCAAGCTAGCAGCCCCCGTCATAGAGCTCTCGGAGAGTTTTGCAACGGTATGCTGTATGCCGCGTAACTCCTTACGGATCAAAAGATATGGGCACCAGAGCGATAGAGACCTGGTAACAAGCCCTACGCCCTCAGTTTGCGGGCCCATCCTCCATGTGAAGCGAAGTTGTCTAGCCCAAGGTGTCGTGGGATTCGATAATAGAAATGTGGTGGATAAAGTATCTTGGCAACCCTAACTGGAGCAAAAAAAATTGAAAAGGGTGTGCAACACGAGGACTTCCCAGAGGGTCATCCATCCTAGTACTACTCTCGCCCAAGCATGCTTAACTTAGGAGTTTTGATGGGATTTGGTGCATTAGTGCTGGTATGATCGCACCCGTCTTGTGGAAGGCATAATTCCTTTATGTGTTAACAGTTCACAGTCCAAGCCTAGAGAGATGGCCCATTCAAAAGGCTCAATAGGCTTAACAACAACCCATCTGCTTCAACAACGCAACATCGTCGCCAGACGTGATATCGACGCGTTGTAGGGCCCTCTAATGTCCGGCGATTAAGGTTGTCATCCTTTTAACAGCTCACGACGTACTATCCGGGATGAAAAAACTGAGCAAAATAAGAAAAGTAGCACGAAACTGATGAAAACATTCGATTTTGTGCTCCAAAAAGGGCACATCGAGCAAGCTGGTTGCCCCCGAGGAAGAGCTCTAGGAAGGCTTTCCAACGGTATGCTGTGCGGCGTGGAACTCCTTACGGAGCAAAAGTTATGGGCACCGGAGCGACGAAGACCTGGTCCCAAGCCCTACCCCTCGGTTTGCTAGCTCAGCCTCCACGTGAAGCGAAGTTGTCTTGCCCAAGGTGCCGTGGGATTCGATAATTGAAATATGGTGGATAAAGTATCTTGGCAACCTTAACCGGGGCAAAAAAAATTAAAAAGGGGGGTGCAACGCGAGGACTTCCCAGGGAGTCACCCATCCTAGTACTACTCTCGCCCAAGCACGCATAACTTCGGAGTTCTGATGGGATCCAGTGCATTAGTGCTGGTATGATAGCACCCGTGATGGTGAGGGCACAATGACTTTATGTGTTAACGGTTCGCGGTCCCAGCCTAGAGAGATGGCCCATTCAGAAGGGCCAATGGGCTTAACGATAAGCCATCTGCTTCAACAACGGAGCATCCGCGCAAGACGTGATAGCAAGACGTTGGAGGGCGTTGTAATGGCGCGCGAGTAAGGGTGTGGTCTTTGTAACAGCTCACGACGTACGATCCAGGATGAAAAAACAGAGCAAAAGAAGAAAAGTGGCCCAAAACTGGTGAAAACGTTCGATTTTGGGCTCCAAAAAAGGGCACAGCGAGCAAGCTGGCTGCCCTTGTCGTAGAGCTCTCGGAGAGCTTTGCAACGGTATGTTGTGTGCCGCGTAACTCCTTACGGATCAAAAGTTATGGGCACCGGAGCGACGGAGACCTGGTCACAAGCCCTACGCCCTCGGTTTGCTGGCCCAGCCTCCACGTGAAGCGAAGTTGTCTTGGCCAAGGTGCCGTGGGATTTGGTAATAGAAATGTGGTGGATAAAGTATCTTGCCAACCCTAACCGGAGCAAAAAAAATTGAAAAAAGGGGTGCAACATGAGGACTTCCCAAGGGGTCACCCATCCTAGTACTACTCTCGCCCAAGCACGCTTAACTTCTGAATTCTTATGGGATCCGGTGCATTAGTGCTGGTATGATCGTAGCCCTCATGTTTTGGCCACAATTCCTTTTTGTGTTCACAGTTCGCAGTCCCACCTTGGAGAGTTGGCCCATTCAGAAGGCCCAATGGGCATAACGACAACCCATCTGCTTCAACAACGCAGCATCCTCGCAAGACGTGATATCGACGCATTGTAGGATGCTCTAATGTCCCGCAAGTAAGGTTGTCGTCCTTTTAACAGCTCACGACGTACGATCCGGGACAAAAAAACAGAGCAAAAGAATAAAAGTGGCCTGAAACTGATGAAAACGTTCGTTTTTGGGTTCCAAAAACCGATACAGCGAGCAAGCTGGCTACCCTCGTTGTAGTGCTCTCGGAGAGCTTTGCAACGGTATGCTATGCAACGCATAAGTCCTTACGAATCAAAAGTTATGGGCACCGGAGCGACGGAGACCTGGTCACAAGCCCTACGCCCTCGGTTTGCGGGCCCTGCCTCCACGTGAAGCGAAGTTGTCTTGCCCAAGGTGCCGCGGGATTCGGTAATAGAAATGTGGTGGATAAAGTATCTTGGCTATCCTAACCGGAGCAAAAAAAAATTATAAAAGGGGGTGCAACACGAGGACTTCCCAAGGGGTCACCCATCCTAGTACTACTCTCGCCCAAGCACGCTTAACTTCAGTGTTCTGTTGGGATCCGGTGCATTAGTGCTGGTATGATCGCACCCGTCATGTTGAGGGCACAATTCATTTATGTGTTAATGGTTCACAATCCCAGCCTAGAGAGATGGCCCATTCGAAAGGCCCAATGGGCTTAATGACAACCCATCCGCTTCAACAACGGAGCATCCTTGCAAGACATGAGATCGACGCATTGTAGGGCCCTCTAATGTCCCGCGAGTAAGGTTGTCATCCTTTTAACAACTCACGACGTACAATCCGGGATGGAAAAACAAAGCAAAAGAAGAAAAGTAGCCCGAAACTGATGAAAACGTTCGATTTTGGGCTACAAAAAGGGCACAGTGAGCAAGCTACCAGCCCCGTCGTAGAGCTCTCGGAGAGCTTCGTAACGGTATGCTATGCGCCACGTAACTCCTTACGGATCAAAAGTTATGAGCACCGGAGCGACAGAGACCTGGACACAAGCCCTAAGCCCTCGGTTTGCGGTCCGAGCCTCCACGTGAAGAGAAGTTGTCTTGCCCAAGGTATCTTGGGATTCGATAATAGAAATATGGTGGATAAAGTATCTTGGCAACCCTAACTGTAGCAAAAAAAATTGAAAAGGGGGGTGTAACACGAGGACTTCCCAGGGGGTCACCCATCCTAGTACTATTCTCACCCAAGCACGCTTAATTTCAAAGTTCTGATGGGATCCGGTGCATTAGTGCTGGTATGATCGCACCCGTCATGTTGAGGGCACAATTCCTTTATGTGTTAACGGTTCACAATCCCAGCCTAGAGAGATGGCCCATTCAGAAGGCCCAATGGGCTTTACGACAACCCATCCGCTTCAACAGCGTAGCATCCTCGCAAGATATGATATTGACGCGTTGGAGGGCCCTCTAATTACCCGCGAGTAAGGTTGTCGTCCTTTTAACATCTCACAACGAACGATCTGGGACGGAAAAATAGAGCAAAAGCAGAAAAGTGTCCCGAATCTGATGAAAACGTTCAATTTTGGGCTCCAAAATGAGTACAGCGTGGAAGCTAGCTGCCCCCGTCGTAAATCTCTCAGAGAGCTTTACAACGATATGCTGTGCGCCGCGTAACTCCTTACGCATCAAATGTTATGGGCACCGGAGCAACGGAGACCTGGTCACAAGCCCTACACCCTTAGTTTGCTGGCCCAGCCTCCACGTGAAGCGAAGTTGTCTTGCCCAAGGTGCCGTGGGATTCGATAAAAGAAATGTGGTGGATAAAGTATCTTGGCAACCATAACTGGAGCAAAAAAAATTGAAAAGAGGGATGCAACACGAGGACTTCCCAGTGGGTCACCCATCCTAGTACTACTCTCTCCCAAGCACGCTTAACTTCAGTGTTCTGATGGGATCCGGTGCATTAGTGATGGTATGATCACACCTGTTTTGTTGAGGGCACAATTCCTTTATGTGTTAACGGTTCACAATCCCAGCCTAGAGTGATGGCCCATTCAAAAGGCCCAATGGGCTTAACGATAACCTATCTACTTCATTAACGCAGCATCCTCGCAAGACGTGATATCGACGCGTTGTAGGGCCCTCTAATGTTCGGCGAGTAAGGTTGTCATCCTTTTAACAGCTCATGACGTACGATCCGGGATGGAAAAACAGAGCAAAAGAAGAAAAGTGGCCCGAATCTGATGAAAACGTTCGATATTGGGCTCCAAAAAGGGCACAGCGAGCAAGCTACCAGCCTCGTCGTAGAGCTCTCGCAGAGGTTTGCAACGGTATGCTGTGCGATGCGTAACTCCTTACGGATCAAAAGTTATGGGCACCGGGGTGACGGAGACCTGGTCACAAACCCTACATCCTCGGTTTGCTGGCCCAGCCTCCGCGTGAAGTGAAGCTGTCTCGCCCAAGGTACCGTGGGATTTGATAATTGAAATGTGGTGGGTAAAGTATCTTGGCAACCCTAACCGGAGAAAAAAAAATTGAAAAAGGGGGTGCAACACGAGGACTTCCCAGGGGGTCACCCATCCTAGTACTACTCTCACCCAAGCACACTTAACTTCAGAGTTCTGATCGGACCCGGTGCATTAGTGCAGGTATGATCGCACCCGTCATGTTTAGGGCACAATTCCTTTATGTGTTAACGGTTCACAGTCCCAGCCTAGAGAGATGGCCCATTCAAAAGGCCCAATGGGCTTAACGACAACCCATCCGCTTCAACAACGCAGCATCCTCGCAAGACGTTATATCTACACGTTGTAGGGCCCTCTAATGTCCCGCGAGTAAGGTTGTCGTCCTTTTAACAACTCAAAACGTACGATCCGGGACCCAAAAACATAGCAAAAGAAGAAAAGTAGCCCAAAACTAATGAAAACTTTCGATTTTGGGCTCCAACAAGGGCACAGCGAGCAAGCTAGCAGCCCCCGTCGTAGAGCTCTTGGAGAGCTTTGCAACGGTATGCTGTACGCCGCGTAACACCTTACAGATCAAAAGTTATGGGCACCGGAGTGACAAAGACCAGGTCACATGCCCTACGCCCTCGGTTTGCGAGCCCAGCCTCCATGTGAAGTGATGTTGTCTTGCCCAAGGTGTTGTGGGATTTGATAATAGAAATGTGGTGGATAAAGTATCTTGGCAACCCTAACCGGAGCAAAAATAATTGAAAAGGGGGGTGCAACACGAGGACTTCCCAAGGGGTCACCCATCCTAGTACTACTATCGCCCAAGCATGCTTAACTTTGGAGTTCTGATGGGATCCAGTGCATTGGTGCTGGTATGATCGCACCCGTCATGTTGAGGACACAATTCCTTTATGTGTTAACGGTTCACAGTTCCAGCTTAGAGAGATGGCCCATTCAAAAGGCCCAATGGGCTTAACGACAACCCATCTGCTTCAAGAACGCAGCATCCCCACAAGACGTGATATCGACGCGTTGTATGGCCCTCTAACGTCCGGCGAGCAAGGTTGTCATCCTTTTAACAGCTCACGACGTACGATCCGGGATGGAAAAACAGAGCAAAAGAAGAAAAGTGGCCCCAAACTGATGAAAATGTTCAATTTTGTGCTCCAAAGAGAGTACAGCGAGCAAACTACCTGCCTCGGTAGTAGAGCTCTCGGAGAGCTTTGCAACGGTATGCTGTGCGCCGTGTAACTCCTGACGGATCAAAAGTTATGGGCACTGGAGCGACGGAGACCTGGTCACAAGCCCTACGCCCTCGGTTTGCTGGCCCAGCCTCCACGTGAAGCGAAGTTGTCTTGCCCAAGGTGCCGTGGGATTCGATAATTGAAATGTAGTGGATAAAGAATCTTGGTAACCCCAACCGGAGCAAAAAAATTTGAAAAGGGGGGTGCAACACGAGGACTTCCCAGGGAGTCACCCATCCTAGTACTACTCTCGTCCAAGCACACTTAACATCGGAGTTCTGATGGGATCCGGTGCATTAGTGTTTGTATGATCGCACCCGTGATGTTGAGGGCATAATTCCTTTATATGTTAACGGTTCACAGTCCCAGCCTAGAGAGATGGCCCATTCAGAAGGCCCAATGGGCTTAACGACAACCCATCCGCTTCAACAACGCAGCATCCTCACAAGACGTGATATCGACGGGTTGTAGGGCCCTCTAATGTCCCGCGATTAAGGTTGTCGTCCTTTTAACAGCTCACGACGTACAATACGGGATAGAAAAACAGATCAATAGAAGAAAAGTGGCCCAAAACTGGTGAAAATGTTCGATTTTGGCCTCCAAAAAGGGGCATAGCGAGCGTAGGGCTTGTGACCAGGTGTCCGTCGCTCTGGTGCCCATAACTTTTGATCCGTAAGGAGTTACGTGGCGCGCAGCATACCGTTGGAAAGCTGTCCTATAGCTCTACGACGGGGGCAGTCAGCTTGCTCATTATGCCCTTTTTGGATCCTAAAATCGAACGTTTTCATCAGTTTCGGGCCACTTTTCTTCTATTGCTCAGTTTTTCCGTCCCAGATCGTACATCGTGAGCTGTTAAAAGGATGACAACCTTAATCGCTGGACATTAGAGGGCCCTACAACGCGTCGATATCACGTCTTGCGAGGATGCTGTGTTCTTGAAGCAGATGGGTTGTCGTTAAGCCCATTGGGCCTTTTAAATGGGCCATCTCTCTAGGCTGGGACTGTGAACCGTTAACACATAAAGGAATTGTGCTCTCACCATGACGGGTGCGATCATACCAGTACTAATGCACCGGATCCCATCAGAACTCCGAAGTTAAGCGTGCTTGGGCGTGAGTAGTACTAGGATTGGTGACGCCATGGAAAGTCCTCGTGTTGCAACCCCCTTTTCAATTTTTTTTAATCCGGTTAGGGTTGCCAAGATACTTTATACACCACAATTCTATTATCGAAACCCACGGCACCTTGGGCAAGACAACTTCCCTTCACATAGAGGCTAGGCCCGCAAACCGAGGGCGTGGGGCTTGTGTCCAGGTCTCTATCGCTCCGATGCCCATAATTTTTTATCTGTAAGGAGTTACGCGACGCACAACATACTGTTGGAAATCTCTCCGAGAGCTCTACCATGGGGGTAGCTAGCTTGCTTGCTGTACCCTTTTTGGAGCCCAAAATCGAACGTTTTCATCAGTTTCGGGCCACTTTTCTTCTTTTGCTTTGTTTTTTTGTCCCTGATCGTACGTCATGAGCTGTTAAAAGGACGACAACCTTACTCGCGGGACATTAGAGGGCCCTACAACTCATTGATATCACAGCTTGCGATAATGCTGCGTTGTTGAAGCAGATGGGTTATCGTTAAGCCCATTGGGCCTTCTGAATAGGCCATCTCTCCAGGGTGGGACTGTGAACCGTTAACACATAAAGAAATTGTGCCCTAAACATGACGGATGCGATCATACCAGCACTAATGCATCGGATCCCATCAGAACTCCAAAGTTAAGCGTGCTTGGGCGAGAGTAGTACTAGGATGGGTGACCCCCTGGGAATTCCTCGTGTTGCACCCCCTTTTTCAAATTTTTTTGCTCCGGTTAGGGTTGCCAAGATACTTTATCCACCACATTTCTATTTCCAAATCCCACGGCACCTTGGGCAAGACAACTTCACTTCACGTGGATGCTGGGCCACCAAACCGAGGGCGCAGGGGTTGTGACCAGGTCTCCCTCGGGCTGGGGCCCATAACTTTTGATCCGTAAGGAGTTACGCGGCGCATAGCATACCGTTACAAAGCTCTCCGAGAGCTCTATGATGGGGGCCACCATCTCTCTAGGCTGGGACTATGAACCGTTATCACCTCAAGGCATTGTGCCCTCAACATGCCGGGTGAACTCATACCAGCACTAATGCCCTGGATCCCATTAGACCTCCGAAGTTAAGCGTGCTTGGGCGAGAGTAGTACTAGGATGGGTGACTCCCTGGGTAGTCCTCGTGTTGAACCCCCCATTCTAATTTTTTTTGCTCCAGTTAGGGTTGCCAAGATACTTTATCCACCACATTTCCATTAACGAAATACCACGGCACCTTGGGCAAGACAAGGGCAGCCAGCTTGCTCGCTGTGTCAATTTTTGGAGCCCAAAATCGAACATTTTCATCAATTTCGTGCCACTTTTCTAATTAAGGTCTGTTTTTTCGTCCCGGATCCTATGTCGTGAGCTGTTAAAAGGACGAGAACCTTACTCGCAGGACATTAAAGGGCCCTACAACGTGTCGATATCACATCGTACGAGGATGCTGCGTTGTTGAAGCGGATGGGTTGTCGTTAAGCACATTGGGACTTCTGAATGGGCCATCTCTCTTGGCTGGGACTGTGAACCGTCAACACATAAAGGAATTATGCCCTCAACATGACGTGTGCGATCATACTAGCACTAATGCACCGGATCCCTTCAGAACATCGAAGTTAAGCGTGCTTGGGCGAGAGTAGTACTAGGATGGGTGACCCCCTGGGAAGTCCTCGTGTTGCACCCCCCTTTTCAATTTTTTTTGCTCCGGTTAGGGTTGCCAAGATACTTTATCAACCACATTTATATTATCGAATCCCACGGCACCTTGGGCAAGACAATTTAACTTCACGTGGAGGCTAGGCCCGCAAACCATGGGCGTATGGTTTGTGACCAGGTCTCCGTCGCTCCGGTGCCCATAACTTTTGATCCGTAAGGAGTTACGCGGCGCACAGCATACCGTTGCAAAGCTCTCCGGGAGTTCTACGATAGTGGTAGCTAGCATGCTTGCTGTACCCTTTTTGGAGCCCAAAATTGATTGTTTTCATCAATTTCGGGCCACTTTTCTATTTTTGCTCTGTTTTTTTGTCCCAGATCGTACGTCGTGACCTGTTAAAAGTACGACAACATTACGCACCGGACATAAGAGGGCCCTCCAACTCATCGATATCACAGCTTGCGAGGATGCTACGTAGTTGAAGAGGATGGGATGTCGTTAAGCCCATTGGGCCTTCTGAATGGGCCATCTCTCTAGGCTGGGACTGTGAACCGTTAAAACATTAAGGAATTGTGCCCTCAGCATGACGGGTGCGATCGTAGCAGCACTAATGCACCGGATCCCATCAGAACTCCGAAGTTAAGCGTGCTTGGGCGAGAGTAGTACTAGGATTGGTGACCCCCTGGGAAGTCCTCGTGTTGCACCCCCTTTTTCAAATTTTTTTTCTCCGGTTAGTGTTGCCAAGATACGTTATCCACCAAATTTTTATTATCGAATCCCACGGCAACTTGGGCAAGACAACTTCACTTCACGTGGAGGCTGGGCTAGCAAACCGAGGGCGTAGGGCTTCTGACTAGGTCTCCTTCGCTCTGGTGCCCATAACTTTTGATCCGTAAGGAGTTACGCGGCGCACAGCATACCGTTGCAAAGCTCTCCGAGAGCTCTATGACAAGGGCAGCCAACTTGTACGCTTTGCCCATTTTCATCAGTTTCGGGCCACTTTTCTTATTAAGCTCTGTTTTTCTGTCCCAGATCGTACGTCGTGAGCTGTTAAAAGGATGACAAACTTACTCGCAGGACATTAGAGGGCCCTACAACACGTCAATATCACGTCTTGCGAGGATGCTACGTTGTTGAAGCGGATGAGTTGTCGTTAAGCCCATTCGGCCTTCTGACTGGGCCATCTCTCTAGGCTGGGACTGTGAACCATTAACACATAAAGGAATTATGCCCTCAACATGACGGGTGCGATCATACCAGCACTAATGCAACGGATCCCATCAGAACTCCGAAGTTAACCGTGCTTGTGCGAGAGTAGTAGTAGGATGGGTGACCCTCTGGGAAGTCCTCGTCTTGCACCCCTCTTTTCAATTTTTTTGCTCTGGTTAGGGTTGCCAAGATACTTTATCCACCATATTTCTATTATCGAAAACCACAGCACCTTGGGCAAGACAACTTCGATTCACGTGGAGGCTGGGCAAGCAAACCGAGGGTGTAGGGCTTGTGACTAGGTCTCCTTCGCTCTGGTGCCTATAACTTTTGATCTGTAAGGAGTTGCGCAGCACATATCATACCGTTGCAAAGCTCTCCAAGAGCTCTACGACGGGTCAGCTTGCTTGCTTGTTGTGCCCTTTTTGGATCCTAAAATCGAACGTTTTCATTAGTTTCGGGTCACTTTTCTAATTTTGCACTGTTTTTCCATCCCGAATCGTACGTCGTGAGCTGTTAAAAGGACGACAACCTTACTCACGGGACATTAGAGGGCCTTACAATGCGTCGATATCACGTCTGGCGAGGATGCTACGTTGTTGAAGCGGATGTGTTGTCGTAAAGCCCATTGGCCCTTCTGAATGGGCCATCCCTCTAAGCTGACACTGTGAACCGTAAACACATAAACGAATTGTGCCCTCAACATGACGGGTGCGATCATGCCACCACTAATGAACGGGATCCCATCAGAACTCCGAAGTTAAGCGTGCTTGGCGAGAGCAGTACTAAGATGGGTGACCCCCTGGGAAATCCTCGTGTTGCACCCCCATTTTCAATTTTTTTTGCTCCGGTTAGTGTTGCCAAGATACTTTATCCACCACATTTCTATTATCGAATCCCATGGCACCTTCGGCAAGACAACTTCGCTTCACGTGGATGCTGGGCCAGCAAACCGAGGGCGTAGGGCTTGTGACTAGGTCTCTGTCGTTCCGGTGCCCATAACTTTTGATCCGTAAGGAGTTACACGGCGCACAGCATACCGTTGCAAAGCTCTCCGAGAGCTCTACGACAGGGGCAGCTAGCTTGCTCGATGTGCCCTTTTTGGAGCCCAAAATCGAATGTTTTCATCAGTTTCGGGCCACTTTTCTATTTTTGCTATGTTTTTCCGTCCCGGATCGTACGTCGTGAGTTGTTAAAAGGATGACAACCCTCCTTGCGGGACATTAGAGGTCCCTACAACGCGTCGATATCACGTTTTGCGAGGATGCTACGTTGTTGATGCGGATGGGTTATCGTTAAGCCCATTTGGCCTTCTAAATGAGCCATCTCTCTAGGATGGGACTGTGAACCATTAACACATAAAGGAATTGTGTCCTCAACATGACAGGTGCGATCATACCACCACTAATGCATTGGATCCCATCAGAACTACGAAGTTAAGTGTGCTTGGGCGAGAGTAGTACTAGGATGGGTGACCCCCTAGGAAGTCCTCATGCTTCACACCCCTTTTCAATTTTTTTTTCTCCAGTTAGTGTTGCCAAGATACTTTATTCACCACATTTCTATTATCAAATCCCACGGCACCTTGGGCAAGACAACTTCGCTTCATGTGGAGGCTGGGCCAGTAAACCGAGGGTGTAGGGCTTCAACCAGGTCTCCTTCACTCCGGTGCCCATAACTTTTGATCTGTAAGGAGTTACACGGTACAAAGCATACCGTTGAAAAGCTCTCCGAGAGCTCTACGATAGGGGCAGCCAGCTTGTTCGCTTTGCCCAATTTAGGAGCCCAAAATCGCACATTTTCGTCAGTTTCGGGCCAATTTTCTTATTAAGCTCTATGTTTTTGTCCCGGATCGTACGTCCTGAGCTGTTAAAAAGACGACAACCTTAGTCACAGGACATTAGAGGGCCCTACAATGCATCGATATCACGTCTTGTGAGGATGCTGCGTTGTTGAAGCAGATGGATTGTCGTTAAACCCATTCGGCCTTCTGACTGGGCCATTTCTCTAGGCTGGGACTGTGAACCGCCAACACATAAAGGAATTGTGCCTTCAACATGACGGGTGCGATCATACTAGCACTAATGCAACGGATCCCATCATAACTCCGAAGTTAACCGTGCTTGTATGAGAGTAGTACTAGGATGGGTGACCCTCTGGGAAGTCCTCGTCTTGCACCCCTCTTTTCAATTTTTTTTGCTCCGGTTAGGGTTGCCAAGATACTTTATCCACCACATTTCTATTATTGAATCCCACGGCACCTTGGGCAAGACAACTTCGCTTCACGTGGAGGCTGGGCAATCAAACCGAGGGCGTAGGGCTTGTGACCAGGTCTCATTCGCTCTGGTGCCCATAACTTTTGATCCGCAAGGAGTTACTCGGCGCATAGCATACCGTTGCAAAGCTCTCCGAGAGCTCTACGACGGGTCAGCTAGCTTGCTTGCTGTGCCCTTTTTGGATCCCAAAATTGAACGTTTTCATCAGTTTCGGGTCACTTTTCTAGTTTTGCTCTGTTTTTCATCCCGGATCGTATGTCGTGAGCTGTTAAAAGGACGACTACCTTACTCGTGGGACATTAGAGGGCCCTACATTGCATCGATATCACGTCTTGCAAGGATGCTGTGTTGTTGAAGCGGATGGGCTGTCGTTAAGCACAATGGGCCTTCTGAATGGGCCATCTCCCTAGGCTGGGACTGTGAACCGTTAACACATAAAGGATTTGTGCCCTCAACATGACTGGTGCGATCATACCAGCACTAATGCACAGGATCCCATCAGAACTGCGAAGTTAACCGTGCTTGTACGAGAGTAGTACTAGGATGGGTGACCCTCTGGGAAGTCCTCGTGTTGCACCCCATTTTTCAATTTTTTTTGCTCCGGTTAAGGGTGCCAAGATACTTTATCCACCACATTTCTATTATCGAATCCCACGGTACCTTGGGCAAGACAACTTCGCTTGACGTGGAGGCTGGGTTAGCAAACCGAGGATGTAGGGCTTGTGACCAGGTCTCCGTCGCTCCGGTGCCCATAAGTTTGGATCCGTAAGGACTTACGTGGCGCACAACATACCGTTGCAAAGCTCTCTGAGAGCTCTACGACGGGGGCAACTAGCTTGCTCGTTGTGCCCTTTTTGGATCCTAAAATCGAACGTTTACATTTGTTTTAGGCTACTTTTCTAATTTTGCTCTATTTTTCTGTCCAGGATCATAAGTCGTAAGCTATTAAAAGGAAGACAACCTTACTTGCGAGACATTAGAGGGCCCTACAACGCGTCGATATCACGTCTTCCGAGTATGCTGCGTTGTTGAAGCGAATGGGTTGTCGTTAAGCCCATTGGGCCTTCTGAATGGACCATCTCTCTAGGCTGGGACTGTGAACCGTTAACACATAAAGGATTTGTGCCCTCAACATGACGAGTGCAATCATACAAACACTAATGCACCGGATCCCATTAGAACTGCGAAGTTAAGCGTGCTTGGCCGAGAGCAGTACTAGGATGGGTGACCCCCTGGGATGTCCTCATGTTGCACCCCCCTTTTCAATTTTTTTTGCTCCGGTTTGGGTTGCCAAGATACTTTATCCACCACATTTCTATTATCGAATCCCACGGCACCTTGGGCAAGACAACTTCGCTTCACGTGGAGGCTGGGCCTGCAAACCGAGGGCGCAGGGCATATTACCAGGTCTCTTTCGCTACGGTGCCCTTAACTTTTGATCGGTAAGAAGTTACGCGGCGCACAGCATACCGTTGCAAAGCTTTTCGAGAGCTCTACGATGGGGCCAGCTAGATTGCTCGCTTTGCCCATTTTTGGAGCCCAAAATCGAATGTTTTCATCAGGTTCCGGCCACTTTTCTTCATTTCTCAGTTTTTCCATCCCGGATCGTACATCATGAGCTGTTAAAAGGACGACAACCTTACTCGAAGGACATTAGAGGGCCCTACAATGCGTCGATATCACGTCTTGCGAGGATGCTGCGTTGTTGAAGCAGATGGGTTATCGTTAAGTCCATTGGGCCTTCTGAATGAGCCATCTCTCTAGGCTGGGATTGTGAACCGTAAACACATAAAGGAATTTAGCCCTCAACCTGACGGGTGCGATCATACCACCACTAATGCACCGGATCCCATCAGAACTCCGAAGTTAAGCGTGCTTGGGCAAGAATAGTACTAGGATGGGTGACCCCCTGGGAAGTCCTCGGGTTACACCCCATTTTTCATTTTTTTTGCTCCGGTTAGTGTTGCCAAGATACTTTATGCACCACATTTCTATTATCGAATCCCACGACACCTTGGGCAAGACAACTTCGCTTCACGTGGAGGCTGGGCCAGCAAACCGAGGGCGTGGGGCTTGTGACCAGGTCTCCGTCGCTCCGGTGCCCATAACTTTTGATCTGTAAGGAGTTACGCGGCGCACAACATACCGTTGCAAAGCACTCCTAGAGCTCTATGACGGGGGCAACTAGCTTGCTCTCTACGCCCTTTTTGGAGCCCAAAATCGAACGTTTTCCTCAGTTTTAGGCCACTTTTCTATTTTTGCTTTCTTTTTTCGTCCCGGATCGTACGTCGTGGGTTGTTAAAAGGATGAAAACCATACTTGCGGGACATTAGAGGTGCCTACAACGCGTCGATATCACGTCTTGCGAGGATGCTGCGTTGTTGAAGCGGATGGGTTGTCGTTAAGCCCATTGGGCCTTCTGAATGAGCCATCTCTCTAGGCTGGGACTGTGAACCGTAAACACATAAAATAATTGTGCCCTCAACATGACGGGTGCGATCATGCCACCAGTAATGCACTGGATCCCATCAGAACTGCGAAGTTAAGGGTGCTTGGGCGAGAGTAGTACTAGAATGGGTGACCCCCTGGGAAGTCCTCGTGTAGCACCCCCCTTTTCAATTTTTTTTGCTCCAGTTAGGGTTGTCAAGATACTTTATCCACCACATTTCTATTATCGAATCCCACAGCACCTTGGGCAAGACAACTTCGCTTCACTTGGAGGTTGGGCCAGCAAACCAGGGGCGTCGGGCTTGTGACCAGGTCTCCGTCGTTCCGGTGCCCATAACTTTTGATCCGCAAGGCGTTATGCGGCGCACAGCATACCGTTGTAAAGCTCTCCGAGTGCCCCACGATGGGGCCAGCCAGATTGCTCACTGTGCCCATTTTTGGAGCCCAAAATCGAATGGTTTCATCAGTTTCGGGCCACTTTCTAATTTTGCCCTGTTTTTCCATCCAGGATCATGCGTCGTTAGCTTTTAAAAGGACGACAACCCTACTTGTGGGAGATTAGAGGGCCCTACAATGAGTCGATATCACATCTTCCGAGGATGCTGAGTTGTTGAAGCGGATGGGTTGTCGTTAAGCCCATTGGGCCTTTTGAATGAGCCATCTCTTTAGGCTGGGACTGTGAACCGTAAACACATAAAGGAATTGTGCCCTCAACATGACGGGTGCGATCATACCACCACTAATGGACCGGATCCCATCAGAACTCCGAAGTTAAGCGTGTTTGGGCGAGAGTAGTACTAGGATGGGTCACCCCTTGGGAAGTCCTCGTGTTGCACCCCTCTTTTCAATTTTTTTTTCCTCCGGTTAGTGTTGCCAAGATACTTTATCCACCATATTTCTATTATCGAATCCCACGGCACCTTGGGCAAGACAACTTCGCTTCACGTGGAGGTTAGGCTAGCAAACCGAGGGCGTAGGGCTTGTGACCAGGCCTCCGTCGCTCCGGTGCCCATAATTTTTTATCCGTAAGGAGTTACACGGCGCACAACATACCGTTGCAAAGCACTTCGAGAGCTCTACGACGGGAGCAGCTAGTTTGCTCGCTGTGCACTTTTTAGAGCCCAAAATCGAACGTTTTCACCTGTTTCGGGCCACTTTTCTAATTTTGCTCTGTTTTCCTCACCGGATCGTACGTCGTGAATTGTTAAAAGGACGACAACCTTACTCGCGGGACATTAGAGGGCCCTACAATGCGTCGATATCACATCTTGTGAGGATGCTGCATTGTTGAAGAGGATGGGATGTCGTTAAGCCCATTGGGACTTCTGAATGAGCCATCTCTCTATGCTGGGACTGTGAACCATAAGCACATAAAGGAATTGTGCCCTCAAAATGACGGGTGCGATCATACCAGCACGAAGGCACCAGATCCCATCAGAACTCCGAAGTTCAGCGTGCTTGGGCGAGAGTAGTACTATGATGGGTGACCCCCGGGGAAGTCCACGTGTTGCACCCCCTTTACAATTTTTTTTGCTCCGGTCAGGGTTGCCAAGATTGTTTATCCACCACATTTCTATTATTGAATCGCACGACACCTTTGGCAAGACAACTTCGCTTCACGTAGAGGCTGGGTTAGCAAACCGAGGGCATAGGGCTTGTGACCAGGTCTCCGTCCCTCCGGTGCCCATAACTTTTGATCCGTAAGAAGTTACGTGGCGCACAGCATACCGTTGTAAAGCTCTCTGAGACCTCTACGATGGGGGCAACTAGCTTGCTCGCTGTGCCCTTTTTGGAGCCTAAAATCGAACATTTTCATCAGTTTCGGGCCACTTTTCTATTTTTCTGTATTTTTCCATCCCGGATCGTACGTCGTAAGCTGTTAAAAGGATGACAACCTTACTTCCGGGATATTAGAGGGCCCTACAACGCGCCGATATCACGTCTTGCGAGTATGCTGCGTTGTTGAAGTGGATGGGTTGTCGTTAGGCCCATTGTACCTTCTGAATGGGCCATCTCTCAAGGCAGGGACTATGAACCGTTAACACATAAAGGATTTGTGCCCTCAACAAGACGGGTGCTATCATACCAGCCCTAATGCACCGGATCCCATCAGAACTGCGAAGTTAAGCGTGCTAGGGTGAGAGTAATACAAGGATGGCTGACCCCCTGGGAAGTCCTCGTGTTGCACCCCTCTTTTCAATTTTTTTTTGCTCTGGTTAGGGGTGCCAAGAGACTTTATCCACCACATTTCTATTATCGAATCCCACTGCACCTAGGGCATGACAACTTCGCTTCACGTGGAGGCTGGGCCAGTAAACCGAGGGCAGAGGGCTTGTGACCAGGTTTCCTTCGCTCCGGTGCCAATAACTTTTGATCCATAAGGAGTTACGCGGTGCACAGCATACCGTTACAAAGCTCACCAAGAGCTCTACGATGGGGGCAGCCAGCTTGCTCGTTGTGCCCATTTTTCATTAGTTTCGAGCCACTTTTAATATTAAGCTCTATTTTTCGGTCCCGGATCGTACGTCGTGAGCTGTTAAAAGGACGACAACCTTACTCACAGGACATTAGAGGGCCCTACAACGCGTCTATATCACGTCTTACAAGGATGCTGTGTTGTTGAAGTGGATGGGTTATCGTTAAGACCATTGGGCCTTCTGAATGGGCCATTTCTCTAGGATGGGACTGTGAACCGTTAACACATAAAGGAATTGTGCCCTCAACAAGACGGGTGCTATCATACCACCACTAATGCATCGGATCCCATCAGAACTCCGAAGTTAAGCGTGGTTGGGCGAGAGTAGTACTAGGATGGGTGACCCTCTGGGAAGTCCTCGTGTTGCACCCACCTTTTAAATTTTTTTTGCTCTGGTTAGTGTCGCCAAGATACTTTATGCACCACATTTCTATTATCGAATCCCACGGCACCTTGGGCAAGACAACTTCGCTTCACGTGGAGGCCAGGCCAGCAAACCGAGGGCGTAAGGCTTGTGACCAGGTCTCCGTCGCTCCGATGCCCATAACTTTTGATCCATAAGGAGTTACGCGGCGCACAGCATACCGTTGCAAAGCACGCCGAGAGCTCTACGATGGGCTTAGCTAGCTTGCTCGCTGTGCCCTTTTTGGAGCCCAAAATTGAACGTTTTCATCAATTTCAGGCCACTTTTCTATTTTTGCTATGTCTTTCTGTCCCGGATCGTAAGTCATGAGCTGATAAAAGGACAACAACCTTACTTGTGGGACATTATAGGGCCCTACAATGCGTCGATATCACGTCTTGCGAGGATGCTGCATTGTTGAAGCGGATGGGTTGTCGTTAAGCCCATTGGGCCTTCTGAATGGGCCATCTTTATAGGCTGGGACTGTGAACCGTTAATACATAACGGATTTGTGCCCTCAACATGACGTGTGCGATCATACCAGCACCAATGCACCGGATCCCATCAGAACTACGAAGTTAAGTGTGCTTGGGAGAGGGTAGTACTAGGATGGGTGAACCCCTGGGAAGTCCTTGTGTAGCACCCCCTTTTCAATTTTTTTTGCTCCAGTTCGGGTTTCCAAGATACTTTATCCACCACATTTCTATTATCGAATCCCACGGCGCCTTGGGCAACACAACTTCGCTTCACGTGGAGGCTGGGCCAGCAAACCAAGTGCATAGGGCTTGTGACCAAGTCTCCTACGCTCCGGTGCCCATAACTTTTGATCCGTAAGGAGTTACGCGGCGCACAGCATACCGTTGCAAAGCTCTCCGAGAGCTCCACGATGGGGCCAGCCAGATTGCTCGCTTTGCCCATTTTTGGAGATCAAAATCGAATAGTTTCATCAGTTTCGGGCCACTTTTCTAAATTTGCTCTGTTTTTCTATCTCAGATCGTACGTCGTGAGCTTTTAAAAGGATGACAACCTTACTCGCTGGAGATTAGAGGGCCCAACAATGAGTCGATATCACGTCTTCCGAGGATGCTGCATTGTTGAAGTGGATGGGTTGTCGTTAAGCCCATTGGGCCTTTTGAATGAGCCATCTCTCTAGGCTAGGACTGTGAACTGTAAACACATAAAAGAATTGTGCCCTCAACATGACGGGTGCGATTATACCACCACTAATGCACCGGATCCCATCAGAACTCCGAACTTAAGCGTGCTTGGGCGAGAGTAGTACTAGGATGGGTGACCCCTTGGGAAGTCCTCGTGTTGCACCCCCTTTTCAATTTTTTTTGCTCCGGTTAGTGTTGCCAAGATACTTTATCCACCACATTTCTATTATCGAATCCCACGGCACCTTGGGCAAGACAACTTCACTTCACGTGGAGGCTGGGCCAGCAAACCAAGGGCCTAGGGCTTGTGATCAGGCCTCCGTCGCTCCAGTGCCCATAACTTTTGATTTGTAAGGAGTTACGCGGCGCACAGCATACCGTTGCAAAGCACTCTGGGAGCTTGACGACAGGGGTAGCTAGCTTGCTCGATGTGCCGTTTTTGGAGCCAAAAATCGAACGTTTTCATCTGTTTCGGGCCACTTTTCTAATTTTGCTCTGTTTTCCGTATCGGATCGTACTTCGTGAGCTATTAAAAGGACGACAACCTTACTCGCAGGACATTAGAGGGCCCTGCAATGCGTCGATATCACGTCTTGCGAGGATGCTGCATTGTTGAAGCGGATGGGTTGTTGTTAAGCCCATTGGGCCTTCTGAATGGGCCATCTCTCAAGGCAGGGACTGTGAACCGTTAACACATAAAGGATTTGTGCCCTCAACATGACGGGTGCGATCATACCAGTCCTAATGCACTGGATCCCATCAGAACTGCGAAGTTAAGCGCGCTTGGGCAAGAGTAGTACTAGGATGGGTGACCCCTTGGGAGGTTCTCGTGTTGCACCCCACATTTCAATTTTTTTTGCTCCGGCTAGGGTTTCCAAGAGACTTTATCCACCACATTTCAATTATCGAATCCCACAGCACCTTGGGCAAGACAATTTCGCTTCACGTGGAGACTGGGCCAGTCAACCGAGCGCGTAGGGCTTGTGACCAGGTTTCCTTCGCTCCAGTGCCAATAACTTTTGATCTGCAAGGAGTTATGCGGCGCACAGCATACCGTTGCACAGCTCACCGAGATCTCTACGTCGGGGGCAGCCAGATTGATTGTTGTGCCCATTTTTGTAGCACAAAATTGTACGTTTTCATCAGTTTTGGGCCACTTTTCATATTAAGTTCTATTTTTCCATCCCGGATCGTACGTTGTGAGTTGTTAAAAGGACGACAACCTTACTCGCGGGACATTAGAGGGCCCTACAACGCGTCTATATCACGTCTCACGAGGATGTTGTGTTGTTGAAGCGGATGGGTTGTCGTTAAGCGCATTGGGCCTTCTGAATAGGCCATCTCTCTAGGCTGGGACTGTGAACCGTTAACACATAAAGGAATTGAGCCCTCAACAAGACGGGTGCGATCATACCACCACCAATGCACCGGATCCCATCAGGACTACAAAGTTAAGCGTGCTTGGTTGAGAGTAGTACTAGGATGGGTGAACCCCTGCGAAGTCCTCGTGTAGTACCCCCCTTTTCAATTTTTTTTGCTCCGGTTAGGGCAGCCAAGCTACTTTCTCCATCACATTTCTATTATCGACTCCCACGGCCCCTTGGCCAACACAACTCCCCTTCACGTGGAGGCTGGGCCAACAAACCAAGGGCGTTGGGCATGTGACCAGGTCTCCTTCACTCCGGTGCCCCTAACTTTTGACCGTAAGGAGTTATGCGGCGCACAACATACCGTTGCAAAGCTCTCCGAGAGCTCCACGATGGGGCTAGCCAGATTGCTCGTTGTGCCCATTTTTGGAGCCCAAAATCGAATGGTTTCATCAGTTTCGGGCCACTTTTCTAATTTTGCTCGCTTTTTCCATACCGGATCGTACGTCGTGAGATGTTAAAAGGATGACAACCTTACTCGCGGGAGATTAGAGGGCCCTACAATGAGTCGATATCACGTCTTGCGAGGATGCTGCGTTGTTGAAGGGGATGGGTTGTCGTTAAGCCCATTGGGCCTTCTGAATAAGCCATCTATCTATGCTGGGACTGTGAACCGTAAACACATAAAGGAATTGTGCCCTCAAAATGACGGGTGCGATCATACCAGCACTAATGCACCGGATACCATCAGAACTCCGAAGTTCAGTGTGCTTGGGCGAGAGTAGTACTAGGATGGGTGACCCCCGGGGAAGTCCTCGTGTTCCACCCCCTTTTCAATTTTTTTTGCTCCGGTTAGGGTTGCCAAGATTGTTTATCTACCACATTTGTGATACCCCGAACCTAGCATGTATTCAATAGCATTTTAAGTTCATTTAAATTGCATTTTATTGACCTTTCACCTTCTTTGACCAAACTAGTTGACTTTTCATCTACATTGACAAACTAGGACATGGTGGGAATTTTTGTAATGTTTAATAAAAGGCAAACTTGGGATTAGAAATAAAAAAATGCAATGTTAAGTTAGTCAAATTTTGGGTCAACTTTGGAATTAAATCTGAACCAATTGGGGAAGAGTTAGGTAGCAAATTATATATGGTTGGAAAGCTCTATGAGTCTAGTTTATGAGGGTTCAAACCGTTCGTGAATTGGAGTTTTCTAGAAGAAATTATGGCCATTTTCGTGACGTCGCACATAGGTGGTTTGGTTTAGCGGGTGTACCGAATTTTGACCTTTGCCTTCTTGACATTTTTTTTTAAAATAAGCAGAATGTGCACGAAAAAAACAGAGAGAAAAAGGCTTGAAACCATGAGGAAA
The DNA here is from genome assembly GCA_037974665.1 of Ehretia macrophylla. NCBI lineage: Eukaryota > Viridiplantae > Streptophyta > Magnoliopsida > Boraginales > Ehretiaceae > Ehretia > Ehretia macrophylla. The sequence goes on from CM075775.1 coordinate 65,907,952, forward strand.
AGATGGAGAAAAAAAAAAAAGAAAATCTCAACTTCAAATCTTCGATTCTTCGCGTGGGCTTGTGCGGGGTGGTTTCCGAGGCACTCTACGAGGTTTTCCTAGCGTCTAGGAGCGTCTAAGGTAAGGGAAGCATGTTATTTGCGCATTTATACGTTGTATATGTTAACTTTGTCAATTTTTAGATTTATCCGTAGATCGTTATTTAAAGCGATTTGATGCTTCTAGAATGTTTCTTAGCATTTGTAGAACATGTATTTATAGCTTTGTAACATTTTCTGCGGTTAAATGTTGTGATTGCAAATTAAATTGTGAAATGAATAGTGTTTTATGAATAGTAAAACCTTGAAACGTTGAAATTGCGCTGTTATGCTTTCCGTTGATGTAGAAACGTGCTAGGTATGCTAGAATGCTAAAATGTGTGGTTTTTTTGGGTTGTGTAGTGGAAAAAACGAGAATTAAGCCTTTGGGAAAGTTGGGGTCGTTTTGGTCGACTTTTGCATTTTCTCGTTGTGCATGTTGGCATTGCTTCGGGGGGCCATGGAAGCACTTTTGGTGCGATTATGGCGTTGGTTGGGTTTTTGGTTGATATAGTTGTAGTTCAAACGAGAAAGGGGGAAATCGGGGCTTTGCGCGAGTTCTAGGGTAAAGTAAGGTTTCGGGGTCTTTAGACGTGCCTTATAGTGACCTAGGAGGGTTGGCGAAGTCGGTTTCCAGAACTCTTGGCTCGTTTGGAAATGGTAGTATTTTGATAGTTGGGGCCGATTTGTGTTTTTGTGTGTTTTCTTGTCTTTATGCTTATAGAATGTTTAGAATTACTTGGAATACTTGTTTGAGTTGTTTTGGATTGAATTACTTATCAAATTGCTGCTATTGCGTGCGAGAGTAACCTACTTTGTTATTCTTTCACGTGTGGCTTTATCGCTTGTTTATCGCCTTGTATCGAGTCTTGCATTGCATAGTGTCTCGCGCGTGAGTGATGGGCCTCTCTGGGTAGCCTTGGGTTGCCAGTGTTGGTTGCTCTAGCTCCGCTGCTATTCCCTTTCTCGCTTGGGTTGCCTCCCAGGGAGATTTGGGTCGTAGGATTGATGGATACTTCCGGGGTATTCCAAACTGGTGTTATAAGGTGGTTTGGGCCGGCGCGTCATTGTTAAAGTCATCGGAATCGTGATCGGTACATTACTCGCTCGAGTGAACCATAGCCTTCAAAGTGTGGTATAGCTTTGATTGGTTGTGTTAATGCTTTCTTTAGTTGTTTAATTGTATTGTTGTTTATATTGAATGCCTTTTATTGATTGTATTGCTTAACTGTACCTATTTGCATTGCACGATCTTCTTTCTCTCCAATTCGATATATGTCTCGCCCTCACTGAGTATACGTGTTGTGTATACTCACTCCTCACCACCACATTTCAGGAAATGCCCTGTTAGTTGGAAAGTTCGTGATTTCGTGAAAGTCCGTGCTTGAAGAGTTGTCTTGAGTGCCTATGTAACTTGAGTTGTCAAAGTTGTCAAGTTGTATGCTTTTATGTTGTATGTAATTATTGTTAAAAGAAATGTAATATAAATCTAGCTATGTAGTCGGAATGGTTTGATAAATTAGATTATGTATATAGTTAATGTAGCTTAACTTCAATGCATGGCTGTAATGTCCAAAGGAAAAGAATTAGAGTGGCATGATAGTTTATTTTATGCAGTAGCTTTGTATGGTTTAATTGCCTAAATTGAATGTACTTGTCAAAATGAAAAGATAGGTTAGTTTTTAAATTGGAAATGTATGTATACTTGCTGAGTTTAAATTGTTGAGAACCGAGGCTCGGATGGCCTTGAGGAAGTTTTGTATGGTTGGACACGGTGGTGGTCCATTTATATGCTATTACAGGTTTTGCATTTCGCCTATAAACAGGGGAGACTCCGTCCGTTTTCCCTGAAAATTTTTCCCGGGTTTGGTTTGGGTTGTGATTAGTTTGATTGATAAAACTCCCGGTCTCGAGAGGGATCGGGGTGTCATAACATTTCTATTATCGAATCCCACGGCACCTTGGGCAAGACAACTTCGCTTCACGTGGAGGCTGGGTTAGCAAACCGAGGGCATAAGGCTTGTGACCAGGTTGCCGTCGCTCCAGTGCCCATAACTTTTGATCCGTAAGGAGTTACGTGGCGCACAGCATACCGTTGCAAAGCACTCCGAGGATGCTGCGTTGTTGAAGCATATGGGTTGTCGTTAAACCCATTGGGCCTTCTGAATGAGCCATCTATCTATGCTGGGACTGTGAACCGTAAACACATAAAGGAATTGTGCCCTCAAAATGACGGGTGCGATCATACCAGCACTAATGCACCGGATACCATCAGAACTCCGAAGTTCAGTGTGCTTGGGCGAGAGTAGTACTAGGATGGGTGACCCCCGGGGAAGTCCTCGTGTTCCACCCCCTTTTCAATTTTTTTTGCTCCGGTTAGGGTTGCCAAGATTGTTTATCCACCACATTTCTATTATCGAATCCCACGGCACCTTGGGCAAGACAACTTCGCTTCACGTGGAGGCTGGGTTAGCAAACCGAGGGCATAAGGCTTGTGACCAGGTTGCCGTCGCTCCAGTGCCCATAACTTTTGATCCGTAAGGTGTTACGCGGCGCACCGCATACCGTTGGGAAGCTCTTCAAGAGCTCTACGACGGCGGCAACTAGCATGCTCGCTGTGCCCTTTTTTGTGCCCAAAATCGAACGTTTTCATCAGTTTTTGGCCACTTTTCTGATTTTTGCTCTATTTTTCCATCCCGGATCGTACGTCGTGAGCTGTTAAAAGGACGACAACCTTACTCGCGGGAAATTAGAATGCCCTATAATGCGTTGATATCACGTCTTGCGAGTATGCTGCGTTGTTGAAGTGGATAGGTTGTCATTAAGCCCATTAGGCCTTCTGAGTGGGCCATCTCTCTAGGCAGGGACTGTGAACCGTTAACACATAAAGGATTTGTGCCCTCAACATGACGGGTGTGATCATACCAGCCCAAATGCACCGGATCCCATCAGAACTGTGAAGTTAAGCGAGCTTGGGCGAGAGTAGTACTAGGATGGGTGACCCCCTGGGAGGTCCTCGTGTTGCACCCGCCTTTTCAATTTTTTTTGCTCCGGTTAGGGTTGCCAAGAGACTTTATCCACCACATTTCTATTATCGAATCCCATGGCACCTTGGGCAAGACAACATCGCTTCACGTGGATGTTGGGCCAGTAAACTGAGGGCGTAGGGCTTGTGACCAGGTCTCCGTCGCTACGGTGCCCATAACTTTTGATCCGTAAGGAGTTACGTGGCGACAGCATACCGTTGCAAAGCTCTCCGAGAGCTCTACGACAGGGGCAGCTAGCTTGCTCATTGTGCCCTTTTTTTAGCCCAAAATCGAACGTTTTCATCAGTTTCGGGCCACTTTTCTTCTTTTGCTATGTTTTTCCGTCCCGGATGGTACGTCATGAGTTGTTAAAAGGACGACAACCTTACTCACGGGATATTAGAGGGCCCTACAATGCATCGATATCACGTCTTGCGAGGATGCTGTGTTGTTGAAGCGAATGGGTTGTCGTTAAGCCCATTGGGCCTTCTGAATGGGCCATCTCTCTAGGCTGGGACTGTGAACCGTTAACACATAAAGGAATTGTGCCCTCAGCATGACGGGTGCGATCATACCAGCACTAATGCACCGGATGTCATTAGAACTCCGAAATTAAGCGTGCTTGGGCGGGAGTAGTACTAGGATGGGTAACTCCCTGGGAAGTCCTCGTGTTGCACCCCCCTTTTAAATTTTTTTTGCTCCGGTTAGGGTTGCCAAGATACTTTATCCACCACATTTCTATTATCGAATCCCACGGCACCTTGGGCAAGACAACTTTGCTTCACGTGAAGGATGGGCTAGCAAACCGAGAGCGTAGGGCTTGTGACCTGGTCTCCATCGCTCCGGTGCCCATAACTTTTGATCCGTAAGGAATTACGCGGCGCATAGCATACCGTTGCAAAGCTCTCCGAGAGCTCTACGACGGGGGTAGCTAGCTTGCTCACTATGCCCTTTTTGAAGCCCAAAATCGAACGTTTTCACTAGTTTCGGGCCACTTTTCTTCTTTCGTTATTTTTTTCTATCCCGTATCGTACGTAGTGAGCTGTTAAAAGGATGACAATCTTACTCAATGGACATTAGAAGGCCCTACAACGCATCGATATCACATCTTGCGAGGATGCTGCGTTGTAGAAGCGGATGGGTTGTCGTTAAGCCCATTGGGCCTTCTAAATGGGCCATCTCTTTAGGCTGGGACTATGAACCATTAACACATAATGGAATTGTTCCCTCAACATGACGGGTGCGATCATACCAGCACTAATGCACCAGATCCCATCAGAACTCCGAAGTTAAGCGTGCTTGCGCGCGAGTAGTACTAGGAAGGGTGACTCCCAAGGAAGTCTTCGTGTTGCACCCCCCTTTTCAATTTTTTTTGCTCCGGTTAGGGTTGCCAAGATACTTTGTCCACCACATTTCAAATATCGAATCCCACGGCACCATGGGCAAGAAAACTTCGCTTCACGTGGAGGCTGTGACAGCAAACCGAGGGTGTAGGGCTTGTGACCAGGTCTCCGTCGCTCCGGTGGCCATAACTTTTGATCCGTAAGGAGTTACACGTCGCACAGCATACCGTTGCAAAGCTCTCCGGGAGCTCTACGACGGGGGTTGGTCGATTTCAACAGATTCAGACCACTTTTCTTATTTTTCTCTGTTTTTCCATCCCGGATAGTACGTCGTGAGCTGTTAAAAGGATGACAACCTTACTCGTCGGACATTAGAGGGCACTATAACGCTTCGATATCACGTCTTGCGAGGATGCTGCGTTCTTGAAGCATATGGGTTATCGTTAAGCCCATTGGGCCTTTTGAATGGGCCATCTCTCTAGCCTGGGACTGTGAACCGTTAACACATAAAGGAATTGTGCCCTCAACATGACGGGTGCGATTATACCAGCACTAATGCACCATATCGCATCAGAACTCCGAAGTTAAGCTTGCTTGGGCGAGGGTAGTACTAGGATGGGTGACCACCTGGTAAGTCCTCGTGTTGCTCCCCCCTTTTCAATTTTTTTTGCTCTGGTTAGGGTTGACAAGATACTTTATCCACCACATTTCTATTACCGAATCCCATGGCACCTTGGGCAAGACAACTTCGTTTCACGTTTTCTTATTTACTTCTATTTTTTCATCCTGGATCGTACGTCGTGAGCTGTTAAAAGGATGACAACCTTACTCGCGGGACATTAGAGGGCCCTACAATGCGTCGATTTCATGTCTTACGAGGATGCTGCGTTGTTGAAGCGGATGGGTTGTCGTTAAGCCCATTGGGCCTTTTGAATGGGCCATCTCTCTAGGCTGGGACTGTGAAGCGTTAACACATAAAGGAATTGTGCCCTCAACATGACGGGTACGATCAAACCAGCACTAATGCACCGGATCCCATCCGAAATCCGAAGTTAAGCGTGCTTGGGCGAGTGTAGTACTAGGATGGGTGACCCCCTGGAAAGTCCTCGTGTTGCCCCCCTTTTTTCAATTTTTTTTGCTCCGGTTAGGGTTGCCAAGATACTTTATCCACCACATTTCTATTATCGAATCCCACGACACCTTGGGCAAGACAACTTCGCTTCACGTGGAGGCTCGGACCGCAAACCGAGGCCGTAGGGCTTGTGACCAGGTCTTTGTCGCTCCGGTGCCCATAACTTTTGATCCGTAAGGAGTTACGTGGCGTACAGCATGCCGTTGCAAAGCTCTCTGAGAGCTCTACGACGGGGGGAGCTGGCTTGTTCACTGTGCCCATTTTGGGAGCCCAAAATCAAACGTTGTCACCAATTTCGGGCCACTTTTCTTCTTTTGCAATGTTTTTCTGTCCCATATCGTACGTCATGAGCTGTTAAAAGGACGACAATCTTACTCGCGGGACATTAGAGGGCCCTACAACCCGTCGATATCACGTCTTGCTAGGATACTGCGTTGTTGAAGCGGATGGGTTTTCGTTAAACCTATTGGGCCTTCTGAATGGGCCATCTCTCTAGGCTGGGACTGTGAACCGTTAACACATAAAGGAATTGTGCCCTCAACATGGCGGGTGCGATCATACCAGCACTAATGCACCGGATCCCATCAGTACTCAGAAGTTAAGCGTGCTTGCGCGAGAATAGTACAAGGATGGGTGACTCCCGGGGAAGTCCTCGTGTTGCACCCCCTTTTTTCAATTTTTTTTGCTCCGGTTAGGGTTGCCAAGATACTTTATCCACCACATTTCAATTATCGAATCCCACTGCACCTTGGGCAAGACAACTTCACTTCACGTGGAGGCTGGGCCAGCAAACCGAGGGTGTAGGGCTTGTGACAAGGTCTCCGTCGCTCCGGTGCCAATAACTTTTGATCCGTATGGAGTTACGCATCGCATAGAATACCGTTGCAAAGCTCTCCGGGAGCTCTACGATGGGGGCTGGTAGCTTGCTCGCTGTGCCCTTTTTGGAGCCCAAAATCGAACATTTTCATCAGATTCGGACAACTTTTCTTCTTTTCCTCTGTTTTTCCGTCCTAAATCGTATGTCGTGAGCTGTTAAAAGGATGACAACCTTCCTCGTCGGACATTAGAGGGCCCTACAACGCGTCGATATCACGTCTTGCGAGGATGCTGCGTTCTTGAAGCATATGGGTTGTCGTTAAGCCCATTAGGCCTTTTTGAATGGGCCATCTCTCTAGGCTGGGACTGTGAACCGTTAACACATAAAGGAATTGTGCCCTCAACATGACGGGTGCGATCATACCAGAACTAATGCATCAAATCCCATCAGAACTCCGAAGTTAAGCATGCTTGGGCAAGAGTAGTACTAGGATGGGTGACCACCTAGGAAGTCCTCGTGTGGCACCCCCCTTTTCAATTTTTTTGGCTCCGGTTAGGGTTGACAAGATACTTTATCCACCACATTTCTATTATCGAATCCCACGACACCTTGGGCAAGACAACTTCAATTCACGTGGAGGCTCGGACCGCAAACTAAGGGCGTAGGGCTTGTGACCAGGACATTGTCGCGCCGCTGCCCATAACTTTTGATCCGTAAGGAGTTACGCGGGGCACAGCATACCGTTGCAAAGCTCTCCGAGAGCTCTATGACGGGGCTGCTAGCTTGCTCGCTGTGCCCTTTCTGGAGCCCAAAATCGAACGTTTTTGTCAGTTTTTGGCTACTTTTCTTCATTTGCTATGTTTTTCCGTCCCGGATCGTACGTCGTGAGCTATTTAAAGGATTACAACCTTACTCGCGGGACATTAGAGAGCCCTACAACGCGTCGATTTCACGTCTTGCGAGGATGTTGCGTTGTTGAAGCGGATGGGTTGTCGTTAAGCCCATTGGGCCTTTTGAATGGGCCATCTCTCTAGGCTGGGACTATGAAGCGTTAACACATAGAGGAATTGTGCCCTCAACATGACGGGTACGATCATACCACCACTAATGCACCGGATCCCATCAGAAATCCAAAGTTAAGCGTGCTTGGGCGAGTGTAGTACTGGGATGGGTGACCCCCTGGAAAGTCCTCGTGTTGCACGCCCTTTTTCAATTTTTTTTGCTCTAGTTAGGGTTGCCAAGATACTTTATCCGCCAAATTTCTATTACCGAATCCCACGGCACCTTGGGCAAGACAACTTCGTTTCACGTGGAGGCTGGGCCCGCAAACCGAGGGCGTAGGGCTTGTGACCAAGTCTCCGTCGCTCTGGTACCCATAACTGTTGATCCGAAAGGAGTTACGCAGTGCCCAACATACCGTTGCAAAGCTCTCCGAGAGCTCTACGATGGGGGTAGCTAGCTTGCTCGCTGTGGCCCTTTTTGGAGCCCAACTTCCACCATTTTCCTCAGTTTCGGGCCACTTTTCTTCTTTTGCACTGTTTTTTCGTCCCGAATCGTACGTCGGAGCTGTTAAAAGGACGACAACCTTACTTGCGAGACATTAGAGGGCCCTACAATGCGTCGATATCACGTCTTGCGAGGATGCTACGTTGTTGAACCAGATGGGTTGTCGTTAAGCCCATTGGACCTTCTAAATGGGCCATCTCTCTAGGCTGGGACTGTGAACCGTTAACACATAAAGGAATTGTGCCCTAAACATGACGGGTGCGATCATACCAACACTAATGCACCGGATCCCATTAGAACTACGAATTTAAGCGTGCTTGGGCGAGAGTAGTACTAGGATGGGTGACCCCCTGGGAAGTCCTCGTGTTGCACCCCCTTTTTTAATTTGTTTTGCTCTGGTTAGGGTTGCCAAGATACTTTATCCACCACATTTCTATTTCCAAATCCCACGGCACCTTAGGCATGACAACTTTGCTTCACGTGGATGCTGGGCCAGCAAACCGAGGGCGTAGGGCTTGTGACCATGTCTCCATCGCTCCGGTGCCCATAACTTTTGATTTGTAAGGAGTTATGCGGCGCACAACATACCGTTGCAAAGCTCTCCGAGAGCTCTATGATGGGGGTAGCCACCTTTCTCGTTGTGCCCATTTTTGGAGCCCAAAATTGACCGATTTCACCAGTTTTCGGCCGCTTTTTGACTTTTGATATGTTTTTTCGTCCAGTATCGTACGTCGTGAGCTTTGCAACGGTATGTTGTGTGCTTCGTAACTCCTTATGGATCAAAAGTTATGGGCACCAGAGCGAATGAGACTTGGTCACAAGCCCTACGCCCTTGGTTTGCTGGCCTAGCCCCCACGTGAAGTGAAGTTCTCTTGCCCAACGTGCTGTGGGATTCAATAATAGAAATGTGCTGGATAAAGTATCTTCGCAACCTTAATCGAAGCAAAAAAAATTGAAAAGGGGAGGGGCAACACGAGGACTTCCTAGGGGGCCACCCATCCTAGTACTACTCTCGCCCAAGCATGCTTAACTTCGGAGTTCTGATGGGATCCGGTGCATTAGTGCTGGTATGATCGCATCCGTCATGCTGAGGACACAATTCCTTTATGTGTTAATGGTTCACAGTCCCAGCCTAGAGATATGGCCCGTTCAGAAGGCCCAATGGGCTTAACGACAATCCATCCGCTTCAACAACGCAGCATCCTCGCAAGACGTGATATCGACGCGTTGTAAGGCCCTCTAATGTCCCGCAAGTAAGGTTGTCATCCTTTTAACAGCTCACGATGTACGATCCGGGACAGAAAAACATTGTAAAAATAGAAATGTGGCCTGAAACTGATGAAAACGTTCGATTTTGGGCTCCAAAAATAGCATAGTGAGCAAGCTAGCTGCCCCTGTTGTAGAGCTCTCGGAGAGCTTTACAACGGTATGCTGTGCGCCGCATAACTCCTTACGGATAAAAAGTTATGAGAACCGGAGCGACAGAGACCTGGTCATAAGCCCTACGCCCTCGGTTTCCTGGCCCAGCCTCCACGTGAAGTGAAGTTGTCTTGCCCAAGGTGCCGTGGGATTCGATAATAGAAATGTGGTGGATAAAGTATCTTGGCAACCCTAACCAGAGCAAAAATAATTGAAAAGGGGGGTGCAACACGAGGACTTCCCAGGGGGTCACCCATCTTAGTACTACTCTCGCCTAAGCACGCTTAACTTCGGAGTTCTGATGGGATCCGGTGCATTAGTGCTGGTATGATCGCACCAGTCATGTTGAGGGCACAATTCCTTTATGTGTTTACGGTTCACAGTCCCAGCCTAGAGAGATGGCTCATTCAGAAGGCCCAATGGGCTTAACGACAACCCATCCGCTTCAACAACACAGCATCCTCGAAAGACGTGATATCGTGTCACGCCCCAACCCGGCCTATATGGTTAGACTAGGGTGTGTCCTAAACGTTCAGGACATGTCACATTCTTAATCGTTATGAAGATTTAACACTTATCGTCTTAGTCTAAACTCCAAAGTTTTCTGGAAAACCGGCAGCATAACGGCTGTAATTGGACTCTTTGGTTTGGCCTAATTCTCTAAACGCCTCAAAATTTTCTAATCTCAAGTTTCATTTCCAACTAGGATTACTATTTAACATCAATTGAAATGCCTATTGGTTATCTCGATGTCTCGTTTGATTTATAACCTAGCATGATACTATGTCTCGTTTGTTTGTTTATCCTCGTTACAAAAGTACCTATTTAAGATTGGATAGGTTCATTTACTTAGTCCTTAACTAATACGTCATAACCTATGATAGATACTAGTAGTAATAATAGCAAAGCGATCATAGTAGTGTCTAGGGTCTGTCTAGCAATATCAGTACAAACCAAAATTAGACCCCGAATTACAATGGGGGTCTTTACATTACAACATCGAGCAACATAAAAGGAAATAGTCTTCAAGTAGCATAAAGTTCACAAGTAGCCATAATCACGCAAAGCACACAAGACAGGCAATCACTCCAAGGAATCATCGTTAGGTACATCGTCCTCGGGTACCTGTTCTTGATCTTCTTCACCTGCGATGATAAAAGAGGGTGAGTCCTTATGAACTCAGCGAGGGGGAACGAGAAATACATTTTGGAACTCATTTTCCGGTTCAATTTATGAAAACTCTTTTTGAAAACATGTCACTTATTACAAATAATAAGGTACGCAAATATATGAAACAAATCAAGTAACAGATACATTTACCAATCATTTCAAGGATACGGTGAGCAGTTGCTCTCAATTTCAATTTTGATTCATTTGGTGCGGCCGACTTCAATAATCCACTTATCGCTCCCAATTGGGTGTACTCTGGATGTACCCCGAAACCTACGACCCAACTCTCTGAGGGTGAAATGCCAAGCGAGAGAGGGAATTAGGACCATGGTAGTCACGGTAACACCGGCAAGCCCGATGCTGCCCGGCGTGCGTGAAACACTACTATGCCACACTAAAAGGTTGCAACCTCATATGCAATGCACATTTATAACATTTAACATATCATATTAGGAGGACAACAAAGTAGGTCACCTCCGAGAAGTTATAAGATTGCACGTTATCAAGTAATCAAACGAGGCACGATAAGACAAGTAATTTCACTTGAAAGGCATATAGAGCCATATGAACATTAAACAGGCAGTCATGTAACACATGCAAGTCAAGCCATATAACTCATTTCGAGGTCCACGTAATCAAATGATATGATTATTCAACATGCAACAACATCTACGTGGGTTCGAATGCAAGAAAAGCCTAATTGTCAACATGCAATGATCAAAATTACATTTAAGCTTATAAGGGAAACTACGGGCAGCCTACTAAACATATAATTCCACACAATATCCAAATGATCAACACTTAGCAAAATTACCTAGTCATTAGGGTTTCCATTTCGTGCATATTCGTGCAATTTGAACCTCAACCCAACTCAAAGTCAATCTCAACCATGCATCATTTAATTCAACATCCTCAAACATTCAAAACAGTCAACACAACATCCCGAAGCTACAATCCCAAGCATTTAATTCAACAAGAGGAGTCACAACAATTTTCTAAGCACAACATTAAGTGAAACCCTTACTGCAATAGGCTGTATTCTCACAATCAATCGGATAAGCAGACAATCTACAAATTTAGTGAATAAGATGTCAAATTAAATCTTAAGAAGTTAACTAAAATCAGAAACAACCCTTGCATCAATTGGAGTTCGGGATCATTAGATATAGCCAAAACAGTGGAATAGCACAAAACTATCCAGATTTGCACCCTTTTTCAGTGATTGACGTTTTTGAGGTCCTTAGGGTTAGATTTAGCCTTGGTCCATTTCTGAAAAAATTGTCAAGAACTGAAAAATATAGCAGCACACCAAATTCATCGATTTTGGACATCATTTACTAAGTTAAATATGGTTCGTTCCACAAGGTCAGTGCATCTGCCAAAACCTGCTTCATTTTTCCAGATTTCCAGATTTGGACACATTTTAAAGATTTACCATTTTGAGGACCTTAGATTCAAAATTATCTTCGGCCTATTTCTGGGAAAAATGTTCACAACTATCCAAACTAGTCACCTACAAATTTTCATGCATTTTCAACATCATTTGCCTAGCTAAACTTACCTCGAAACAGACTGGTCAGAGAGTTGTCAACAATTCGACTTGACCTAGCATCACTTTCAAGCCAAGATCTTGCCATGCATGGTTGTTTAAGCTTATGAACGAACATATTACTCAAGTAAAGAAGCAAATACACACATTTATGAGCATGCATGAGGATTTTTGAAGAGTTTTCAAAAGGTTTTAGCCCTCACCTTAGCAATCAATCAAGAGGATGCACAAAACTTGTTGAAGCAAACTTTTCTTCTTCTCCTTTGCCTAGCCGAGGTTCCAACTAGCTTTTCTCTATTTTTCCTAGCTTAGTGACCAACCTCTTAGTACATGCATGAGGTTGAAACAAGAAGAAAAGAAATGGAAGCTTAGAACTTACCTAGGGCCGAAATGAAGACTTCAAAGGGCATGCAAGTGTGATTTTCGCATCCTAGCTTGTTTGCTTGAGTTTCTTTGATGGTTGCTTGCTTTGTTCAACTAAGGTGTGATGAAGATAATCTATGGAGGTAGAGAACTCAGCCAAGGCCGAGAATGAGAGAGGAGAATGAGAGGGATAGAGAAAAGATTGAGAGGAAATGAGAGAAATGACAAACAAATGAAGGCCTTTGCAATTTTGAGGAGCATGTCGGCCTTGGGCAGCAAAATTTCAGCATTTTGTGTCTTCAAGGTGTAATTTGAAATTCCTAGGATGGGCAAGAGTGATGTGGCCGAGAATGGTGTGCAAATGGTAGGGTTTTTGAGCAATTTTTAATGCCTGTGTCATAGAATGTTGAGTTTAATTTAAAATCATGCAAGGCAAGTCTAATGCAAGCAAGTGGTCGGCCAAGCTAGCTCCAAATCTGAATTTTTTGTCATCTTTGAGCATTATTTTAATTGTGTCTTGAAAGTGCAAAAAGAATAAGGAATAAAGAATGAGAATGTCTAGCTTTTGGTGCTATTTCGTCCTCTAGCGAGTTGATTTTTGCATTTTAATATTGATAGTGGAGTTTGTAGGATTATTTAGTAGTCTAGTGCTTTGTGTAAGGTGCTTTCTTGATTAACGTGAATGCACGCTTTCCTAGGTCTAGGGCACGCACTACGAGGTAGGATACGAACTACAAGACGAACACACGTTTTCTAAGTAAACGCACGCAACCCTAAATGAATGCACGTAATTCAATGCAAGGCACACAAAACTAAACACAATTCTCAAACCTAGGTCATGGCACACAAATCTAGGTTAGGACACACGAAATGAGGTATCGCACGCTAATCGAGGTCAGGGCACGTATAACTAGGTATCGCATGTCAGTCGGGGATTAGGGTTCACTATTCTAGGTCAAGGCACGTATGACAAGGTATGCACGAAAATCAAGACAGGACACGTAATCCAAGGTCGGTCATATCATTCTTGGTCTATGGCACGTAAATCAAGGAAACAAACGTTATTCGGGGTCGGGCCTCACATATCGACGCATTGTAGGGCCCTCTAATGTCCCGCGAGTAAGGTTGTCGCCCTTTTAGCAGCTCACGACGTACGATCCGGGACGGAAAAACAGAGCTTAATAAGTGGCCCGAAACTGATGAAAACGTTCGATTTTGAACTCCAAAAAGGGCACAGTGGGCAAGCTAGCTATCCCCATCGTAGAGCTCTCGGAGAGCTTTGCAACGGTATGCTGTGCGCCGCGTAACTCCTTACAAATAAAAAGTTATGGGCACCGGAGCGAAGGAGACCTGGTCACAAGCCCTACGCCCTCGGTTTGCTGGCCCAACCTCCACATGAAGCGAAGTTATCTTGCCCAAGGTGCCGTGGGAATCGATAATAGAAATGTGGTGGATAAAGTATCTTGGCAACCCTAACCGGAGCAAAAAAAATTGAAAAGGGTGGTGCAACAGGAGAACTTCCCAGGGGGTCACCCATCCTAGTACTACTATCGCCCAAGCATGCTTAACTTCGGAGTTCTGATGGGATCCGGTGCATTAGTGCTAGTATGACCGCACCCGTCATGTTGAAGGCACAATTCTTTTATGTGTTAACAGTTCACAGTCCCAGCCTAGAGAGATGGCCCATTCAGAAGGCCCAATGGGCTTAACAACAACCTATCCACTTCAACAACGCAGCATCCTCACAAGACGTGATATCGACATGTTATAGGGCCCTCTAATGTCCTGCGAGTAAGGTTGTCGTCCTTTTAATTGCTCACGACGTACGATCCGGGACGGAAAAACAGAGCTTAATAAGAAAAGTGGCCCGAAATTGATGAAAACGTTCGATTTTGGGACACAAAATGAGCACAGTGAGCAAGCTGGCTACCCTTGTCGTAGAACTCTCAGAGAGCTTTACAACGGTATGCTGTGCGCCGCATAACTCCTTATGGATAAAAAGTTATGGGCACCGAAACGACGGAGACTTGGTCACAAGCCCTACGCCCTCGGTTTGCTGGCCCAGGCTCCACGTGAAGCGAAGTTGTCTTACCCAAGGTGCCGTGGGATTCGAAAATAGAAATGCGGTGGATAAAGTATCTTGGCAACCCTAATCGGAGCAAAAATTATTGAAAATGGGGTGCAACACGAGGACTTCCCAGGGGGTTACCCATCCTAGTACTACTCTCGCCCAAGCATGCTTAACTTCGGAGTTCTGATGGGATCCGGTGTATTAGTGCTGGTATGATCGCACCCGTCATGTTGAGGGCACAACTCCTTTATGTGTTTACGGTTCATAGTCCCAGCCTAGAGAGATGAATCATTCAGAAGGCCCAATGGCCTTAACGGCAACCCATCCGCTTCAACAACACAGCATCCTCGCAAGACGTGATATCGACACATTGTAGGGCCCTCTAATGTCTCGCGAGTAAGGTTGTCATACTTTTAACAGCTCACGACGTACGATCCGGGACAGAAAAACAGAGCTTAATAAGAAAAGTGGCCCAAGACTGATGAAAACGTTCAATTTTGGTATCAAAAAGGGCACAGTGAGCAAGCGAGCTGCCCCCGTCGTAGAGCTCTCGGAGAGCTTTGCAACGGTATGCTGTGTACCTAATAACTCCTTATGGATAAAAAGTTATGGGCACCGGAGCGAAGGAGACTTGGTCACAAGCCCTACGCCCTCGGTTTGCGGGCCCAGCTACCACGTGAAGCGAAGTTGTCTTGCCCAAGGTGCCGTGGGATTCGATAATAGAAATGTGGTGGATAAAGTATCTTGGCAACCCTAACCGGAGCAAAAAAATTGAAAAGGGTGGTGCAACAGGAGAACTTCCCAGGGGGTCACCTATCCTAGTACTACTCTCGCCCAAGCATGCTTAACTTCGGAGTTCTGATGGGATCCGGTGCATTAGTGCTAGTATGATCGCACCCGTCATGTTGAAGGCACAATTCTTTTATGTGTTAACAGTTCACAGTCCCAGCCTAGAGAGATGGCCCATTCAGAAGGCCCAATGGGCTTAACAACAACCTATCCACTTCAACAACGCAGCATCCTCACAAGACATGATATCGACATGTTATAGGGCCCTCTAATGTCCTGCGAGTAAGGTTGTCGTCCTTTTAACTGCTCACGACGTACGATCCGGGACGGAAAAAAAGAGCTTAATAAGAAAAGTGGCCCGAAATTGATGAAAGCGTTCGATTTTGGGACACAAAATGGGCACAGTGAGCAAGCTGGCTACCCTTGTCGTAGAACTCTCAGAGAGCTTTACAACGGTATGCTGTGCGCCGCATAACTCCTTATGGATAAAAAGTTATGGGCACCGGAACGACGAAGACTTGGTCACAAGCCCTACGCCCTCGGTTTGCTGGCCCAGGCTCCACGTGAAGCGAAGTTGTCTTACCCAAGGTGCCGTGGGATTCGAAAATAGAAATGCGGTGGATAAAGTATCTTGGCAACCCTAACCGGAGCAAAAATTATTGAAAATGGGGTGCAACACGAGAACTTCCCAGGGGGTTACCCATCCTAGTACTACTCTCGCCCAAGCATGCTTAACTTCGGAGTTCTGATGGGATCCGGTGCATTAGTGCTGGTATGATCGCACCCGTCATGTTGAGGGCACAACTCCTTTATGTGTTTACGGTTCATAGTCCCAGCCTAGAGAGATGGCTCATTCAGAAGGCCCAATGGCCTTAACGGCAACCCATCCGCTTCAACAACGTAGCATCCTCGCAAGACGTGATATCGACACATTGTAGGGCCCTCTAGTGTCTCGCGAGTAAGGTTGTCATCCTATTAACTGTTCATGACGTACGATCCGGGACAAAAAAACAAAGCTGAATAAGAAAAGTGGCCCAAAACTGATGAAAACGTTCAATTTTGGTATCAAAAAGGGCACAGTGAGCAAGCGAGCTGCCCCCGTCGTAGAGCTCTCGGAGAGCTTTGCAACGGTATGCTGTGTACCGCATAACTCCTTATGGATAAAAAGTTATGGGCACCGGAGCGAAGGAGACTTGGTCACAAGCCCTACGCTCTCGGTTTGCGGGCCCAGCTACCACGTGAAGCGAAGTTGTCTTGCCCAAGGTGCCGTGGGATTCGATAATAGAAATGTGGTGGATAAAGTATCTTGGCAACCCTAACCGGAGCAAAAAAAATTGAAAAGGGTGGTGCAACACGAGGACTTCCCAAGGGGTCACCCATCCTAGTACTACTCTCGCCCAAGCATGCTTAACTTCAGAATTCTGATGGGATCCGGTGCATTAGTGCTGGTATGATCGCACCCATCATGTTGAGGGCACAATTCCTTTATGTGTTTACGGTTCACAGTCCCAGCCTAGAGAGATGGCTCATTCAGAAGGCCCAATGGGCTTAACGATAACCCATCCGCTTCAACAACGCAGCATCCTCACAAGACGTGATATCGACGCGTTGTAGGGCCCTCTAATGTCCTGCGAGTAAGGTTGCCATCCTTTTAACAGCTCACGACGTACGATCCGGGACGAAAAAAAAGAGCTTAATAAGAAAAGTGGCCCAAAACTAATGAAAATGTTCGATTTTGGGCTCCAAAAAGGTCACAGTGAGCAAACAAGCTGCCCCCGTCGTAGAGCTCTCGGAGAGGTTTGCAACGGTATGCTGTGTGCCGCATAACTGCTTACGGATAAAAAGTTATGGGCACCGGAGCGAAGGAGACTTGGTCACAAGCCCTATGCCCTCGGTTTGCTGGCCTAGCCACCACGTGAAGCGAAGTTGTCTTGCCCAAGGTGCAGTGGGATTCGATAATAGAAATGTGGTGGATAAAGTATCTTGGCAACCCTAACCGAAGCAAAAAAAATTGAAAAGGGTGGTGCAACTCGAGGCCTTCCCAGGGGGTCACCTATCCTAGTACTACTCTCGCCCAAGCACGCTAAACTTCGGAGTTCTGATGGAATCCAGTGAATTTGTGCTGGTATGATCACACCAGTCATGTTGAGGGCACAATTCCATTATTTGTTAACGGTTCACAGTCCCAGCCTAGAGAGATGGCCCATTCAGAAGGCCCAATAGGCTTAACGACAACCCACCCACTTCAACAACGCGGCATCCTCACAAGACGTGATATCGACATCCTGTAGGGCACTCTAATGTCCTGCGAGTAAGGTTGTTGCCCTTTTACCAGCTCACGACGTACGATCCGGGACGGAAAAACATAGCTTAATAAGAAAAGTGGCCGGAAACTGATGAAAACATTAGATTTTGTGCCACAAAAATGGGCATAGCGAGCAAGCTGGCCACCCCTGTCGTAGAGCTCTTAGAGAGCTTTACAACGGTATGTTGTGCGCCGCATAACTCCTTACGGATCAAAAGTTATTGGCACCGGAGCGAAGGAGACCTGGTCACAAGCCGTACGCCCTCGGTTTGCTGGCCCAGCCTCCAGGTGAGGCGAAGTTATCTTGCCCAATGTACCGTGGGATTCGATAATAGAAATGTGGTGGATAAAGTATCTTGGCAACCCGAACCGGAGAAAAAAAATTGAAAAGGGGAGTGCAACACGCGGACTTCCCAAGGGGTCACCCATCCTAGTACTACTCTTGCCAAAGCACGCTTAACTTCAGAGTTATGATGGGATCCGGTAAATTAGTGCTGGTATGATCACACCCGTCATGTTAAGGGCACAATTCCTTTATGTGTTAACGGTTCACAGTCCCAGCCTAGAGAGATGGCCCATTCAGAAGGCCCAATGGGCTTAACGACAACCCATCTTTTTCAACAATGCAGCATCCTCGCAAGACGTGATATCGACGCGTTGTAGGGCCCTCTAATGTCCCGCAAGTAAGGTTCTCTTCGTTTTAACAGCTCACGACGTACGATCTGGGACGAAAAAACATAGTAAAAATAAAAAAGTCGCCCGAAACTATTGAAAAAATTCAAATTTGGGCTCCAAAAAGGGCACAGCATGCAGGCTAGCTGCCCCCGTCGTAGAGCTCTCGGAGATCTTTCCAACGGTATGCTGTGCACCAACTTACTCCTTACGGATCAAAAGTTATGGGCACCGGAGCGACGGAGACCTATTCACAAGCCCCACGCCCTCGGTTAGCGAGCCCAGCCTCTACATGAAGTGAAGTTGTCTTGCCCAAGATGCCATGGGATTCGATAATTGAAATAGGGTGGATAAAGTATCTTGGCAACCCTAAGCGGAGCAAAAAAAATTGAAAAGAGGGGTACAACACGAGGACTTCCCAGGAGGTCACCCATCCTAGTACTACTCTCGCCCAAGCACGCTTAACTTCAGAGTTCTGATGGGATCTGGTGCATTAGTGCTGGTATGATCACACCCGTCATGTTGAGGGCACAATTCCTTTATGTGTCAACGCTTCACAGTCCCAGCCTTGAGAGATGGCCCATTCCAAAGGCCCAATGGGCTTAACGACAACCCATCCGCTTCAACAACGCAGCATCCTCGCAAGACGTGATATCGATGTGTTGTAGGGCCCTCTAATGACCTGCGAGAAAGGTTGTCGTCCTTTTAACAGCTCACGACGTACAATACAGGACGAAAAAACAGAGCTTAATAAGAAAAGTGGCACGAAATTGATAAAAACATTCGATTTTGGGCTCCAAAAATGGGCACAGCGAGCAAGTTGGTTGCCGCTGTCGTAAAGCTCTCGGAGAGCTTAGCAACGGTATATTGTGCTCGTGTAACTCTTTACGGATCAAAGGTTATGGACACCGGAGCGAGGGAGACCTGATCACAAGCCCTACGCCCATGGGTTGCTGGCCTAGCCTCCACGTGAAGTGAAGTTGTCTTGCCCAAGGTGCCGTGGGATTCGATAATAGAAACGTGGTGGATAAAGTATCTTGGTAACCCTAACCGGAGCAAAAAAAATTGAAAAGGGGGGTACAACACGAGGACTTCCCAGGGCGTCACCCATCCTAGTACTACTCTCGCCCAAGCATGCTTAACTTCGGAGTTCAGATGGGATCCGATGTATTAGTGCTAGTATGATCACACCCGTCATGTTGAGGACACAATTCCTTTATGTGTTAACGGTTCACAGTCCCAGCCAAGAGAGATAGCCTATTCAAAAGGCCCAATGGGCTTAACGACTACCAATCCGCTTCAACAACGCAACATCCTCACAAGACGTTAAATCGACGCATTGTAGGTCCCTATAATGTCTTGTGAGTAAGGTTGTCGTCCTTTTAACAACTCACGACATACGATCCGGGACGGAAAAACATAGCTTAATAAGAAAAGTGGCACGAAATTGATAAAAACGTTCGATTTTACCCTCCAAAAATGGGCACAGCGAGCAAGCTGGCTGCCGCTGTCATAGAGCTCTCGGAGAGCTTAGCAACAGTATGTTGTGCGTCGCGTTACTCCTTGCGGATCAAAGGTTATGGGCACCGGAGCGAAGGAGACCTGATCACAAGCCCTACGCCCATGGGTTACTGGCCCAGCCTCCACGTGAAGTGAAGTTGTCTTGCCCAAGGTGCCGTGGGATTTGCTAATAGAAACGTGGTGGATAAACTATCTTGGCAACCCTAACCGGAGCAAAAAAAATTGAAAAGAGGGGTGCAACACAAGGACTTCCCAGGGGGTCACCCATCCTAGTGCTACTCTCTCCCAAGCACGCTTAACTTCGGAGTTCTGATGGGATTCGGTGCATTAGTGCTGGTATGATCACTCGCGTCATGTTGAGGGCACAATTCCTTAATGTGTTAACGGTTCACAGTCCCAGCCAAGAGAGATAGCCTATTCAAAAGGCAAAACGGGCTTAACGACAACCCATCCGCTTCAACAACGCAACATCCTCGCAAGACGTGATATCGACACGTTGTAAGGCCCTATAATGTCCTGCGAGTAAGGTTATCGTCCTTTTAACAGCTCACGACGTACGATCCGGGACGAAAAACCATAGCTTAATAAGAAAAGTGGCACGAAATTGATAAAAACGTTCGATTTTGGCCTCCAAAAATGGGCAAAGTGAGGAAGCTGGCAGCCCTTGTCATAGAGCTCTCGGAGAACTTTGCAACGGTATGCTGTGCGCCGCGTAACTCCTTACGGATCAAAAGTTATAGGCACCGGAGCGAAGGAGACCTGGTCACAAGCCCTACGCACTTGGTTTGCTGGCCCAGCCTCCACGTGAAGCGAAGTTGTCTTGCCCAAGGTGCCGTGGGATTCGATAATAGAAATGTGGTGGATAAAGTATCTTGGCAACCCTAACCGGAGCAAAAAAAATTGAAAAGGGGGGTGTAACACGAGGACTTCCCAGGGTATCACCCATACTAGTACTACTCTCGCCCAAGCACGCTTAACTTCGTAGTTCTGATGGGATCCGGTGCATTAGTGCTGGTATGATCGCACCCGTCATGTTGAGGGCACAATTCCTTTATGTGTTAACGGTTCACAGTCCCAGCCTAGAGAGATGGCCCATTCAGAAGGCCCAATGGGCTTAACGACAACCCATCGGCTTCAACAACAAAACATCCTCACAAGACGTGATCTCGACACGTTGTAGGGCCCTCTAATGTCCTGCGAGTAAGGTTGTCGTCCTTTTAACAGCTCACGACGTACGATCTGGGACGGAAAAACAGAGCTTAATAAGAAAAGTGACCCAAAATTGATGAAAACGTTCGGTTTTGGTCTCCAAAAATGGGCATAGCGAGCAAGCTGGCTGCCTCTGTCGTAGAGCTCTCGGAGAGCTTTGCAAAGGTATGCTGTGCGCTACGTAACTCGTTATGGATCAAAAGTTATAAGCACCGGAGCGAAGGAGACCTGGTCACAAGCCCTACACCCTTAGTTTGCTGGCCCAGCCTACACGTGAAGCGAAGTTTTCTTGCCCAAGGTGCCGTGGGATTCGATAATAGAAATGTGGTGGATAAAGTATCTTGGCAACCCTAACCGGAGCAAAAAAAATTGAAAAGGGAGGTGCAACACGAGGACTTCCCAGGGGGTCACCCATCCTAGTACTACTCTCGCCCAAGCATGCTTAACTTCAGAGTTCTGATGGGATCCGGTGCATTAGTGCTGGTATGACCGTACCCGTCATGTTGAGGGCACAATTCCTTTATGTGTTAACGGTTCAGAGTCCCAGCCAGGAGAGATGTCCCATTCAGAAGGCCCAATGGGCTTAACGACAACCCATCTGCTTCAACAACGCAGCATCCTCCCAAGACGTGATATCGACGCATTGTAGGGCCTTCTAATGTCCTGCGAGTAAGGTTGTCGTCCTTTTAACAGCTAACGACGTACGATCCGGGACGAAAAAACAGAGCTTAATAAGAAAAGTGGCCCGAAATTGATGAAAACGTTCGATTTTGGGCTCCAAAAATGGGCAAATCAATCTAACTGGCTGCCCCTGTCGTAGAGCTCTCGGAGAGCTTTGCAATGGTATGCTGTGCGCCGCGTAACTCCTTACAGATCAAAAGTTATGGGCACCGGAGCGAAGGAGACTTGGTCAAAAGCCCTACGCCCTTGGTTTGCTGGCCCAGCCTCCACGTGAAGTGAAGTTGTCTTGCCCAAGGGGCCGTAGGATTCGATAATAGAAATGTGGTGGATAAAGTATCTTGGCAACCCTAACTGGAGCAAAAAAAATTGAAAATAGGGGTGCAACACGAGGACTTCCCAGGGGGTCAACCATCCTAGTACTACTCTCGCCCAAGCACGCTTAACTTCAGAGTTCTAAAGGGATCCGATGCATTAGTGCTGGTATGATCGCCCCCCTCATGTTGAGGGCACAATTCCTTTTTTTGTTAACCGTTCACATTCCCAACCTAGAGAGATGGCCCATTCAGAAGGCCCAATGGGCTTAACGACAACCCATCCGCTTCAACAACGCAGCATCCTCGCAAGACGTGATATCGACGAGCTGTAGGGCCCTCTAATGTCCTGCGAGCAAGGTTGTCTTCCTTTTAGCAACTCACGATATACGATCCGGGACGGAAAAACAGAGCAAAAGAAGAAAAGTGGCCCGAAACTGATATAAACGTTTGATTTTGGGCTCCAAAAAGGGCACAGCGAGCAAGCTAGCTACCCCCGTCGTAAAGCTCTTGGAGAGCTTTGCAACGGTATGCTGTGCGCCGTGTAACTACTTTCGTATCAAAAGTTATGGGCACCGGAGTGACGGAGACCTAATCACAAGCTCTACGCCCTCGGTTTACGGGCCAAGCCTACACGTGAAGCGTAGTTGCCTCGCCCAAAGTGTCGTGGGATTTGGTAATAGAAATGTGGTGGAAAAAGTATCTTGGCAACCCTAACCGGAGCAAAAAAAATTGAAAAGGGGAGTGCAACACAAGGACTTCCCAGGGGGTCACCCATCTTAGTACTACTATCGCCCAAGCACCCCTAACTTCGGAGTTCTGATGGGATCTGGTGCATTAGTGCTGGTATGATCACACCCGTCATGTTGAGGGCACAATTCTTTTATGTGTTAATGGTTCACAGTCCCAGCCTAGAGAGATGGCCCATTCAAAAGGCCCAATGGGCTTAACGACAACCTATCTACTTCAACAACGCAGCATCCTCGCAAGACGTGATATCGACACGTTGTAGCGCCTTATAATGTCCAGCGAGTAAGGTTGTCATCCTTTTAACAGCTCACGATGTATGATCCGGGAAGGAAAAACAAAGCGAAATAAGAAAAGTGGCCCAAAACTGATGAAAACATTCGACTTTGTGCTCCAAAAATAAGCAAAGCGAGTAAGCTCGGTGCCTCCGTTGTAGAGCTCTCGGATTGCTTTGCAACGGTATGCTGTGCGCCACGTAACTCCTTACGGATCAAAAGTTATGGCCACCGGAGCGAAGGAGACCTGGTCACAAGCCCTACGCCCTAGGTTTGCTAGCCCAGCCTCCACGTTAAGCAAAGTTGTCTTTCCCAAGTTGCCGTGGATTCGATAATAGAAATGTGGTGGATAAAGTATCTTGGCAGCCCTAACCGGAGCAAAAAAAATAGAAAAGGGGGTGCAACACGTTGACTTCCCAGGGGGTCACCCATCCTAGTACTACTCTCACCCAACCATGCTTAACTTCGGAGTTCTGATGGGATCCGGTGCATTAGTGCTGGTCTGATCGCACCCGTCATGTTGAGGGCACAATTCCTTTATGTGTTAACGGTTCATAGTCCCAGCCTAGAGAGATGGCTCATTCAGAAGGCCTAATTGGCTTAACGACAACCCATCCACTTCAACAATGCCACATCCTCGCAAGATCTGATCTCGACGCATTGTTGGGCCCTTTACTGTCGCGCGAGTGAGGTTGTCGTCCTTTTAACAGCTCACGACGTACGATCCGGGACGGAAAAACAATGCTAAATTAGAAAGGTGGCCCGAAGTTGATGCAAGCGTTCGATTTTGGGCTCCAAAAACAAGCACAGCGAGCAAGTTGGCTGCCCCCATTGTAGAGCTCTCGCAGAGCTTTGCAACGGTATGTTGTGCCACGCGTTACTCCTTACGGATCAAAAGTTATGGGCACCGGAGCGACGGAGACCTGGTCACAAGCCCTATGCCTTCGGTTTGCGGGCCCAGCCTCCACGTGAAGTGAAGTTGTCTTGCCCAAGGTGCCGTAGGATTCAATAATAGAAATGTGGTGGATAAAGTATCTTGGCAACCCTAACTGGAGGAAAAAATAATTGAAAACGGGGGTGCAACACTAGGACTTCCCAGGGGGTTACCCATCCTAGTACTACTCTCGCCCAAGCAAGCTTAACTTCGGAGTTCTGATGGGATCCTGTGCATTAGTGCTGGTATGATCGCACCCGTCATGTTGATGGCACAATTCCTTTATGTGTTAACGGTTTACAGTCCCAGCCTAAAGAGATGGCTCAATGAGAAGGCCCAATGGGCTTAACGACAACCCATCCGCTTTAACAACGTATCATCCTCGCAAGACGTGATATCGACGCATTGTAGGGCCCTCTAATGTCCTACGAGTAAGGTTGTCGTCCTTTTAACAGCTCACGACGTACGATCCGGGACGGAGAAACAGAGCTTAAAAAGAAAAGCGGCCCGAAATTGATGAAAACGTTCAATTTTGGGCTCCAAAAATGGGCAAAGCGATCAAGCTGGCTGCCCCTGTCGTAGACCTCTCGGAGAGCTTTGCAATGGTATGCTGTGCACCAAGTAACTCGTTACGGATCAAAAGTTATGGGCACCGGAGCGAAGGAGACTTGGTCACAAGCCCTACGCCCTTGGTTTGCAGGCCCAGCCTCCACGTGAAGTGAAGTTGTCTTGCCCAAGGTGCCGTAGGATTCGATAATAGAAATGTGGTGGATAAAGTATCTTGGCAACCCTAATCGGAGCAAAAAAAATGGAAAAGGGGGGTGCAACACGTGGACTTCCCAAGGGGTCACCCATCCTAGTACTACTCTTGCCCAAGCACGCTTAACTTCGGAGTTCTAAAGGGATCCAGTGCATTAGTGCTGGTATGATCGCCCCCGTCATGTTGAGGGCACAATTCCTTTATGTGTTATCGGTTCACATTCCCAACCTAGAGAGATGGCCCAGTCAGAAGGCCCAATAGGCTTAACGACAACCCATCCGCTTCAACAACGCAGCATCCTCGCAAGACGTGATATCGAAGCGCTGTAGGGCCCTCTAATGTCCTGTGAGCAAGGTTGTCTTCCTTTTAACAACTCACGACATACGATCCGGGACGGAAAAATAGAGCAAAAGAAGAAAAATGGCCCGAAATTGATGAAAACGTTCGATTTTGGGCTCCAAAAAGGGCACAGCGAGCAAGCTGGCTACCCCCGTCGTAGAGCTCTCGGAGAGCTTTGCAACGGTATGCTGTGCGCCGTGTAACTACTTTCGTATCAAAAGTTATGGGCACCGGAGCGACGGAGACCTAGTCACAAGCTCTACGCCCCCGGTTTACGGGCCAAGCCTACACGTGAAGCGAAGTTGCCTTTCCCAAGGTGTCGTGGGATTCGGTAATAGAAATGTGGTGGATAAAGTATGTTGGCAACCCTAACCGGAGCAAAAAAAATTGAAAAAGGGAGTGCAACACGAGGACTTCCCAGGGGGTCACCCATCTTAGTACTACTCTCGCCCAAGCACCCCTAACTTCGGAGTTCTTATGGGATCCGGTGCATTAGTGCTAGTATGATCGCACCCGTCATGTTGAGGGCACAATTCTTTTATGTGTTAACGGTTCACAGTCCCAGCCTAGAGAAATGGCCCATTCAAAAGGCCCAATGGGCTTAACGACAACCCATCTACTTCAACAACGTAGAATCCTAGCAAGACATGATATCGGTGCGTTGTAGGGCCCTATAATGTCCAGCGAGTACGGTTGTTGTCCTTTTAACAGCTCACGACGTACGATCCGGGAAGGAATAACAAACCAAAATAAGAAAAGTGGCCCAAAACTGATGAAAACGTTCGACTTTGGGCTCCAAAAATAGGCAAAGCGAGCAAGCTCGCTGCCCCCGTTGTAGAGCTCTCAGATTGCTTTGCAACGGTATGCTGTGCGCCGCGTAACTCCTTATGGATCAATAGTTGTGGCCACCGGAGCGAAGGAGACCTAGTCACAAACCCTACGCCCTATGTTTGCTGGCCCAGCCTCCACGTGAAGCAAAGTTGTCTTGCCCAAGTTGCCGTGGGATTCCATAATAGAAATGTGGTGGATAAAGTATCTTGGCAGCAATAACCGGAGCAAAAAAATTAGAAAAGGGGGGTGCAACACGTGGACTTCCCAGGGGGTCACCCATCCTAGTACTACTCTCACCCAAGCACGCTTAACTTCGGAGTTCTGATGGGATCCAGTGCATTAGTGCTGGTTTGATCGCACCCGTCATGTTGAGGGCACAATTCCTTTATATGTTAACGGTTCACAGTCCCAGCCTAGAGAGATGGCTCATTCAGAAGGCCTAATGGGCTTAACGACAACGCATCCGCTTCAACAACGCAGCATCCTCGCAAGATGTGATATCGACGTATTGTAGGGCCCTTTAATGTCCCGCGAGTAAGGTTGTCGTCCTTTTAACAGCTCACGACGTACGATTCAAGATGAAAAAACAGAGCAAAACCAGAAAAGTGGCCCGAAACGGATGAAAACGTTCGATTTTGGGCTCCAAAATGGGCACAGGGAGCAGGCTGGCTGCCCACGTCGTACAGCTCTCGGAGAGCTTTCCAACGGTATCCTGTGCGCCGCGTAACTCCTCACAGATCAAAAGATATGGGCACCGGAGTGACGGAGACCTGGTCATAAGCCCTACACCCTCGGTTTGCGGGCCCAGCCTCCACGTGAAACGAAGTTGTCTTGCCCAAGGTGCCGTGGGATTCGATAATAGAAATGTGGTGGATAAAATATCTTGGCAACCCTAACCAGAAGAAAAAAAATTTAAAAGGGGGGTGCAACACGAGGACTTCCCAAGGG
Organism: Ehretia macrophylla; assembly: GCA_037974665.1. Classification (NCBI taxonomy): domain Eukaryota; kingdom Viridiplantae; phylum Streptophyta; class Magnoliopsida; order Boraginales; family Ehretiaceae; genus Ehretia; species Ehretia macrophylla. The sequence continues at coordinate 65,934,747 of CM075775.1, forward strand.
GTCACCCATCCTAGTACTACTCTCGCCCAAGCACGCTTAACTTCGGATTTCTGATTGGATCTGGTGCATTAGTGATAGTATGATCGCACCCATCAAGTTGAGGGCACAATTACTTTATGTGTTAACGGTTCACAGTCGCAGCCTACAGAGTTGGCCCATTCAGAAGGCCCAATGGGCTTAACGACAGCCCATCAGCTTCAACAACGAAGCATCCTCACAAGACGTGATATCGACGCGTTGGAGGGCCATCTAATGTCCCTCCAGTAAGGTTGTCGTCGTTTTAACAGCTCACGACGTATGATATGGGGCAGAAAAACAAAGCGAAATAAGAAAAATGGCCCGAAACTGATGAAAACATTCAATTTTGGGCTCCAAAAATGGGAACAGTGAGCAAGCTGGCTGCCCCTATTGTAGAGCTCTCGGATAGCTTTTCAACGGTATGCTGTGCGCCGCGTAACTCCTTACGGATCAAAAGTTATGTGCACCGGAGCGAAGGAGACCTGGTCATAAGCCCTACGCACTAGGTTCGCTGGCCCAGCCTCCACGTGAAGCAAAGTTGTCTTGCACAAGTTGTCGTGGGATTCGATAATAGAAATGTGGTAGATAAAATATCTTGGCAACCCTAACCGAAGCAAAAAAAAAAGAATAGGGGGGTGCAACATGAGGACTTCCCAGGGGGTCACCCATCCTAGTACTACTCTCGCCCAAGCAAGCTTAACTTCGGAGTTCTGATGGGATCCCATGCATTAGTGCTGGTATGATCGCACCCGTCATGTTGAGGGCATAATTTCTTTATGTGTTAACGGTTCACAGTCCCAGCCTAGAGAAATGGCTCATTCAGTAGGCCTAATGGGCTTAACGACAACCCATCCGCTTCAACAACGCAGCATCCTCGCAAGACGTGATATCGACGCGTTGTAGGACCCTTTAATGTCCCTCGAGTAAGGTTGTCGTCCTTTTAACAGCTCACGACGAATGATCCGAGACGGAAAAACATAACGAAAGAAGAAAAGTGGCCCGATACTGATGAAAACGTTCGATTTTGGGCTCCAAAAATGGGCACAACAAGCAAGCTAGCTGCCCCTGTTGTAGAGCTCTCGGAGACCTTTGCAATGGTATGTTGTGCGCCGCGTAACTCCTTACGGATCAAAAGTTATGGGCACCGGAGCGACGGAGACCTGGTCACAAGCCCTACGCCCTCGGTTTGTGGGCCCAGCCTCCATGTGAAGCGAAGTTATCTTGCCCAAGGTGTCGTAGGATTCGATAATAGAAATGTGGTGGAGAAAGTATATTGGCAACCCTAACCAGAGCAAAAAAAATAGAAAAATGGGGTACAACACGAGGACTTCCCAGGGGGTCACCCATCCTAGTGCTACTCTCGCCCAAGCACGCTTAACTTCAGAGTTCTAATGGTATCCGGTGTATTAGTGCTGGTATGACCGCACCCGTTATGTTGAGGGCACAATTCTTTTATGTGTTAACGGTTCACAGTCCCAGCCTAGAGAGATGGCCCATTCAAAAAGCCCAATGGGCTTAATGACAACACATCCGCTTCAACAACGCAGCAACCTCTTAAGACGCGATATCGACACGTTGTAGGGCCATCTAATGTCCTGCGAGTAAGGTTGTCATCCTTTTAACAGCTCACGACGTACAATACGGGATGGAAAAATAGAGCTTAATGAGAAAAGTGGCACGAAATTGATAAAAACGTTCGATTTTGGGCTGCAAAAATGGGCACAGCGAGCAAGCTGGCTGCCGCTATTGTAGAGCTCTCGGAGAGCTTAGCAACGGTATACTGTGCGCCGCATAACTCCTTACGGATCAAAGGTTATGGGCACCGGAGCGAAGGAGACCTGGTCACAATCCTTATGCCCATGGTTTGTTGGCCCAGCCTCCACATGAAGCGAAGTCATCATGCCCAAGGTGCCGTGGGATTCGATAATAGAAATGTTGTGGATAAAGTATCTTTGCAACCCTAACCGGAGGAAAAAAATTGAAAAGGGGGGTGCAACACGAGGACTTCCATGGGTATCACCCATCCTAGTATTGCTCTCGCCCAAGCACGCTTAACTTCAGAGTTCTGATGGGATCTGGTGCATTAGTGCTAGTATGATCACACCCGTCATGTTGAGGGCACAATTCCTTTATGTGTTAACGGTTCACAATCCCAGCCTAGAGAGATGGCCCATTCAGAAGGCCCAATGGGCTTAACGACAACCCATCTACTTCAACAGCGTAGCATCCTCGCAAGACGTGATTTTGACGCATTGTACGGCCCCTAATGTCCCGCGAGTAAAGTTGTCATCCTTTTAACAGCTCCCGACGTACGATCTGGGATGGAAAAATATAGCAAAACTAGAAAAGTGGCCCGAAACTGATGAAAACATTCGATTTTGGGCTCCAAAAAGGGCACCGCGAGCAAACTAGCCCCCCCCCGTCGTAGAGCTCTCGGAGAGCTTTCCAATGGTATGTTGTGCGCCGCTTAACTCCTTACGGATCAAACGTTATGGGCACCGGAGCGACGGAGACCTGGTTACAAGCCCTACGCCCTCAATTTGCAGGCCCAGCCTCCACGTGAAGCGAAGTTGTCTTGCCCAAGGTGTCGTGGGATTCGATAATAAAATATGGTGGGTAAAGTATCGTGGCAACCCTAATCGGTGGAAAAAAAATTGAAAACGGGGGTGCAACATGAGGACTTCCCAGGGGCTCACCCATCCTAGTATTGCTCTTGCCCAAGCACGCTTAACTTCAGAGTTCTGATGGGATCCGGTGCATTAGTGCTTGTATGATCACACCCGTCATGTTGAGGGCACAATTCCTTTATGTGTTAACGGTTCACAATCCCAACCTAGAGAGATGGCCCATTTAGAAGGCTCAATGGGCTTAACGACAACCCATCCGCTTCACCAACGCAGCATCCTCGCAAGATGTGATATCGACGCATTGTAGGGCCCTTAATGTCCCGCGAGTAAGGTTGTCGTCCTTTTAACAGCTCACGACGTACGATCCGGGACTGTAAAACAGAGCATAATTAGAAAAGTGGCTCGAAACTGAAGAAAACATTCGAGTTTGGGCTCCGAAAAGGGAACATCGAGCAAAATAGCTGCCCCTGCCGTAGAGCTCGTGGAGAGCTTTCCAACGGTATGTTGTGCGCCGCGTAACTCCTTACGGATCAAAAGTTATGGGCACCGGAGCGACGGGGACCTGGTAACAAGCCTTACGCCCTCGGTTTGCGGGGCCAGCCTCCACGTGAAGCGAAGTTGTCTTGCCCAAGGTGCCGTGGGATTCGATAATAGAAATGTGGCGGATAAAGTATCTTGGCAACCCTAACCGGAGGAAAAAAAATTGAAAAGGGGGTGCAACACGAGGACTTCCCAGGGGGTCACCCATCCTAGTGCTACTCTCGCCCAAGCATGCTTAACTTCAGAGTTCTGATGGGATCCGGTACATTAGTGCTGGCATGATCGCACCCGTCATGTGGAGGGCACAATTCGTTTATGTGTTAACGGTTCACAGTCCCAGCCTAGAGAGATGGCCCATTCAAAAGGCCCAATGGGCTTAACAACAACCCATCCACTTCAACAACGCAGCATCCTCGCAAGACGTGATATCGACGCGTTGTAGGGCCCTCTAATGTCCCGCCAGTAAGGTTGTCGTCCTTTTAACAGCTCATGACGTACGATCCGGGACGGAAAAACAGAGCAAAAACATAAAGGTGGCCCGAAACTAATGAAAACGTTTGATTTTGGACTCCAAAAAGGGCACAGCAAGGAAGCAAGCTTCCCCCGTCGTAGAGCTTTCGGAGAGCTTTGCGACGGTAGGCTGTGTACCGTGTAACTCCTTACGGATCAAAAGTTATGGGCACCAGAGTGAAGGAGACCTGGTTACAAGCTGTATGCCCTCGGTTTACTGGCCCAACCTCCACGTGAAGTGAAGTTTTCTTGCCCAAGGTGCCGTGGGATTCGATAATAGAAATGTGGTGGATAAAGTATCTTGGCAACCCTAACCGGAGCAAAAAAAATTGAAAAGGGGGGTGCAACACGAGGACATCCGAGGGGGTCACCCATCCTAGTACTACTCTAGCCAAAGCATGCTTAACTTCGGAGTTCTGATGGGATCCAGTGCATTAGTGCTGGTATGATCACACCCGTCATGTTGAGGGCACAATTCCTTTATGTGTTAACAGTTCACAGTCCCAGCCTTGAGAGATAGCTCATTCAGAAGGCCCAATGGGCTTAACGACAACCCATCCGCTTCTACAACCTCAGCGAAAGAGACTGAAAAAGATCCGTACTCCATTCCTCTCCCTATCAGTTGAGCATCTTCAATCCTCTCATTCTTTTTCAAGGCCCCCGCTTGAAAGTTTGAGCGCGATCGCTTGTCTAAATAAGATCTTCTATTGTACTGTCATGGTGATTGTGGTGGAAGGGCAGGAAGGTACTTTCCGATACCATCTGGCTCTTGAAAACACGAGTGCTTCAAGGTACACGGGCCTTAGGCTCATCCAAGAGGCCTTTCTAGAAGTCGTAGGGAACTTGAAGGTCCAATTTACGAAGAGCTGGGGGTGGCTGTGTGACTTTTTTACTTCGGGTGATAGGGAAATGAGAGAGGTCTGGGGAAGATACACGAAGGACCAGATCATTGAAATTGCAACTTTAAAGAAGAAGAAGAAAATGAAGAAATGAAGCATTTTCGTCCCTGAGATCACTAAATCTTTTCCCATGTCAGAAGAACTGAATTCCATCCAGCCTCTTATTGTTGGGAACGAGCAAGCTGAGCCCTCTCTCCCTTCCATTTTCAAAGTGGATAAAAGGGTTCGCACCTACCTTGAGCAGCATGGCTGGCCAGAGGAATACGAGTTGGAATTCCTATTTGAGTATTATGCCCTTCTCGATTGGCTCGCAGTTTCACTTTCTTTCTATCGGCCTCAGTCAACAAAGAATCTTATTATATATTGGCGAATAAAGCAAGCGAAAAAAATTCTTCTTTCTTTAAAGAGAGTCCTACGTATCCATTTCGCTGATTCTAGTCTCAATTCTTTGTTCGGAGCCTCTAATCAAGATGATTTTTGGGTCTTTGATGACTTTCAGTTAAAAAAAGAAGAAAGCGAGACCAATTTGAACAGCCTCTTACAAGTTCTTGATGGAGAAAAGTCTTTCTTGGAAAAAGAATGGAATATACAAAAAAGGGTGCCCGTCCTCCTTTTGGCCCAATCCCTTCCAGAAGCAATACGAGAGTCAGGACCACTCCAAAAAAAGTTGATTCGCTTGCCCTTACGAATTGAGGACTTGAGCGAAGAGCAATTGATAGCCATGTTTTGGGGCTGTATGAAGATGCGGAGAAGCACTCTTCCTCAAAACGCTAGTCAGCTCAATCAAGCACCCGAGATATAGTACAACCAAACCTCGGTCAAACTCATAGATTACATACTTAAAAGGGACATGAACCAAAGGCCCTTTCCCCCCGAATTCCTCCGGCGTGAAATTTCCACCTCCGTATTTGAGAAAAACAAGAATTACATGATATGTATGGACCAGGGTAAATTTTGCACCTCCGCACACAAAGAATACGCACTCCCCTGCCTACTCGATCAGTATGGGGGCGAGATAAGACCTGAAGATCAACAGTTTTTTTTGCCGGAAGATTTTGAAAAACATTCCAATGAACTAGATTTCATTGATATGAGTTTCTGTGAAAACACTTTACAAGAGGACCCCTTCTCCTTATTCCGCTTTGCTATTATTCCATTAGAAAAGAAAAAAAGGAAAAATCAAAAGAAAGGAGGAGATCCACAAGGGCAAGACAACTTCGCTTCACGTGGAGGCTGGGCCAACAAACCGTGGGCGTAGGGATTGTGACCAGGTCTCCTTCGCTCCGGTGCCCATAACCTTTGATCTGTAAGGAGTTACGCGGCGCACAGTATACCGTTGCTAAGCTCTCCGAGAGCTCTACGACATGCGGCAGCCAGCTTGCTCGCTGTGCCCATTTTTGGAGCCCAAAATCGAATGTTTTTATCAATTTCGTGCCACTTTTCTTATTAAGCTCTGTTTTTCCGTCCCGTATTGTACGTCATGAGCTGTTAAAAGGAAGACAACCTTACTCGCAGGACATTTGATGGCCCTACAACGCGTCGATATCACGTCTTGGGAGGATGCTGCGTTGTTGAAGCAGATGGGTTGTCGTTAAGCCCATTGGGCCTTTTGAATGGGCCATCTCTCTAGGCTGGGTTTGTGAACCGTTAACATATAAAGGAATTGTGCCCTCAACATGATGGGTGCGATCATACCAGCACTAATGCACCGGATCCCATCAGAACTCTGAAGTTAAGCGTGCTTGGGCGAGAGCAATATGAGGATGGGTGACCCCCTGGGAAGTCCTCGTGTTGCACCCCCCTTTTCAATTTTTTTTCCTCCGGTTAGGGTTGCCAAGATACTTTATCCACCACATTTCTATTATCGAATCCCACGGCACCTTGGGCAAGACAACTTCGCTTCACGTGGAGGCTAGGCCAGCAAACAGAGGGCGTAAGGCTTGTGACCAAGTCTCCTTCGCTCTGGTGCCCATAACTTTTGATCCGTAAGGATTTACGCGGCGCACAGCATGCCGTTGCAAAGCTCTCCGAGAGCTCTACGACGGGGGCAGCTTGTTTGCTTACTGTGCCCTTTTTGGAGTCAAAAATTGAACGTTTTTATCAGTTTCAGGCCATCTTTATGTTTTTGCTCTTCTTTTTCGTCCCGGATCGTACGTCGTTAGCTGTTGAAAGGACAACAACCTTACTGGTGGGACATTAGAGGGCCCTACAATGCATCGATATCACGTCTTGCAAGAATGCTGGTGGATAAAGTATCTTTGCAACCCAAATCGGAGGAAAAAAAATTGAAAAGAGGGGAGCAACACGAGGACTTCCATGGGGGTCACCCATCCTAGTATTGCTCTCCCCCAAGCACGCTTAACTTCAGAGTTCGGATGGGATCTGGTGCATTAGTGCTGGTATGATCGCACCCGTCATGTTGAGGGCACAATTCCTTTATGTGTTAACGGTTCACAATCCCAGCCTAGAGAGATGGCCCATTCAGAAGGCCCAATGGGCTTAACGACAACCCACCCGCTTCAACAGCGCAGCATCCTCACAATACGTGATATCGACGCATTGTACGGCCCCTAATGTCACGCGAGTAAAGTTGTCGTCCATTTAACTGCTTACGACGTACGATCTGGGACAGAAAAACAGAGCAAAATTAGAAAAGTGGCCCGAAATGGATGAAAACATTCGATTTTGGGCTCCAGAAAGGGCACATCGAGCAGACTAGCTACCCTCGTCGTAGAGCTCCCGGAGAGTTTTCCAACGGTATGTTGTGCGCCGTGCAACTCCTTACGGATCAAAAGTTATGGGCACCGAAGCGACGGAGACCTGGTCACAAGTCCTACGCCCTCAATTTGTAGGCTCAGCCTCCACGTGAAGCGAAGTTGTCTTGCCCAAGGTGCCGTGGGATTCGATAACAAAAATGTGGTGGGTAAAGTATCGTGGCAACCCTAACCGAAGGAAAAAAAATAAAAAAGGGGGGTGCAACACGAGGACTTCCCAGGGGCTCACCCATCCTAGTATTGCTCTTGCCCAAGCACGCTTAACTTCAGAGTTCTGATGGGATCCGGTGCATTAGTGCTGGTTTGATCGCACCCGTTATGTTGAGGACACAATTCCTTTATATGTTAACGGTTCCCAATCCCAGCCTAGAGAGATGGCTCATTCAGAAGGCCCAATGGGCTTAACGACAACCCATCCGCTTCAACAACGCAGCATCCTCGTAAGACGTGATATCGATGAGTTATAGGGCCCTTAATGTCCCGCGAGTAAGGTTGTCATCCTTTTAACAACTCACGGCGTACGATCCGGGACTGAAAAACAGAGCATATTTAGAAAAGTGGCCCGAAACTGAAGAAAACATTCGATTTTGGGCTCCAAAAAGGGCACATCGAGCAAACTAGCTGCCCCTGTCATAGAGCTCTTATAGAGCTTTCCAACGTTATGCTGTGTGCCGCGTAACTCCTTACGAATCAAAAGTTATGAGCACCGGAGCGACGGAGACCTGGTAACAAGCCCTACGCCCTCGGTTTGCGGGCCCAGACTCCACGTGAAGCGAAGTTGTCTTGCCCAAGGTGCCGTGGGATTCGATAATAGAAATGTGGTGGATAAAGTATCTTGGCAACCCTAACCGGAGGAAAAAAAATTGAAAAGGGGGTGCAACACGAGGACTTCCCAGGGGGTCACCCATCCTAGTACTACTCTCGCCCAATCATGCTTAACTTCGGAGTTCTGATGGGATCCGGTGCATTAGTGCTGGTATGATCGCACCCGTCATGTTGAGGGCACAATTCTTTTATGTGTTAACGGTTCACAGTCCCAGCCTAGAGAGATGGCCCATTCAAAAGGCCCAATGGGCTTAACAACAACCCATCCGCTTCAACAACGCAGCATCCTCGCAAGACGTGATATCGACAAGTTGTAGGGCCCTCTAATGTCACGCGAGTAAGGTTGTCGTCCTTTTAACAGCTCACGACATACGATCCGAGATGGAAAAATAGATCCAAATAAGAAAAGTGGGCCGAAACTGATGAAAACATTCAATTTTGGGTTCAAAAAAAGGGCACAGCGAGCAAGCTGGCTACGCCCATTGTAGAGCTCTCAGAGAGCTTTGCAACGGTATGCTGTGTGCCGCGTAACTCCTTACGGATCAAAAGTTTTGGGCACCGGAGCGAAGGTGAACTAGTCACAAGCCCTACGCCCTCGGTTTATAGGCCCAGCCTCCACGTGAAGCGAAGTTGTCTTGCCCAAGGTGCCGTAGGATTCGATAATAGAAATGTGGTGGATAACGTATCTTGGCAACCCTAACCGGAGCAAAAGAAATTGAAAATGGGGTGCAACACGAGGACTTCCCAAGGGGTCACCCATCCTAGTGCTACTTTCGCCCAAGCACGCTTAACTTCGGAGTTCTGATGGGATCCTGTAAATTAGTACTGGTATGATCGCACCCATCATGTTGAGGGCACAATTCCTTTATTTGTTAACGGTTCACAGTCCCAGCCTAGAGAGATGGCTCATTCAGAAGGCCCAATAGGCTTAACGACAACCCATCTGTTTCAACAGCGCAGCATCCTCGCAAGACGTGATATCAAAGCGTTGTAGGGCCCTCTAATGTCCCGCGAGTAAGGTTGTCGTCCTTTTACCAGCTCACGAAGTACGATCCGGGATAGAAAAATAGAGCAAAATCTAAAAAGTGGCCCGAAACTAATGACAACGTTCGATTTTGGGCTCCAAAAAGGGCACAGCGAGCAAGCTAGCTGCCCCCATCGTAGAGCTATCGAAAAGCTTTCCAACGGAATGTTGTGCGCCGCGTAACTCCTTACGGATCAAAAGTTATAGGCACCGGAGCGACAAAGACCTGGTCACAAGCCCAACGCCCCTAGTTTGCTGGCCCAGCCTCCAAGTGAAGCGAAGTTGTCTTGCCCAAGGGGCCGTGGGATACGATAAAAGAAATGTGGTGGATAAAGTATCTTGGAAAGGCTAACGGGAGCAAAAAAAGCTGAAAAGAGAGGTACAACAAGAGGACTTCCCAAGGGGTTAACCATCCTAGTACTACTCTCGCCCAAGCACGCTTAACTTCGGAGTTCTGATGGGATCCGGTGCATTAGTGCTAGTATGATCACACCCGTCATGTTGATGGTACTATTCCTTTATGTGTTAACGGTTCACAGTCCCAGCCTAGAGAGATGGGCCATTCAGAAGGCCCAATGGGCTTAACGATAACCCATCTGCTTCAACAATGCAGCATCTTCGCAAGATGTGATATCGACGCGTTGTAGGGCCCTCTAATGTCCCGTGAGTAAGGTTGTTGTCCTTTTACTAGCTCACGACGTACGATACTGGATGGAAAAACTAAGCAAAATCAGAAAAGTGGCCCGAAACTAATGAAAACGTTCGATTTTGGGCTCCAAAAAAGGGAACAACGAGCAAGCTGGCTGCCCCCATCATAGAGCTCTCCGAGAGCCTTGTAACGGTATGCTGTGCGCCACGTAACTCCTTACGGATCAAAAGTTATGGGCACCGGAACGAAGGAGACCTAGTCACAAGCCCTACACCCTCGGTTTGCTGGCCCAGCCTCCACGTGAAGCGAAGTTGTCTTGCCCAAGGTGCCGTGGGATTCGATAATAGAAATGTGTGGATAACGCATCTTGGCAACCCTAACAGGAGCAAAAAAAATTGAAAAGGGGGGTGCAACACGAGGACTTCCTAGGGGTTCACCCATCCTAGTACTACTCTTGCCCAAGCATGCTTAACATCGGAGTTCTGATGGGATCCGGTGCATTAGTGCTGGTATGATCGCACCTGTCATGCTGAGGGCACAATTCCTTTATGTGTTAACGGTTCACAGTCCCAGCCTAGAAAGATGGCCCATTCAGAAGGCCCAATTGGCTTAACTACAACCCATCCGCTTCAACAACGCAGTATCCTTGCAAGACGTAATATCCACACGTTGTAGGACCCTCTAATGTCCCACGAGTAGGGTTGTCGTCCTTTTAACAGCTCATGACGTACGATCCAGGACGGAAAAACAGAGCTTAATAAGAAAAGTGGCCCGAAACTGATGAAAACATTCAATTTTAGGCTCCAAAAGTGGGTACAACGAGCAAGCTGGCTACCCCCTACGTAGAGCTCTCGGAGAGCTTTGCAACGGTATGTTGTGCGCTGCGTAACTCCTTACGGATCAAATGTTATGGGCACCGGAGCGAAGGTGACCGGGTCACAAGCCCTACGCCCTCGGTTTGCTGGCCCATCCTCCACGTGAAGCGAAGTTGTCTTGCCCAAGGTGCCGTGGGATTTGGAAATAGAAATGTGGTGGATAAAGTATCTTGGCAACCCTAACCGCAGCAAAAAAAATTGAAAAGGAGGGTGCAACACGAGGACTTCCCAGGGGGTCACCTATCCTAGTACTGTTCTCGCCCAAGCACGCTTAACTTCGGAGTTCTGATTGGATCCGGGCATTAGTGCTGGTATGATCGCACCCGTCATTTTGTGGGCACAATTCCTTAATGTGTTAACGGTTCACAGTCACAGCCTGGAGAGATGGCTCATTTAGAAGGCCCAATGGGCTTAACGATAACCCATCCACTTCAACAACGCAGCATCCTCGCAAGACGTGATATCGAGTTGTTGTAGGGACCTCTAATGTCCCGCGAGTAAGGTTGTCGTCCTTTTAACAGCTCACGACGTATGATCCGCGACAGAAAAATAGAGTAAAAATAGAAAAGTGGCCTGAAAATGATGAAAACGTCTGATTTTGGGGTCCAAAAACGGCACAACGAGCAAGCTGGCTGCCCCCGTCGTAGAGCTCTCGGAGAGCTTTGCAACGGTATGCTGTGTGCCGTGTAATTCCTTACTGATCAAAAGTTATAGGCACCGGAGCGAAGGAGACCTAGTCACAAACCCTACGCCCTCGGTTTGCTGGCCCAGCCTCCACGTGAAGCGAAGTTGTCCTGCCCAAGGTTCCGTGGGGTTCGATAATAGAAATGTGGTGGATAAAGCATCTTGGCAACCCTAACCGGAACAAAAAAAATTGAAAAGGGGGGTGAAACAATAGGACTTCCTAGGGGGTCACCCATCCTAGTACTACTCTCGCCCAAGCACGCTTAACTTCAGAGTTCTGATGGGATCTGGTACATTAGTACTGGTATAATCGCACCCGTCATGTTGAGAGCATAATTCCTTTATGTGTTAACGGTTCACAGTCCCAGCCTAGAGAGATGGCCCATTCAGAAGGCCCAATGGGCTAAATGACAACCCATCCGCTTCAAAAATGCAGCATCCTTGCAAGACGTGATATCGACGGATTGTAGGGCCCTCTAATATCCCGCGAATAAGATTGTCGTCCTTTTGACAACTCATGATGTACGATCCGGGACGGAAAAACAGAGAAAAAATAGAAAAGTGGCTGGAAATTGATGAAAACGTTCGAGTTTCGGCTCCGAAAAGGGAACAGCGAGCAAGCTCTCTGCCCCGGTTGTAGAGCTTCGGGAGGGCTTTGCAACGGTATGCTATGCGCCACGTAACTCTTTCCGAATCAAAAGTTATGGGCACCGGAGCGACGGAGACCTGGTCACAAGCACTACGCCCTCAGTTTGCTGTCCTAGCCTCCACATGAAGCGATGTTGTCTTGCCCAAGGTGCCGTGGGGTTCGATAATAGAAATGTGGTGGATAAAGTATCTTGGCAACCCTAACCGGAGCTAAAAAAATTGAAAAGGGAGGGGGGGCAACACAAGGACTTCCTAGGGGGTCAACCATCATAGTAGTACTCTCGTCCAAGCACGCTGAACTTCAGAGTTCCGATGGGATCCGGTGCATTAGTGCTGGCATGATCGCACCCGGCATGGTTAGGGCACAATTCCTTTATTTGTTAACGGTTCACAGTCCCAGCCTAGAGAGATGGCCCATTTAGAAGGCCCAATGGGCTTAAGAACCCATCCGCTTCAACAACGCAGCATCCTCGCAAGACGTGATATCGACCCATTGTAGGGCCCTCTAATGTCCCGCGAGTAAGGTTGTCGTCCTTTTAACAGCTCACGACGTAAAATACAGGACCAAAAAACAGAGCAAAAATAGAAAAGTGGCCCGAAACTAATGAAAACGTTCAATTTTGGGCTCCAAAAAGGGCACAGTGAGCAAGCTAGCTGCCCCTGTCGTAGAGCTTTCGGAGGGCTTTGCAACGGTATGTTGTGCGCCGCGTAACTCCTTACAGATCAAAAGTTCTGGTCACCGGAGAGATGGAGACCTGGTCACAAGCCCTATGCCCTCGGTTTGTTGGCCTAACCTCTACATGAAGCGATGTTGTCTCGCCCAAGGTGCCGTGGGATTCGATAATAGAAATGTGGTGGATAAAGAATATTGGCAACCCTAACCGGAGCAAAAAAAATTGAAAAATGGGGTGCAACACGAGGACTTCCTAATGGGTCACCCATCCTAGTACTACTCTCACCCAAGCACGCTTAACTTCGGAGTTCTGATGGGATTCGGTACATTAGTGCTTGTATGATCACACCCGTCATGTTGAGGGCACAATTCCTTTATGTGTTAATGGTTCAGAGTCCCAGCCAAGAGAGATGGCCCATTCAGAAGGCCCAATGGGCTTAACGACAACCCATCTGCTTCAACAACCCTGCATCCTCGCAAAAGGTGATATCGACGCGTTGTAGGGCCCTCTAATGCCGCGCAAGTAAGGTTGTAGTGCTTTTAACTGCTCACGACGTACGATCCGGGATGAAAAAACAGAACAAAAGTAGAAAAGTGGCCCGAAACTGATGAAAACGTTCGATTTTGGGCTCCAAAAAGGGCACAGCGAGCAAGCTGGCGGCCCCCGGCCTAGAGCTCTCCGAGAGCTTTACAACGGTGTTCTGTGCGCTGCATAACTCGTTACGGATCAAAAGTTATGGGCACCGGAGTGACGGAGACTTTGTCACAAGCCCTACGCCCTCGGTTTGCTGGCCCAACACCCACGTGAAGCGAAGTTGTCTTGCCCAAGGTGCCGTGGGATTCGATAATAGAAATGTGGTGGATAAAGTATCTTGGCAACCCTAACCGGAGCAAAAAATATTGAAAAGGGGGTGTAACACGAGGACTTCCCAAGGGGGTCACCCATCCTAGTACTACTCTCGCCCAAGCACGCTTAACTTCAGAGTTCTGATGGGATCCGGTGCATTAGTACTGGTATGATCGCACCCGTCATGTTGAGGGCACAATTCCTTTATGTTTTAACGGTTCACAGTCCCAGCCTAGAGAGATAGCCCATTTAGAAGGCCCAATGGGCTTAACGACAAGCCATCCACTTCAACAATGCAGCATCCTCACAAGACATGATATCGTTGCATTGTAGGGCCCTCTAATGTCCCGCGAGTATGGTTGTCATCCTTTTAACAGCTCACGACTTACGATCCAGGACGGAAACACAGAGCAAAAATAGAAAAGTGGCCCAAAACTGATGAAAACGTTCGATTGTAGGCTCCAAAAAGAGCAAAGCGAGCAAGCTAGCTGCCCCGTCGTAGAGCTCTCGGAGAGCTTTGCAACGGTATGCAGTGCTCCGCGTAACTCCTTACGGATCAAAAGTTATGGGCACCAGAGCGACGGAGACTTTGTCACAAGCCCTACGCCCTCGGTTTGCTGGCCCAGCCTCCACGTGAAGCGAAGTTGTCTTGCCCAAGGTACCGTGGGATTCAATAATAGAAATGTGGTGGATAAAGTTTCTTGGCAACCCTAACCGAAGCAAAAAAAATTGAAAAGGGGGATGAAACACAAGGACTTCCCAGGGGGTCACCTATCCTAGTACTACTCTCGCCCATGCACGCTTAACTTCGGAGTTCTGATGGGATCCGGTGCATTACTGCTCGTATGATCGCACCCGTCATGTTGAGGGCACAATTCCTTTATATGTTAATGGTTCACAGTCCCAGCCAAAAGAGATAGCCCATTCAGAAGGCCCAATGGGCATAACGACAACCCATCCACTTCAACAATGCAGCATCCTCGCAAGACGTGATATCGATGCGTTGTAGGGCCCTCTAGTGTCCCGCGAGTAAGGTTGTCGTGCTTTTAACAGCTCGCGACGTATGATCCGGGATAGAAAAACAGAGCAAAAATAGAAAAGTAGCCCGAAAATGATGAAAACGTTCGATTTTGGGCTCCAGAAAGGGCATAGTGAGCAAGCTGGCTGCCCCCGTAGTAGAGCTCCCGGAGAGCTTTGCAACGATATGATGTGTGCCGCGTAAATCCTTACGGATCAAAAGTTATGGGCACCGGAGCGAAGGAGACCTAGTCACAAGCCCTACGTCCTCGGTTTGCTGGCCTAGCCTCCACGTGAAGCGAAGTTGTCTTGCCCAAGGTGCCGTGGGATTCAATAATAGAAATGTGGTGGATAAAGTATCTTGGCAACCCTAACCGGAGCAAAAAAAATTGAAAAGGGGGTGCAACACGAGGACTTCCCATGGGGTCACCCATCCTAATACTACTCTCGCCCAAGCACAATTAACTTCGGAGTTCAGATGGGATCATGTGCATTAGTGCTGGTATGATCGCACACATCATGTTGAGGGCACAATTCCTTTTTGTGTTAATGGTTCACAGTCCCAGCCTAGAGAGATGGCCCATTCAGAAGGCCCAATGGGCTTAACGACAACCCATCCGCTTCAACAACGCAGCATCCTAGCAAGACGTGATATCGACGCATTGTAGGGCCCTCTAATGTCCCGTGAGTAATGTTGTCGTACTTTTAACAGCTCACGACGTACGATCCAGAACGGAAAAACATAGCAAAAATAGAAAAGTGGCCTGAAACTCATGAAAATGTTCAATTTTGGGTTCCAAAAAGGGCAGAGTGAGCAAGTTTGCTGCCGCCGTCGTAGAGCTCCTAGAGGGCTTTGCAACGGTATGCTGTGCGCCGCGTAAATCCTTACGGATCAAAAGTTATGGGCACCGGAGCAACGGAGACTTGGTCGTAAGCCCTACGCCCTCGGTTTGCTGGCCCAGCCTCCACGTGAAGCGAAGTTGTCTTGCCCAAGGTGCCGTAGGGTTCGATAATAGAAATGTGGTGGGTAAATTATCTTGGCAACCCTCACCGGAGCAAAAAAAATTGAAAATGGGGGTGCAACAGGAGGACTGCCTAGGGGGTCACCCATCCTAGTACTAGTCTCGCCCAAGCACGCTTAACTTCGGAGTTCTGATGGGATCCGATGCATTAGTGCTGGTATGATCCCACCCATCATGTTGGGGGCACAATTCCTTTATGTGTTAACGGTTCACAGTCCTAGCCAAGAGAGATGGCCCATTCAGAAGGCCCAATGGGCTTAATGACAACCCATCTGCTTTAACAAAACAGCATCCTCGAAAGTCGTGATATCGGCGCATTGTAGGCCCCTCTAATGTCCTGCGAGTAAGGTTATCGTCCCTTTAACAGCTCACGACGTACGATCCGGGATGAAAAAACATAGCAAAAACAGAAAAGTGGCCAGAAACTGATGAAAACGTTCGATTTTGCGATACAAAAAGGGCACATCGAGCACGCTGGCTGCCCTCGGCGTAGAGCTCTCGGAGAGCTTCGCAACGGTGTTCTGTGCGCCGCATAACTCCTTCCAGATCAAAAGTTATGGGCATCGGAGTAACAAAGACTTGGTCACAAGGCCTACGCCCTCGGTTTACTGGCCCAACCTCCACGTGAAGCGAAGTTGTCTAGCCCAAGGTGCCGTGGGATTCGATAATAGAAATGTGGTGGATAAAGTATCTTGGCAACCCTAACCGTAGCAAAAAATATTGAAAAAGGGGGGTGCAACAAGGGGACTTCCCAAGGGGGTCACC
This sequence comes from Ehretia macrophylla, assembly GCA_037974665.1. NCBI lineage: Eukaryota > Viridiplantae > Streptophyta > Magnoliopsida > Boraginales > Ehretiaceae > Ehretia > Ehretia macrophylla. The sequence continues at coordinate 65,951,144 of CM075775.1, forward strand.
CATCCCAGTACTACTCTCGCCTAAGCACGCTTAACTTCGGAGTTCTGATGGGATCCGGCGCATTAGTACTGGTATGATCACACCCGTCATGTTGAAGGCACAATTCCTTTATGTGTTAACGGTTCACAGTCCCAGCCAAGAGAGATGGCCAATTTTGATGGCCCAATGGGCTTAACGACAAGCCATCCGCTTCAACAACGCAGCATCCTCACAAGACATGATATCGATGCATTGTAGGGCCCTCTAATCTCCCGCGAGTAAGGTTGTCATCCTTTTAACAGCTCACGACGTACGATCCGGGACGGAAACACAGCGCAAAAATAGAAAAGTGGCCCAAAACTGATGAAAACGTTCGATTGTGGGCTCCAAAAAGAGCAAAGCGAGCAAGCTAGCTACCCCCGTCGTAGAGCTCTCAGAGAGCTTTGCAACGGTATGCTGTGCTCCGCGTAACTCCTTACGGATCAAAAGTTATGGGCACCAAAGCGACGGAGACTTCGTCACACGCCCTACGCCCTCGGTTTGCTGGCCCAGCCTCCACATGAAGCGAAGTTGTCTTGCCCAAGGTACCGCGGCATACTATAATAGAAATGTGGTGGATAAAGTTTCTTGGCAACCCTAACCGGAGCAAAAAAAAATTGAAAAGGGGGATGCAACACGAGGACTTCCCAGGGGGTCACCTATCCTAGTACTACTCTCGCCCAAGCAGGCTTAACTTCGGAGTTCTGACGGGATCCGGTGCATTAGTGCTCGTATGATCGCACCGCTCATGTTGAGGGCACAATTCCTTAATGTGTTAACGGTTCACAGTCCCAGCCTAGAGAGATGGACCATTCAGAAGGCCCAATAGGCTTAACGACAACCCATCCACTTCAGCAATGCAGCATCCTCACAAGACGTGATATCGATGCTTTGTAGGGCCCTATAATGTCCCGTGACTAAGGTTGTCGTGCTTTTAACAGCTCGCGACGTACGATCCGGGACAGAAAAACAGAGCAAAAATAGAAAAGTAGCCCGAAAATGATGAAAACGTTCGATTTTGGGCTCCAAAAAGGGCACAGTTAGCAAGCTAGCTGCCCCCGTCGTAGAGCTCCCGGAGAGCTTTGCAACGATATGATGTGTGCCGCGTAACTCCTTACGGCTCAAAAGTTCTGAGCACTGGAGCGAAGGAGACCTGGTCACAAGCCCTACGCCCTCGGTTTGCTGGCCTAGCCTCCACGTGAAGCGAAGTTGTCTTGCCCAAGGTGCCGTGGGATTCAATAATAGAAATGTGGTGGATAAAGTATCTTGGCAATCCTAACCGGAGCAAAAAAAATTGAAAAGAGGGTGCAACACGAGGACTTCCCATGGGGTCAACCATCCTAATACTACTCTCGCCCAAGCACGCTTAACTTCAGAGTTCTGATGGGATCCAGTGCATTAGTGCTGGAATGATCGCACCCATCATGTTGAGGGCACAATTCCTATTTGTGTTAACGGTTCACAGTCCCAGCCTAGAGAGATGGCCCATTCAAAAAGCCCACTGGGCTTAACCACAACCCATCCGCTTCAACATCGCATCATCCTAGCAAGGCGTGATATCGACGCATTGTAAGGCCCAGTAGTGTCCCGTGAGTAAGGTTGTGGTACTTTTAACAGCTCACGACGTACGAACCAGAACGGAAAAACAGAGCAAAAATAGAAAAGTGGCCTGAAATTGATGAAAATGTTCAATTTTGGGTTCCAAAAAGGGCAAAGTGAAGAAGTTTGCTGCCCCCGTCGTAGAGCTCACGGAGAGCTTTGCAACGGTATGCTGTGCACCGCGTAAATCCTTACGGATCAAAAGTTATGGGCACCGGAGCGACGGAGACTTGGTCATAAGCCCTACGCCCTCGGTTTGCTGGCCCAGCCTCCACGTGAAGCGAAGTTGTCTTTCCCAAGGTGTCGTGGGGTTCGATAATAGAAATGTGGTGGATAAATTATCTTGGCAACCCTCACTGGAGCAAAAAAAATTGAAAATGGGGGTGCAACAGGCGGACTGCCTAGGGGGTCACCCATCCTAGTACTACTCTCGCCCAAGCACGCTTAACTTCGGAGTTCTGATGGGATCCGATGCATTAGTGCTGCTATGATTGCACCTGTCATGTTGCGGGCACAATTCCTTTACGTGTTAACGGTTCACAGTCCCAGCCTAGAAAGATGTCCCATTCAGAAGGCCTAATGGGCGTAACGACAACCCATCCGCTTCAATAACGCAGCATCCTCGCAAGACGTGATATCGACGCATTGTAGGGCCCTCTAATGTCCCGCGAGTAAGGTTGTCATCCTTTTAACAGCTCACGACGTACGATCCGGGACGGAAAAACAGAGCAAAAATAGAAAAGTGGCCTGAAAGTGATGAAAACGTTCGATTTTGGGCTACAAAAAGGGCACATCGACGAAGCTGGCTGCCCCCGTCGTAGAGCTCTCGGAGAGCTTTGCAACGGTATCCTGTGCACCGCATAAATCGTTACGGATCAAAAGTTATGAGCACCAGAGCGACGGAGACTTGGTCACAAGCCCTACGCCCTCGGTTTGCTGGCCCAGCCTCCACGTGATTGAAGTTGTCTTGTCCAAGGTGTCGTGGGATTCGATAATAGAAATGTGGTGGATAAAGTATCTTGGCAACCCTAACTGGAGCAAAAATAATTGAAAAAGGGGGTACGACACGAGGACTTCCCAGGGTGTCACCCATCCTAGTACTACTCTCGCCCAAGCACGCATAACTTCGGAGTTCTGATGGGATCCAGTTCATTAGTGCTGGTATGATCGCACCCGTCATGTTTAGGGCACAATTCCTTTATGTGTTAACGGTTCACAGTCTAAGCCTAAAGAGATGGCCCATTCAGAAGGCCCAATGGGCTTAATGACAACCCACCCGCTTCAATAACGTAGCATCCTCGCAAGACGTGATATCGACGCATTGTAGGGCCCTCTAATGTCCCGTGAGTAAGGTTGTCGTCCTTTTAACAGCTCACGATGTATGATCCAGAATGAAAAAATAGAGCAAAATAGAAAAGTGGCCCGAAACTGATGAAAATGTTCGATTTTGGGTTCCAAAAAGGGCACAGCAAGCAACCTGGTTAGCCCCGTCATAGAGCTCTCGGATAGCTTTGCAACGGTATGCTGTGCGCCGTGTAAATCCTAAAGGATCAAAATTTATGGGAACCGGAGCGACGGAGACTTGGTCATAAGCCCTACGCCATCGGTTTACTGGCCCAGCCTCCACGTGAAGCGAAATTGTCTTGCCCAAGTTGCCGTGGGGTTCAATAATAGAAATGTGGCGGATAAAGTATCTTGGCAACTCTAACCGGAGCAAAAAAAAATGAAAAGGGAGGGCAGCACGAGGACTTCCCAGGGGTTCACCCATCCTAGTACTACTCTCGCCCAAGCACGCTTAACTTCGGAGTTCTGATGGGATCCGATGCATTAGTGCTGCTATGATTGCACACGTCATGTTGCGGGCACAATTCCTTTATGTGTTAACGGTTCACTGTCCCAGCCTAGAGAGAGGGCCCCTTCAGAAGGCCTAATGGGCTTAACGACAACCCATCCACTTCAACAACGAAGCACCCTCACAACACGTGATATCGACGCATTGTAGGGCCCTCTAATGTCCCGCGAGTAAGGTTATTATCCTTTTAACAACTCACGACGTACGATCCAGGACGGAAAAACTGAGCAAAAATAGAAAATTGGCCCGAAACTGATAAAAACGTTCAATTTTGGGCACAAAAAAAGGCAAAGCGAGCAAGCTAGCTGCCCCCGTCGTAGAGCTCTAGGAGAGCTTTGCAACGGTATGTTGTGCGCCGCGTAACTCCTTACGGATCAAAAGTTATGGGCACCAGAGCGACGGAGACGTGGTCACAAGCCCTACCCCCTCAGTTTGCTGGCCCAGCCTCCACGTGAAGCGAAGTTGTCTTGCCCAAGGTGCCGTGGGATTCGATAATAGAAATGTGGTGGATAAAGTATCTTGCCAACCCTAACCGGAGAAAAAAATTTGAAAAGGGGGGTGATACATGAGGACTTCCCAGGGGGTCACCCATCCTAGTACTTCTCTCGCCGAAGCACGCTTAACTTCGGAGTTCTGATGGGATCCGGTGCATTAGTACTGGTATGATCTCACCCGTCATGTTGAGGGCACAATTCCTTTATGTGTTAACGGTTCACTGTCCCAGCCTAGAGAGATGGCCCATTCAGAAGGCCCAATGGGCTTAATGAAAACCCATCCACTTCAACAACGCAGCATCCTCACAAGACGTGATATCGATGCGTTGTAGGGCCCTCTAATATCCCACGAGTAAGGTTGTCATACTTTTAAAAGCTCACAACGTACGATCCCGGATAGAAAAACAGAGCAAAATAAGAAAAGTAGCCTGAAACTGATCAAAACGTTCGATTTTGTGCTCCAAAAGATGCCCAACGAGCAAGCTAGTTGCCCCCGTCATAGAGCCCTCGGAGTGCATTGCAATGGTATGCTGGGCGCCGTGTAACTCTTTACGGATAAAAAGTTATGGGCACCGGAATGAAGGAGACCTAATCACAAGCCCTACGCCCTCGGTTTGCTGGCCCAGCCTCCACTTGTAGCGAAGTTGTCTGGCCCAAAGTGTCGTGCGATTTGATAATAGAAATGTGGTGGATAAAGTATATTGGCAACCCAAACCGGAGCAAAAAAATTTGAAAAGGGGGGTGCAACACGAGGACTTCCCAATGGGTCACCATCCTAGTACTACTCTCGCCCAAGCACGCTTAACTTCGGAGTTTTTGATAGGATCTGGTGCGTTAGTGCTGGTATGATCGCACCCGTCATGTTGAGGGCATAATTCCTTTATGTGTTAACGGTTCACAATCGCAGCCTAGAGAGATGGCTCATTCAGATAGCCCAATGGGCTTAACGACAACCCATCCGCTTCAACAACGCAGCATCCTCGCAAGACGTGATATTGATGCTTTGTAGGGCCCTCTAATGTCCCGCGAGTAAGGTTTTCATCCATTTAACAGCTCACGACGTACGATCCGGAATGGAAAAACAGAGCAAAAATAGAAAAGTGGCCCGAAACTGATGAAAATGTTCGATTTTGGCCTCCAAAAAGGGCACAGCGAGCAAGCTGGCTGCCCCTATCGTAGAGCTCTCGAATAGCTTTGCAATGGTATGCTGTGCGCCGCGTAACTCCTTACGGATCAAAAGTTATGGGCACCAGAGCGACGGAGACTTGGTCGCAAGCCCTACACCCTCGGTTTGCTGGCCCAGCCTCCACGTGAAGTGAAGTTGTCTTGCCCAAGGTGCCATGGGATTCGATAATAGAAATGTGGTGGATAAATTATCCTGGCAACCCTAACTGGAGCAAAAAAAAATGAAAAGGGGGGTGCAACTCGAGGACTTCCCAGGGGGTCACCAATCCTAGTACTACTCTCGCCCAAGCACGCTTAACATCGGAGTTCTAATGGGATCTAGTGCATTAGTGCTGGTATGATCGCACCCGTCATGTTGAGGGCACAATTCCTTTATGTGTTAACGGTTCACAGTCCCAGCCTAGAGAGATGGCCCATTCAGAAGGCACAAAAAAATGAAAAAGTAGTCTGAAACTGATGAAAACGTTCGATTTTGGGCTCCAAAAAGGGCCCAGTGAGCAAGCTAGCTGCCCCCATCGTAGAGCTCTCTGAGAGAATTGCAAAGGTATGATGTGCGCCACGTAACTCTTTACGGATAAAAAGTTATGGGCACCGGAGCGACAGAGACCTGATCACAAGCCCTACGCACTCGGTTTGCTGGCCCAGCCTCCACGTGAAGCGAAGTTGTCTTGCCCAAGGTGCCTTGGGATTCGATAATAGAAATGTGGTGGATAAATTATATTCGCAACCCTAACCGGAGCAAAAAAAATTGAAAAAGAGGGTGCAACACGAGGATTTCCCAAGGGGTCACCATCCTAGTACTACTCTCGCCCAAGCAAGCTTAACTTCTGAGTTCTAATGGGATCCAGGGCATTAGTGCTGGTATGATTGCACCAGTTATGTTAAGGGCACAATTCCTTTATGTGTTAATGGTTCACAATCCCACCCTCGAGAGATGGCCCATCCAGAAGGCCCAATGGGCTTAACGACACTCCATTAGCTACAACAACGCAGCATCCTCGCAAGACAAGATATCGACGCGTTGTAGGGCCCTCTAATGTCCCGCGAGTTAGGTTGTCATCCTTTTAACTGCTCACGACATACGATCCGGAATGGAATAACAGAGCAAAAGAAGAAAAGTGACCCGAAACTGAGGAAAACTTTCGATTTTGGGCTCCAAAAATGGCACAGCGAGCAAGCTAGCTGCCCCTGTCGTAGAGCTCTCGGAGAGCTTTGCAATGGTATGCTGTGTGCCGCGTAACTCCTTACGGATCAAAAGTTATGGGCACCGGAGAGACGGAGACTTGGTCACAAGCCCTACGCCATCGGTTTGCTAGCCCAGCCTCCACATGAACCGAAGTTGTCTTGCCCAAGGTGCCGTGGGGTTCGATAATAGAAATGTGGTGGATAATGTATCTTGGCAACCCTAACCGGAGCAAAAAAAATTGAAAAAGGGGGTGCAACACGAGGACTTCCTAGGGGGTCACCCATCCTAGTACTACTCTCGCCAAAGCACGCTTAACTTCGGAGTTCGGATGGGATCCGGTGCATTACGGCTGGTATGATCGCACCCGTCATGTTGAGGGCACAATTCCTTTATTTATTAACAGCTCACAGTGCCAGCCTAGAGAGATGGCCTAATCAGAAGGCCTAATGGGCTTAACGACAACCCATCCGCTTCAACAACACAGCATCCTCACAAGACGTGATATTGACGCATTGTAGGGACCTCTAATGTCCCGCGAGTACGGTTGTCGTCCTTTTAGCAGCTCACGACTTACGATCCGGGACAGAAAAACAGAGCAAATGTAGAAAAGTGGCCCAAAACTGATGAAAACGTTCGATTTTGGGCTCCAAAAAGGCATAGCGAGCAAGCTGGCTGACCCCGTCGTAGAGCTCTCAGAGAGCTTAGCAATGGTCTACTGTGCACCGCGTAACTCCTTACGGATCAAAACTTATGGGCACCAGAGCGACGGAGACTTGGTCACAAACCCTACACCCTCGGTTTGCTGGCCCAGCCTCCACGTGAAGTGAAGTTGTCTTGCCCAAGGTGCCGTGGGATTCGATAATAGAAATGTGGTGGATAAAGTATCATGGCAACCCTAATCGGAGCAAAAAAATATCAAAAGGGGGGTACAACACGAGGACTTCCCAGGTGGTCACCCATCCTAGTACTACTCTCGCCCAAGCACGCTTAACTTCAGAGTTCTGATGGGATCCAGTGCATTAGTGCTGGTATGATTGCTCCCGTCATGTTGAGGGCACAATTCCTTTATATGTTAACGGTTCACAGTCCCAGCCTAGGGAGATGGCCCATTCAGAAGGCACAAAGGGCTTAACGACAACCCATCCACTTCAACAACGTCGCATCGTCGAAAGACGTGATATCGACGCATTGTAGGGCCCTCTAATGTCTCGCGAGTAAGGTTGTCGTGCTCTAAACAGCGCATGACATACGATACGGGATGAAAAAACAGAGCAAAAATAGAAAACTAGCCAAAACTGATGAAAACGTTCGATTTTGGGCTCCAAAACGGGCCCAGCGAGCAAGCTAGCTGCCCCCGTCATAGAGCTCTTGGAGAGCATTGCAAAGGCATGCTGTGCGCCGCGTAACTCTTTACGGATAAAAAGTTATGGGCACCGGAGCGACGGAGACCGGATCACAAGCCCTAAACCCTCGGTTTGCTGGCCCAGCCTCCACGTGAAGTGAAGTTGTCTTGCCCAAGGTGCCGTGGGATTCGATAATAGAAATGTGGTGGATAAAGTATATTGGCAACCCTAACCGGAGTAAAAAAATTTGAAAAGGGGGGTGCAACACAAGAACTTCCCAGGGGGTCACCCATCCTATTACTACTCCCACCCAAGCACGCTTAACTTCAAAGTTTTGATGGGATCCGGTGAATTAGTGCTGGTATGATCGCACCCGTCATGTTGAGGGCACTATTCCTTTATGTGTTAACGGTTAACAGTCCCAGCCTAGAGAGATGGCCCATTCAGAAGGCCCAATGGGCTTAACGACAACCCATCCGCTTCAATAACGCAGCATCCTCGCAAGACATGATATTGACGCATTGTAGGGCCCTCTAATGTCCCGCGAGTATGGTTGTCGTCCTTTTAACAGCTCATGACGTACGATCCGAAATTGAAAAACAAAGCAAAAATAGAAAAGTGGCCCGAAACTAATGAAAATGTTCGAATTTGGGCTCCAAAAAGGGCACAGAGAGCAAGCTGGTTGCCCCCATCGTAGAGCTCTCGCAGAGCTTTGCAACGGTATGCTGTGGGCCGCGTAACTCCTTACGGATCAAAAGTTATGGGCACCATAGCGACGGAGACTTGGTCATAAGCCCTACGCCCTCGGTTTGCTGGCCCAGCCTCCACGTGAAGTGAAGTTGTCTTACCCAAGGTGCCGTGTGGTTCGATAATGGAACTATGGTGGATAAAGTATCTTGGAAACCTTAACACGAGCAAAAAAAATTGAAAAGGGGGGTGCAACACGAGGACTTCCTAGGGGGTTGCCCATCCTAGTACTACTCTCGCCCAAGCACGCTTAACTTTGGAGTTCTAATGGGATCCGGTGCATTAGTGCTGGTATGATCGCACCTGTCATATTGAGGGCACAATTCCTTTATGTGTTAAGGTTCACAGTACCAGCGTAGAGAGATGGCCTATTCAGAAGGCCTAATGGGCGTAACGACAACCTAGCCGCTTCAACAACACAGCATCCTCACAAGACTTGATATCGATGCATTGTAAGGCTGTCTAATGTCCTGCGAGTATGGTTGTCATCCTTTTAGCACCTCACAACGTACGATCCGATACGGAAAACCAGAGCAAAAATAGAAAAGTGGCCTGAAATTGATGAAACGTTCGATTTTGGGCTCCAAAAAGGGCACAGCGAGCTAGCTGGCTGATCCCATCGTAGAGCTCTCAGAGTGCTTTGCAACAGTATGTTGTGGGCTGCGTAAATCCTTACGGATCAAAATTATGGGCACCAGAGCGACAGAGACTTGGTCATAAGCCCTATGCCCTCGGTTTGCTGGCCCAGCCTCCACGTGAAGTGAAGTTGTCTTGCCCAAGGTGCCGTGTGGTTCGATAATGGAAATGTGGTGGATAAAGTATCTTGGCAACCCTAACCCGAGCAAAAAAAATTGAAAAGCTGGGTGCAACACGAGGATTACCTAGGGGGTTGCCCATCCTAGTACTACTCTCACCCAAGCACACTTAACTTCGGAGTTCTGATGGGATCCGGTGCATTAGTACTGGTATGATCGCACCCGTCATGTTGAGGGCACAATTCCTTTATGTGTTAACGGTTCACAGTCCCAGCCTAGAGAGATGGCCCATTCAGAAGGCCTAATGGGCTTAACGACAACCCATCCACTTCAACAACACAACATCCTCACAAGACTTAATATCGACGCGTTGTAGAGCCCTCTAATGTCACGCGAGTAAAGTTGTCGTGCTTTTAACAGCTCACGACGTACGATACGGGATGAAAAAAAAGAGCAAAAATAGAAAAGTAGCCCAAAACTGATGATAACGTTCGATTTTAGGCTCCAAAAAGGGCCAAGCGAGCAAGCTAGTTAACCCCGTCGAAGAGCTCTCGGAGAGCATTGCAAAGGTATGCTGTGCGCCGCGTAACTCTTTACAGATAAAAAGTTATGGGCACCGGAGCGACGGAGACCTGATCACATGCCCTATGCCCTCGGTTTGCTGGCCCGGCCTCCACGTGAAGTGAAGTTGTCTTGCCCAAGGTGCCATGGGATTCGATAATAGAAATTTGGTAGATAAAGTATATTGGCAACCCTAACCGGAGCAAACAAAATTGAAAAGGGGGGGTACAACACGAGGACTTCCCAAGGGGTCACCTATCCTAGTACTACTCTCGCCCGTGCACGCTTAACTTCGGAGTTCTGATGGGATCCGGTACATTAGTGCTGGTATGATCGCACCCGACATGTTGATGGGACAATTCCTTTATGTGTTAACGGTTCACAGTCCCAGCCTAGAGAGATGGCCCATTCTGAAGGCCCAATGGGCTTAACGACAACCCATCCGCTTCAACAACCCTGTATCCTCACAAGACGTGATATCGACGCGTTGTAGGGCCCTCTAATGTCCCGCGAGTAAGGTTGTCGTGCTTTTAACAGCTCACGACGTACGATCGGGGACCCATCGTAGAGCTCTCTAAGAGCATTGCAAAGGTATGATGTGCGCCACGTAACTCTTAACGGATAAAAAGTTATGGGCACCGGAGCGACAGAGACCTGATCACAAGGCCTACGCCCTCGGTTTGCTGGCCCAGCCTCCACGTGAAGCGAAGTTGTCTTGCCCAAGGTGCAATGGGGTTCGATAATAGAAATGTTGTGGATAAAGTATCTTGGAAACCCTAACCGGAGCAAAAAATATTGAAAAATGGGGTGCAACACGAGGAATTCTTAGGGGGTCACCCATCCTAGTCCTACTCTCGCCCAAGCACGCTTAACTTCAGAGTTCTTATGGGATATGGTGCATTAGTGCTGGTATGATCGCCCCCGTAATGCTGAGGCCACAATTCCTTTATGTGTTATTGGTTCACAGTCCTAGCCTAGAGAGATGGCCCATTCAGAAGGCCTAATGGGCTTAACGACAACCCATCCGCTTCAACAACGTAGCATCCTCGCAAGACGTGATATCGATGCGTTGTAGGGCCCTCTAATGTCCAGCAAGTAAGATTGTCGTACTTTTAACAACTCACGACGTACAATCCGGGATGGAAAAATAGAGCAAAACTAGTAAAGTGGCCCGAAACTGATGAAAACAATTGATTTTGGGCTCCAAAAAGGGCAAAGCGAGCAAGCTGGCTGCCCCCGTCGTAGAGCTCTCGGAAAGCTTTGCAACGGTAAGCTGTGCAGTATGTAACTCCTTACGGATCAAAAGTTATGGGTACCAGAGCGACAGAGACTTAGTCACAAGCCCTACGCCCTCGGTTTGCTGGCCCAGCCTCCACGTGAAGCGAAGTTGTCTTGCCCAAGGTGCCGTGGGATTCAATAATAGAAATGTGGTGGATTAAGTATCATGGCAACCCTAACCGGAGAAAAAAAATTGAAAAGTGTGGTGCAACACGAGGACTTCCTAGGGGGTTACCTATCCTAGTACTACTCTCGCCCAAGCACGCTTAACTTTGGAGTTTTGATGGGATCCGGTGCATTAGTGCTGGTATGATCGCACCCGTCATGTTGAGGGCACAATTCCTTTATGTGTTAACAGTTCACAGTCCCAGCTTAAAAAGATGGCCCATTCAGAAGGCCCAATGGGCTTAACAACAACCCATCCACTTCAACAACGCAGCATCCTCGCAAAACGTGATATCGACACATTGTAGGGCCCTGTAATGTCACACGAGTAAGGTTGTCGTGCTTTCAACAGCTCACGACGTACGATCCGGGACCCAAAAACAGGGCAAAATTAGAAAATTAGCCCGAAACTGATGATAACGTTCGATTTTGGGCTCCAAAAAGGGCCCAACGAGAAAGCTAGCTGCCCCCGTCATAGAGCTCTCGGAGAGCACTGTAAAGGTATGCTGTGCGCCACGTAACTCTTTACGGATAAAAAGTTATCGGCATTGGAGCGACGGAGACTTGATGAAAAGCCCTACGCCCTCTGTTTGCTAGGCCAGCCTCCACGTGAAGCGAAGTTGTCTTGCCCAAGGTGCCGTGGGATTCGATAAAAGAAATGTTGTGGATAAAGTATATTCGCAACCCTAACCGGAGCAAAAAAAATTGAAAATGGGGGTGCAACACGAGGACTTCCCAAGGGGTCACCATCCTAGTACTACTCTCGCCCAAGCACGCTTAACTTTGGAGTTCTGATGGGATCCAGTGCATTAGTGCTGGTATGATCGCACTCGTCATGTTGAGGGCACAATTCCTTTATGTGTTAACGGTTCACAGTCCCAGCCTCGAAAGAGGGCCCATTCAGAAGGCCCAATGGGCTTAACGACAACCCATCCGCTTCAACAACGCAGCATCCTCGCAAGACGTGATATCGATGAATTGTAGGACTCTCTAATGTCCCGTGAGTAAGGTTGTCTTCCTTTTAATAGCTCACGACGTACGATCCGGGACGGAAAAACATAGCAAAAGTAGAAAATTGGCCTGAAACTGATGAAAATGTTCAATTTTGGGCTCGAAAAAGGGCACAGCGAGCAAGCTGGCTGCCCCCGTCGTAGAGCTCTCGGACAGCTTTGCAACGTTATGCTGTGCGCCGCGTAAATCCTTACGGATCAAAAGTTATGGGCACCAGAGCGACGGAGACTTGGTCATAAGCCTACGCCCTCAGTTTGCTGGCCCAGCCTCCACGTGAAGCGAAGTTGTCTTGCCCGAGGTGCCGTGGGGTTCGATAATGGAAATGTGATGGATAAAGTATCTTGGCAACCCTAACCGGAGCAAAAAAATTGAAAAGGGGGGTGCAACACAAGGACTTCCTAGGGGGTCACCCATCCTAATACTACTCTCGCCCAAGCACGCTTAACTTCGGAGTTCTGATGGGATCCAGTGCATTAGTGCTGGTATGATCGCACCCGTCATGTTGAGGGCATAATTCCTTTATGTGTTAATGGTTCACAGTCCCAGCCTAGAGAGATGGCCCATTCAGAAGGCCTAATGGGTTTAACGACAACCCATCAGCTTCAACAACACAGCATCCTCGCAAGACGTGATATCGATGCATTGTAGGGCCCTCTAATGTCCCGCGAGTACGGTTGTCATCCTTTTAACAGCTCACGACGTACGATCCAGGAATGAAAAATAGATTAAAAGTAGAAAAGTGGCCCGAAATAGATGAAAACGTTCATTTTTGGGCTCCAAAAAGGGTACATCGAGCAAGCTAACTGACCCCGTCGTAGAGCTCTCGGAGAGCTTTACAACGGTATACTGTGCGCTGCGTAACTCCTTACGGATCAAAACTTATGGGCACCAGAGCGACGGAGCCTTGGTCACAAGCCCTCCGCCCTCGGTTTGCTGGCCCAGCCTCCACGTGAAGTGAAGTTGTCTTGCCCAAGGTGCCTTGGGATTCGATAATAGAAATGTGGTGGATAAAGTATCTTGGCAACCCTAACCGGAGCAAAAAAAATTGAAAAGGGGGGTGCAACACGAGGACTTCCCAGGGGGTCACCCATCCTAGTACTACTTTCGCCCAAGCACGCTTAACATCAGAGTTTTGATGGGATCCAGTGCATTAGTGCTGGTATGATCGCTCCCGTCATGTTGAGTACACAATTCCTTTATGTGTTAACGGTTCACAGTCCCATCCTAGAGAGATGGCCCATTCAGAAGGCACAATGGGCTTAACGACAACCCATCCACTTCAACAACGCAGCATTGTCACGCCCCAACCCGGCCTATAAAGGTTAGACTCGGGTGTGATCTAACATTCAAGTCCTTTCACATTCTTAATCATTCTAGGAGGTTTAACACTTAACCTTTTATTCTGGACTTCAAAATTTTCCAGAAATCCGACAGCATAACGGCTGTAACTGGGCTCTTTGTTTTGACCTAAATTTTCTAACAGCCTCAAAATTTACCATCTCAAATTCAATTCCATCTAAGATTACTATTATTCCATCAATTGAATTGCCTATTGGTTAATTTGACGTTCCGTTTGATTTATAACCTAGCATGATACTATGTCACGTTTGTCCATTTATCCTCGTTTCAAAATATACCTGTTGATCTTAACTTATTAGCGAGTACCTGTTGAGATTGGATAAGTTCATTTGCCTATTCCTAAACTAGCATCATAACCTATGATAGATACTAATGATAACAAAAACAAAAACGATCATAGTACGTCTAGTATCAGTCTACTTAATATAAGTACAAACCAAAATTAGACCCCAAATTACAACGGGGGTCTTTTACATCACAATCAACAAATAACATAAGGGAAATAGTCTTCAAGTAGCAAAAGTTCACAAGTAGTCACGTTCAAGAAAAACAACAGTAACAGGCAATCACTCTAGGGGTTCATCGTTAGGTACATTATCCTCGGGTTCCGGTGCCTGTTCTTCTTCACCTGAGATGATAAAAGAGGATGAGTCCTTATGAACTCAGCGAGGGGGAACGAGAAATAAGTTTTGAAACTCGTTTTCTGGTTCAATTTATGAAAACCCCTTTTTAAAACTTGTCACATATTACAATTAATATGGTAAGCAATTATAAGAAACAAATCGAGAAACAGATACAATTACCAATCATTTCAAGGATACGGTGAGCATTTGCTCTCCATTTCAATTTCGAATCAATTGTTGCGGCCGACTTCAATAATCCACTTATCATTCCCAATTGGGTGTACTCCGGATGTACCCCGAAACCTACGACCCAACTCTCCAAGGGTGAATACCAAGCGAGAGAGGGAATTGGATCATGATAGTCACGGTAACACCGGCAAGCCCGATGCTGCCCGGCGGACGTGAAACGCTACCATGCCACACGAAAGGTTGCAACCTTGTATGCAATGAACATTTATAACATTTAACATATCACATTAGGAGGACAACAAAGTAGGTTGCCTCCGAACAGTTATAAGATTGCACGTTGTCAAGTGGTCAAACAAGGCACGATAAGACAAGTAATTTTACTTGAAAGGCATATAGAGTCATATGAACATCAAACGGGCAGCCATGTACACATGTAAAACAGGCCATATAACTCATCAAGAAGCTCATATAATCAAGTGATACGAATTATTCGACTTGCAACAACATTTACGTGGGTTCGGTAGCAAGACAAGCTTATTTGACAACATGCAATGGTCAAAACCATAATTGAAGTTATAACACATTTACGGGAAGCCCACGCAACGTACAGTTTCCACACAATATCCAATGATTAACACTTAGTAAGATTACTTAGCCATTAGGGTTTCCGTTTCATGCATAATCGTGTGTTCAAACCCTAAGTCAACTCAACATCATTCCCGAGTCATACATCATTCAATTCAAACATCCTCAAGTACTCAAAACAGTCCACGCAATATTCCAACATCACAATTCCAAGCAATTAGTACCACAAGAGAGGTTACAATAGTTTCCCATGCATATAGCTAAGTGAAACACTCACTGCAATAGGCTGGTTTCTCACAATCAATCGGGTAAGCAAACAATCTTCAAATTCAGTGAATAAGATATCAAATTAAGTCTTAAGAATTTAACTAAACTCAGAAACAAACCTTGCATCAATTGGAGTTCAGAATCATTAGTTATGGCCGAAACAGTGAGGTAGCACAAAACTGTCCAGATTTGTACACTTTTCATAAATTGAAGTTTTTGAGATCCTTAGAGTCAGTTTTGGCTTTGGTCCATTTCTGACAAAATTTTCCAGAACTGAAAAATATAGTATAACACCAAATTTAATGCATTTTAGACAACATTTACTAAGTCAAACATGGTTCGTTCCACAAGGTCAGTGAATCTGCCAAAACCTGATTCATTTTTCCAGATTTCCAGATTTGGTCACATTTTAATGATTTGCCATTTTGAAGACCTTAGAGTCAGAATTATCTTCGGCCTATTTCTGGGAAAAATGTTCAAAACTGTCCAAAATAGTCTCCCACCAATTTTTAAGCATTTTCAACATCATTTGCTTAGCTAAACTTACCTCGAACAGACTGGTCAGAGAGCTGTCATCCATTTCGACTTCACCTAGCATCATTTTCAAGCCAAGATCTTGCCATGCATGGTTGTTTAAGCTTATGAACGACCATATATCCCAAGTACAGAAGCAAATACACACATATATGAGCATGCATGTGAGTTTTTAAAGAGTTTTCAAAAGGTTTTAACCCTCACCTTAGCAATCAACCACAAAATGCTCAAGACCCTTTGTTGAAGCTCAAATCTTCTCCTTTCCTTTGCTTAGCCGAGAACCTCACTAGTTTTTCTCTATTTTTCCTAGCTTAATGATCAATCTCTTAGTGCATGCACATAGCTAGAACTTGAAGAAAAGAAATGGATGCTTAGTAACTCACCTAGGCCGAAAATGAAGCTTCAATGCACATGCAAGAGAAATTTTCGAACTCTAGCTTGCTCGGTTGTAGTTCTTTACTTGTAGCTTGCTATACTTAGCTATGGTGTGAAGAGGAGAAGTTGAGAAGATGGTGAATTCAGCCAAGGCCTAGAATGAGAGAAATGAATGAAAAGAAATGAAGAAAATGACAAACAAGGAAGCCTTTTGCAGCTTCAAGGGGAATGTCGGCCTTGGGCTTCAAATTTATGCATTTTGTGTCTCCAATGTGATATTTTGAAATTGCTAGGATGGGCAAGGATGAAGTGGCCGAAAATTTGTGCAAGTGGAAGGATTTTTTAGCAATTTTTAATGCCTTTGTGTCATAAAATGTCTAAGCATGCAATAAAAAAAAATTGTTCAAACCTTATGCAAAGCCATGGTTTGGTCGGCCAAGGCTAATAAAAGGGCTGAATTTGTGTCATCTTTTGGGTGTTAGTTGTTGTGTGTTGAAAATGCAAAAAGAAAAAAGAATAAAGAATAAGGAATGTCTAGTGTTTGGTGCATTTTTGTCTTCTAGTGAATGGAATTTGGATTATTATATTGATAGTGGATTTTGTAGGATTGTTTAATACTCTAGTGCTTCGTGAAAGATATTTCCTTGATTAGCGTGAAGGCACGCTTTCCTAGGTCTAGGACACGCACTACGAGGTAGGACACGAACTACGAGACGGACGCACGTTTTTCAAGTAAATGCACGCAATCCCAAACGAATGCACGTAATTCAATGCATGGCACATAAAATGAACTCATTTCTTAAATCTAGGTCATGGCACGCAAATCTAGGTTAGGGTACACGAAGCTAGGTTTCGCACGCAAATCGGGGTCAGGCCTTACATCCTCCCCTCCTTAAAAGAATTTAGTCCCGAAATTCAATATTTACCTTGAAATAAAGCTGGATACTGCTGTTCCATCTGGTCTCGCCTTTTCCACGTTGCTTCTTCGAGTCCATGATGATCCCACAACACTTTCACCATAGGTATAGTTCTGTTGCGCAACTCCCGATCCTACTGGTCTAGGATCCGAATGGGCTTCTCCTCGTAAGACAAGTTTTCCCGAAGCTGCAACGGTTCTGGCTCCAAGATATACGACGGGTCAGGATGGTACTTCCGCAGCATCGAAACATGAAAGACATCGTGAATATTGGAGAGGTTCTGGGGTAGTGCTAGGCGATACGCCAACTTGCCAACCTTCTCAACTATCTGAAACGGTCCTACAAATCTCGGACTCAACTTTCCACCCTTGCCATGTTTAATCAGTCCCCTCCGGGGTGATATCTTCAAGAACACCTTGTTGCCAACCTCAAACTCGAGACTCCGTCTCCGTCGGTCTGCATAACTCTTCTGCTTGCTCTGGGTGGTAAGCATCCGTTTCCAGATGAGGTGGATGTTATCAACAATTTTCATCAGTTTAGGTAAAAGTGTCGGGTCAAAAGTCTTCGTCTCACCTACTTCATCCCAGTAGATTGGGGATCGACACTTACGTCCATACAGCGCCTCAAATGGGGCCATCCCGATAGTGGCCTAATAACTATTGTTGTAGGCGAACTCCGCTAGAGATAGATATTTCTCCCAACCTTTCCTGAAGTCCAACACACATGCTCTCAGCATATCCTCCAAAATCTGAATAGTTCTCTCCGATTGACCATCCGTCTGAGGGTGATAAGCCGTGCTAAAACTCAATTTCGTCCCCAAAGCTTCTTGCAATCTCTTCCAAAATCGGGAAGTAAAACGAGGATCCCTATCCAATACAATACTCACAGGCATCCCGTGCAATCTTACAATCTCCGCCACATACATATCTCCCAGTTTCTCAGGACTATCTTCCTTGTTTATCGGTAAGAAGTGCGCAGACTTAGTCAATCTATCCACTATAACCCAAACGGCGTCACGACCCTTTCGTGATCTAGGCAGGTCCATAACAAAATCCATAATTATATGTTTCCATTTCCATTGAGGAATCTCCAACGGCTGAAGTAAACCTGCGGGTCGTTGATGTTCTGCTTTGACTCTCTGGCAAGTCAAACACCGTGATACAAACTCCGCAATTTCTCTTTTCATGTTATTCCACTAGTAGTGTTGCTTCAAATCCCGGTACATCTTTGTTCCACCGGGGTGAATAGTGTATCTAGAATTATGTGCTTCCTCAAGAATCTTCTTTTTCAGCTCTGGGTCATTGGGAACACAAATCCGGTTCTTAAACCTCCAAACACCATCATCATGAAACTTGAAGTCTGCGTTACTTTCCTTAATCTTCTGAAATTGTTGGTCCTTCTTTGAGCCTCTCGTAACTCAGGCAACAAAGTTGATTGAACTTGGGTAGTGGCAAAAAGTAACCCCTTCTGAGTCAATTGTGGTTTCCACAGAAACGCTTCCTCCAACAACTCCTGCACCTTGACTTCCAGTTTTGCCATGCTTGCTTTTCTGCTTAAGGCATCTGCAACAACGTTCGCCTTACCAGGCACATAATTAATTGAGCAGTTGTAATCATCCAAAAGCTCCATCCACCGCCTTTGCCTCATATTCAACTCCTTTTGAGAGAACAAGTATTTCAAGCTCTTATGATCAGTAAATACTTCAAACTTGTTACCCCACAGATAATGCCTCCATTTCTTGAGTGCAAACACAATAGCCGCTAACTCCAAATCATGCGTCGGGTAATTCATCTCATACGGCTTTGGTTTCCTAGAGGCATAAGCAATCACTTTTCCATTTTGCATCAACACACATCCCAATCCATCTTTCGAAGCATCGCTATAGATTACAAAACCTTGACTCCCTTCAGGCAATGCAAGAACTGGTGCGGTAGTCAATCTTTTCTTCAACTCTTGGAAGCTGTTCTCACACTTATCATCCCACACGAACTTGGTTTTCTTTTGAGTGAGCTTTGTAAGCGGTCCTCCAATCTTAGAGAAATTCTTCACGAACCTCCGATAATAGCCGGCTAGACCAAGAAAACTACGAACTTTCGTAACATTTTCCGGCTTCTTCCAAGACACCACTGCATCGATCTTTGTTGGATCTACCACTATTCCCTCTTGGGATATGATATGCCCCAAAAATGCAATTTGTTGCAACCAAAATTCACATTTACTAAACTTTGCATACAATTGGTGCTCTCGAAGTTTCTGCAGTACCAACTGCAGATGTTGCTCATGCTCCGCCTCCGATTTCGAGTATACCAAAATATCATCAATGAAGATCACCACAAATTGGTCCAAGTAGGGTTGAAACACCCTATATATCAAATCCATAAAAGCTGCAGGGGCATTAGTTAGTCCAAAAGGCATCACCACATATTCATAGTGCCCATATCTCGTCCTGAAAGCCGTTTTAGGCACATCTTCCTTCTTGATCCGCAACTGATAATACCCTTGTCTCAAGTCGCGTTTCGAATACACTTTGGCTCCTTGCAGTTGATCAAATAACTCGTCAATCAGGGGAAGTGGGTATTTATTCTTGACAGTCACTTGGTTCAAACCTCGATAGTCAATGCATAGCCTCAATGTTCCGTCTTTCTTCTTAACAAATAGCACGGGCGCACCCCACGGTGAAGAGCTCGGTTGTACAAATCCCTTCTTCAGCAATCCTTGCAATTGGTCCTTCAATTCTTGTAGCTCGGCCGGTGCCATACGATAGGGAGCTTTTGATATCGGCTGGGCGCCAGGCAGCAACTCTATAACAAACTCGATCTCCCGATTTGGGGGTAAACCGGGTAACTCTTCAGGAAATACATCTGCATAGTCTTTGATCACAGGCATCTCCTCCAACTTAGCTTTATCCAACGGCTTGTTGATAAGGTAAGCCAAGTATCCGCTGCATCCTTTCCTCAAGGACTTCACTGCTTTTGTAGATGAAATGATGGAACTCCCGGTGAAATCTCTTCGGCCCAAAACCTCCAGTATCGGTTGATCAGGTACCCGGAATGTTATAATCTTTGCCCGGAAATCCAGTTGGACATGATGTTTTGCCAGCCAGTCCATCCCTAAAATGACCTCGTAGTCTCGAAAAGGTAATACAATAAGATTGGCTGAGAATTCCCTATCCTTAATTTGGATTTTACATGCTTTACAAGCTGAACTAGTTACAATTTTAGAACCCATTGGAGTACCAACTTCTACTTCATATGGTAAACATACAACTTTCAATTTCACACGTTCCATACATAAGGGAATAATAAATGAATGAGTAGCACCCGGATCAATTAACACCTTAACAGGTTGATTCAGTATGAAGAATGTACCTTCAACAACAGCGGTCTCATCTGGAATCTCCTCGCACTCAATGGCATAAGCTCGAGCCTGGACTCTAGGAACTGGAGTCTTGCCTCTACCAGCTGGTTTAACCTGATTTTGTCCTCCTTGCCATCTAGGGCAATCCTTAGCCCGATGCTGATCACTGCCACAGCCCACACATCGCCCCGATTTCCTCCAACACTGGGCCTCAGTGTGACACCTTCCTGCTACAGTGAGAACAAGTAACAGTCTGAGAAGCAGGTGAACTACTTGTGGATCCGCGGGTGGAAGAGGCTGATGGCGCTTTAGTCGGCCCACGGTTATTCCCTGACCTACTCTGGCTCTGGCCCTGATTACGACCCTGACTCTAGAATTTCCTCTGCTGACCTGGAGGCTGGTATGGTTTCTTGTTTGGCTGACTCGAACCGGCTCCATCTAGTTTCCTCTTCTCAACTCGAGAGGCAGCAGCAAAGAGAGCAGAATAAGTATCGACGTCACGAGAAGCTAACTAGTCCTGAATCTCTGGCCTCAATCCAACAGTAAATTTCCACATTTTTGCCTCCGGAGTACAAACCATATATTGAGCATAACGGGATAGTTGATCAAAACGTGCCTCATACTGGGCCACCGTCATATTACCCTGGGTTAAGTGCATGAACTCCTCGATCCGTCTCTGCCTGAAAACTGCAGGTACATATTTCTCCTTAAATGCCTTAACGAAATTACCCCACAAGCGAGGTGTCTGATCAGTCTCTCACAGTGCCTCTACAGTGTGCCACCAATGCTCGGCATCCCCGTGCAACAGAAATACAGCAAACTCCAATTTCTCTTCATCTGTATAATCAAGTGGCCTGAAAATCTTCTCAATCTCGAACAGCCAAGCCTCGGCTTTCTCGTCATCAGCTTCCCCATAGAATTTAGACGGGCGAAAGTCAATGAATTCCTTCATCCTGCTATGTCTCCCAACGTTACCCTCATTCCTGTTGTTGATGTTGTTGTTGGCCTCATGAGCATCCTGACGCTCCATCACACGTGATACACGATCCATGGCAGTTGCCATCATATTAAACATAGCTATACCGGGATTAGTCTGATAGGCATCCCCGGTCTCTTGAGGTTCACCGCTCCTATTAGTAGTACGTGTACTAGGGCCAGCCATCTAAAGGCACAATTTATTGAAATATGATAATTAAGAATCTAATGCATAAGATATGCAACATAATATAGGTACAATTCTAAAAACACTTAAGGCATATAAGTCACTTAAGCACATAGAACATAAAAGGCACATTTATCATACAATAACACATAAACAAGTCATCCTAATTATCTTAGGGCTCTACCCATGGTCCGAGAGTTAAACCCGGCTTAAGCAACCTAAGCTCTGATACCATTCTTCTAAGGTGTCACGCCCCAACCCAGCCTATAAATGTTAGACTAGGGTGTGATCTAAGCATTCAATTCCTTTCACATTCTTAATCATTCTAGGAGGTTTAACACTTAACGTTTTATTCTGGACTTCAAAATTTTTCGGAAATCCGGTAGCATAACGGCTGTAACTGGGCTCTTTGTTTTGACCTAAATTTTCTAACAGCCTCAAAATTTACCATCTCAAATTCAATTCCAGCTAAGATTACTATTATTCCATCAATTGAATTGCCTAATGGTTAATTCGACGTCCCGTTTGATTTATAACCTAGCATGATACTATGTCACGTTTGTCCATTTATCCTCGTTTCAAAATATACCTGTTGATCTTAACTTATTAGCGAGTACCTGTTGAGATTGGATAAGTTCATTTGCCTATTCCTTAACTAGCATCATAACCTATGATAGATACTAATGATAACAAAAACAAAAACGATCATAGTACGTCTAGTATCAGTCTACTTAATATAAGTACAAACCAAAATTAGACCCCAAATTACAACGGGGGTCTTTTACATCACAATCAACAAATAACATAAGGGAAATAGTCTTCAAGTAGCAAAAGTTCACAAATAGTCACGTTCAAGCAAAACAACAGTAATAGGCAATCACTCCAGGGGTTCATCGTTAGGTACATTATCCTCGGGTTCCGGTGCCTGTTCTTCTTCACTTGAGATGATAAAAGAGGGTGAGTCCTTATGAACTCAGCGAGGGGGAACAAGAAATAAGTTTTGAAACTCGTTTTCCAGTTCAATTTATGAAAACCCCTTTTTAAAACATGTCACATATTACAATTAATATGGTAAGCAATTATAAGAAACAAATCGAGAAACGGATACAATTACCAATCATTTCAAGGATACGGTGAGCATTTGCTCTCAATTTCAATTTCGAATCAATTGTTGCGGCCGACCTCAATAATGCACTTATCACTCCCAATTGGGTGTGCTCTGGGTGTACCCTGAAACCTATGACCCAACTCTCCAAGGGTGAATACCAAGCGAGAGAGGGAATTGGATCATGGTAGTCACGGTAACACCGGCAAGCCCGATGCCGCCCGGCGGACGTGAAACGCTACCATGCCACACGAAAGGTTGCAACCTTGTATGCAATGCACATTTATAACATTTAACATATCACATTAGGAGGACAACAAAGTAGGTTGCCTCCGAACAGTTATAAGATCGCACGTTGTCAAGTGGTCAAACAAGGCACGATAAGACAAGTAATTTTACTTGAAAGGCATATAGAGTCATATGAACATCAAACGGGCAGCCATGTAACACATGTAAAACAGGCCATATAACACATCAAGAAGCTCATATAATCAAGTGATACGAATTATTCGACATGCAACAACATTTACGTGGGTTCGGTAGCAAGACAAGCTTATTTGACAACATGCAATGGTCAAAACCATAATTGAAGTTATAACACATTTACGGGCAGCCCACGCAACGTACAGTTTCCACACAATATCCAATGATTAACACTTAGTAAGATTACTTAGCCATTAGGGTTTCCGTTTCATGCATAACCGTGTGTTCAAACCCTAAGTCAACTCAACATCATTCCCGAGTCATACATCATTCAATTCAAACATCCTCAAGTACTCAAAACAGTCCACGCAATATTCCAACATCACAATTCCAAGCAATTAGTACCACAAGAGAGGTTACAATAGTTTCCCATGCATATAGCTAAGTGAAACACTCACTGCAATAGGCGGTTTTCTCACAATCAATCGGGTAAGCAAACAATCTCCAAATTCAGTGAATAAGATGTCAAATTAAATCTTAAGAATTTAACTCAGAAACAAACCTTGCATCAATTGGAGTTCAGAATCATTAGTTATGGCCGAAACAGTGAGGTAGCACAAAACTGTCCAGATTTGTACACTTTTCATAAATTGAAGTTTTTGAGGTTCTTAAATTCAGTTTTGGATTTGGTCCATTTCTGAAAAAATTGTCCAGAACTGAAAAATATAGTAGCACACCAAATTTCATGCATTTTGGACAACATTTACTAAGTCAAACATGGTTTGTTCCAGAAGGTCAGTGCATCTGCCAAAACCTGATTCATTTTTCCAGATTTCCAGATTTGGTCACATTTTAATGATTTGCCATTTTGAAGACATTAGAGTCAGAATTATCTTCGGCCTATTTCTAGGAAAAATGTTCAGAACTGTCCAAAATAGTCACCCACCAATTTTCAAGCATTTTAAACATCATTTGCTTAGCTAAACTTACCTAGAACACACTGGTCAGAGAGCTGTCACATAAATTCGACTTCACCTAGCATCATTTTCAAGCCAAGATCTTGCCATGCATGGTTATTTAAGCTTATGAACGACCATATATCTCAAGTACAGAAGCAAATACACACATCTATGAGCATGCATGTGAGTTTTTAAAGGGTTTTCAAAAGGTTTTAACCCTCACCTTAGCAATCAACCACAAAATGCTCAAGACCCTTTGTTGAAGCTCAAATCTTCTTCTTTCCCTTGCTTAGCCGAGAACCTCACTAGTTTTTCTCTATTTTTCCTAGCTTAATGATCAATCTCTTAGTGCATGCACATAGCTAGAACTTGAAGAAAAGAAATGGATGCTTAGTAACTCACCTAGGCCGAAAATGAAGCTTCAATGCACATGAAAGAGAAATTTTCGAACTCTAGCTTGCTCGGTTGTAGTTCTTTACTTGTAGCTTGCTATACTTAGCTATGGTGTGAAGAGGAGAAGTTGAGAAGATGGTGAATTCAGCCAAGGCCTAGAATGAGAGAAATGAATGAAAAGAAATGAAGAAAATGATAAACAAGGAAGCCTTTTGCATCTTCAAGGGGAATGTCGGCCTTGGGCTTCAAAATTCTGCATTTTGTGTCTCCAATGTGATATTTTGAAATTTCTAGGATGGGCAAGGATGAAGTGGCCGAAAATTTGTGCAAGTGGAAGGATTTTTTAGCAATTTTTAATTCCTTTGTGTCATAAAATGTCTAAGCATGCAATAAAAAAAAATTGTTCAAACCTTGTGCAAAGCCATGGTTTGGTCGGCCAAGGCTAATAAAAGGGCTGAATTTGTGTCATCCTTTGGGTGTTAATTGTTGTGTGTTGAAAATGCAAAAAGAATAAAGAATAAAGAATAAGGAATGTCTAGTGTTTGGTGCATTTTTGTCTTTTAGTGAATGGAATTTGGTTTATTATATTGATAGTGGATTTCGTAGGATTGTTTAATAGTCTAGAGCTTCGTGAAAGATATTTCCTTGATTAGCGTGAAGGCACGCTTTCCTAGGTCTAGGACACGCACTACGAGATAGGACACGAACTACAAGACGGACGCACATTTTTCAAGTAAATGCACGCAATCCCAAACGAATGCACGTAATTCAATGCATGGCACATAAAATGAACTCATTTCTTAAATCTAGGTCATGGCATGCAAATCTAGGTTAGTGTACACGAAGCTAGGTTTCGCACGTAAATCGAGGTCGGGCCTCACAGCATCGTCGGAAGACGTGATATCGACGCGTTGTAGGGCCCTCTAATATCCCACGAGTAAGGTTGTCGTGCTTTAAACAGCTCACGATGTACGATACGGGACGAAAAAATAGAGCAAAAATAGAAAAGTAGCCCAAAACTGATTAAAACGTTCGATTTTGGGTTCCAAAAAGGGCACAACGGGCAAGCTGGTTGCCCCCGTCGTAGAGCTCTCAGAGAGCATTGCAAAGGTATGTTGTGCGCCGCCTAACTCTTTACGGATAAAAATTTATGGGCACCAGAGCGACGGAGACCTGATCACAAGCCCTATGCCCTTGGTTTGCTGGCCCAGCCTCCACGTGAAGCGAAGTTGTCTTACCCAAGGTGCCATGGGATTCGATAATAGAAATGTGGTGGATAAAGTATCTTGGCAACCCTAACCGGAGCAAAAAAAATCGAAAATGGGGGTGCAACACGAGAACTTCCCACGCGGTCACCAATCCTATTACTACTCCCACCCAAGCACGCTTAACTGCGGAGTTCTGATGGGATCCGGTGCATTAGTGCTGGTATGATCGCACCTGTCATGTTGAGGGCACAATTCCTTTATGTGTTAACGGTTCACAGTTCCAGCTTAGAGAGATGGCCCATTTAGAAGGCCCAATGGGCTTAACGACAACCCATCTGCTTCAACAACGTAGCATCCTCGCAAGATGTGATATCAACGCGTTGTAGGGCCCTCTAATGTCCCGCAAGTAAGGTTGTCATCCTTTTAATAGCTCATGACGTACGATTCGAAACGGAAAAACAGACCAAAAATAGAAAAGTGGCCCGAAACTAATGAAAATGTTCGATTTTGGACTCCAAAAAGGGCACAGAGAGCAAGCTGGCGGCCCCCGTCGTAGAGCACTCGGAGAGCTTTGCAACGGTATGCTGTGGTCCGCATAAATCCTTACAGATCCAAAGTTATGGGCACCGGAGCGATGGAGACTTGGTCATAAGCCCTACGCCCTCGGTTTGCTGGCCCAGCCTACACGTGAAGCGAAGTTGTCTTGCCCAAGATGCCGTGGGGTTCGATAATGGAAATGTGGTGGATAAAGTATCTTGGCAACCCTAACCCGCGCAAAAAAATTGAAATGGGGGGTGCAACACGAGGACTTCCTAGGGGGTTACCCATCCTAGTACTACTCTCGCCCAAGCACGCTTAACTTCGGAGTTCTGATGGGATCCGATGCATTAGTGCTGGTATGATCGCACCCGTCATGTTGTGGGCACAATTCCTTTATGTGTTAACGGTTCACAGTCCCAGCCTAGAGAGATGGCCCATTCAGAAGGCCTAATGGGCCTAACGACAACCCATCCGCTTCAACAACACAGCATCCTCACAAGACTTTATATCGACGCATTGTAGGGCCCTCAAATGTCCCGCGAGTAAGGTTGTCGTCCTTTTAGCAGCTGACGACGTACGATCCGAGACGAAAAAACATAGCAAAAATAGAAAAGTGGCCCGAAACTGATGAAACGTTCGATTTTAGGCTCCAAAAAGGGCACAGCGAGCTAGCTGGCTGACCCCGTTGTAGAGCTCTCGGAGAGCTTTGCGACGGTATGCTGTGCGCCGCGTAACTCCTTACGGATCAAAAGTTATGGGCACCAGAGTGACGGAGACTTGGTCACAAGCCCTATGCCCTCGGTTTGCTGGCCCAGCCTCCACGTGAAGCGAAGTTATCTTGCCCAAGTTGCCGTGGGATTTGATAATAGAAATGTGGTGGATAAAGTATCTTGGCAACCCTAACCGGAGCAAAAAAAATTGAAAAGGGGGTGCAACACAAGGACTTCCCAGGGGGTTACCCATCCTAGTACTACTCTCGCCCAAGGACGCTTAACTTCGGAGTTCTGATGGGATCCAGTGCATTAGTGCTGGTATGATCGCACCTGTCATGTTGAGGGCACAATTCCTTTATGTGTTAACGGTTCACAGTCCCAACCTAGAGAGATGGCCCATTTAGAAGGCACAATGGGCTTAACGACAACCCATCCACTTCAACAACGTAGCAACCTTGGAAGACGTGATATCGACGCGTTGTAGGGCCCTCTACTATCCCGCGAGTAAGGTTGTCGTGCTTTTAACAGCTCACGACGTACGATACGGGACAAAAAAACAGAGCAAAAATAGAAAAGTTGCCCGAAACTGATGAAAACGTTCGATTTGGGCTCCAAAAAGGGCCCAGCGAGCAAGCTAGTTGCCCCCGTCGAAGAGCTCTCGCAAAGCATTGCTAAGGTATTTTGTGCGTCGCGTAAATGTTTACGGATAAAAAGTTATGGGCACCAGAGCGACGGAGATCTGATCACAAGCTCTACGCCCTCGGTTTGCTGGCCCAGCCTCCATGTGAAGTGAAGTTGTCTTGCCCAAGGTGCCGGGGGATTCGATAATAGAAATTTGGTGGATAAAGTATATTGGCAACCCTAACCGGAGAAAAAAAAATTGAAAAGGGGGGTGCAACACGAGGACTTCCCAGGGGGTCACCTATCCTAGTACTACTCTCGCCCTTGCACGCTTAACTTCGGAGTTCTGATGGGATCCGGTGCATTGGTACTGGTATGATCGCACCCGACATGTTGAGGGCACAATTCCTTTATGTGTTAACGGTTCATAGTCCCAGCCAAGAGAGATGGCCCATTCTGAAGGCCCAATGGGCTTAACGACAACCCATCCGCTTTAACAACGCAGCATCCTTACAAGATGTGATATCGACGCGTTGTAGGGCCCTCTAATATCCTGCGAGTAAGGTTGTCGTACTTTTAACAGCTCACGATGTACGATCCAGAGTGGAAAAATAGAGCAAAAATAGTAAAGTGGCTTGAAACTGACGAAAATGTTCGATTTTGGGTTCCAAAAAGGGCACAGCGAGCAAGCTGGCTGCCCCCATCGTAGATCTCTTGGAGTGCTTTGCAACGGTATGCTGTGCGCCGCGTAAATCTCTACGGATCAAAAGTTGTGGGCACCGGAGCAATGGAGACTTGGTCATAAGCCCTACGGCCTCGGTTTACTGGCTTAGCCTCCACGTCAAGCGAAGTTGTCTTGCCAAAAGTGCCGTGGGGTTCGATAATAGAAATGTGGTGGATAAAGCATATTGGCAACCCAAACCGAAGAAAAAAAATTGAAAAGGGGGGTGCAACACGAGGACTTCCTAGGGGGTCACCCATCCTAGTATTACTATCGCCCAAGCACGCTTAACTTCGGAGTTCTGATGGGATCCGGTGCATTAGTGCTGGTATGATCGTACCCGTCATGTTGTGGGCACAATTCCTTTATGTGTTAACGGTTCAGAGTCCCAGCCTAGAGAGATGGCCCATTCAGAAGGCCTAATGGGCTTAACGACAACCCATCCGCTTCAACAACGCCGCATCCTCGCAAGACGTGATATCGACGCATTGTAGGGCCCTCTAATGTCCCGCTAGTAAGGTTGTCGTCCTTTTCAAAACTCATGACGTACGATCCAGGACGGACAAACAGAGCAAAAATAGAAAGAAGCCCGAAACTGATGAAAGCGTTCGATTTTGGGCTCCAAAAAGGGCACAGCGAGCAAGCTAGCTACCCCCGTCGTAGATCTCTTGGAGAGCATTACAAAGGTATGCTGTGCGCCACGTAACTTTTTACGGATAAAAATTTATGGGCACCGGAGCGACGGAGACCTGGTCACAAGCCCTACGCCCTCGGTTTGCTGGTCCAGCCTCCACGTGAAGCGAAGTTGTCTTGCCCAAGGTGCCGTGGGGTTCGTTAATAGAAATGTGGTCAATAAAGTATCTTGGCAACCCTAACCGGAGAAAAAAAATTGAAAAGAGGGGTGCAACACGAGGACTTCCTAGGGGGTCACCCATCCTAGTACTACTCTCGCCCAAGCACGCTTAACTTCGGAGTTCTGATGGGATCCGATGCATTAGTGCTGGTATGATCGCACCCGTCATGTTGAGGGCACAATTCCTTTATGTGTTAACGGTTCACAGTCCCAGCCTGGAGAGATGGCACATTCAAAAGACCTAATGGGCTTAACGACAACCCATCCACTTCAACAACGCAGCATCCTCGCAAGACGTGATATCGATGAATTGTAGGACTCTCTAATGTCCCGCGAGTAAGGTTGTCGTCCTTTTAATAGCTCACGACGTACGATCCGGGACGGAAAAACATAGCAAAAATAGAAAATTGGCCCAAAACTGATGAAAACGATCGATTTTGGGCTCCGTTAAGGGCACAGCAAGCAAGCTAGCTACCCCTGTCGTAGAGCTCTTAGAGAGCTTTCCAACGGTATGCTGTATGCCGCGTAACTCCTTACGGATCAAATGTTATAGGTACCAGAGCGACGGAGACTTGGTCACAAGCCCCAAGCCCTCGGTTTGCTGGACCAGCCTCTACGTGAAGCGAAGTTGTCTTGCCCAAGGTGCCGTGGGATTCGGTAATAGGAATGTGGTGGATAAAGTACCTGTTGATCTTAGCTTATCAATGTGTACCTGCTTAAGATTTGGTTGGTTCATTTTACTTAGCCTTTACCTAATACTTTATAATCCTATTATAGATACTAGTAGTAATATTAGCAAAATGATTATAGTAATGTCTAGTGTCTGTCTAGTTATCATCTGTACAAACCAAAATTAGACCCCAAATTACAACGGGGGTCTTTTATATTACAAACAACAAGCAACATAAAAGAAATAGTCTTCAAGTAGCATGGAGTTCACAAGTAGCCATAATCACGTAAAGCACATAAGACCGGCAATCACTCCAAGGAATCATCGTTAGGCACGTCGTCCTTGGGTACCTGTTCTTGATCTTCTTCACCTGAGATGATAAAAGAGGGTGAGTCCTTATGAACTCAGCAAGGGGGAACGAGAAATAGGTTTTGAAACTCATTTTCCGGTTCAACTTATGAAAATCCTTTTTGCAAGCATGAATATAACACAATTAAGTACATAACAATAATATAAAGTAAAGGAACACAATTACCAGTCTTTCCTCCCCGAGGTTCTCTAGGAACCAAGCGAGAGTACTTACACATATAGAAAAGGATACGGTGAGCTTTTGCTCTCAGTTGTTGCGGCCGACTTCAAATCATCCCCTTAACACGCCAGGTGGGTGTACTCCGGATGTACCCTGAAATCCTACGACCCAACTCTCCGAGGAAGTCAAGCCCCCAAGCGAGAGAGGGAATTGGACAGTGGTAGTCACAGGTGCACCGGCAAGCCCGATGCCGCCCGGTGTGCGTGATCGCTACCACGCCAAACTGAAAGGTTGCAACCTTGTATGCAATGCACATTTATGACATTTAATATATCACATTAGGAAGACAACAAAGTAGGTTGCCTCCGGACAGTCATAAGATTGCACATTGACAAGTAAACAAGCGAGGCACGAATAGTGTCACGCCCTGACCCGACCCCGCAAAAGGCCAAGCCCGGACCCAACACACGGACGGAGTCTCCTCTGTACCGCGGACGATTCGAAAACCCTAAAATCAACATAATACTTGCGAAAGCCATAAAACAATTAAAACAAGCCAACTTTCTTTGAAACATACATTCCTTCTTAACCAACTTTGCAACCCAAAAATGATATTCATACTACACAAGTATTTATGACACTAATCAATTCCATTAGCATGCATTTCCTTACTAGTCACAAGAGTATAAGTTTACAACTTTACTTTTTTTCAACTTATACAACATAAGACCGTAGAGGTCTCAAACTAGAAAATACATACAAGGCTACAAGCCTCAAAATTAAGCGACTTCCAAGCAACATACATATCAAGCAAGGCTCTCACAAAATCTGGTAACCAACCACCAGCAAAGCAAAGAAGTGCTATCACGGGAACACCTCCACCTGTTCCTCCTCCTCAATTACCTCAAGAGGGTCTGCTTCAACTACTCCTGTAAAAATATAGTATAGAGAGGAATGAGCAAAAACTATTGCTCAGCGAGGGCAATTGGTCTCAAGGACGGAGATGAGAGGAGTATGCAATGCAATTAGCCAAGCAATGCATACAAATATCACATAGAGATACAATAAGCCATCAATAAAGCAAGGCAAGTATTTAAAGCTGTAAACACTCATTCAAAGGATATGATACTCTTTTCACGACCAACTTTCAATCACAAATTCGATGACGACGCGCCGACCCAAACCACCTTATAACACCAGTTTGGAATACCCCGGAAGTATCCATCAATCTACGACCTAAATCTCCCTGGGAGGCAACCCAAGCGAGAAAAGGGAATAGCAGCGGAGCTAGAGCAACCAACACTGGCAACCCGAGGCTACCCAGAGAGGCCCATCACTCACGCGCGAGACACTATGCAATGCAAGACTCGATACAAGGCGATAAACAAGCGATAAAGCCACACGTGGGAGAATAACAAAGTAGGTTACTCTCGCACGCAATAGCAACAATTGATAAGCATTTCAATCCAAATCAATTCAAACAAGTATTTCAAGCAACCCTAAGCATTCTATAGGCATAAAATCAAGAAAACAAGCAAAAAACACAAATTGGCCCCAACTATCAAAACACTACCATTTCCAAACGAGCCATAAGTTCTAGAAACCGACTTCGCTAATCCTCCTAGGTCACTATAAGGCACGTCTAAAGACCCTGAAACCTTACTTAACCCTAGAATTCACACAAAGTCCCGTTTTCCCCCTTTGCTCGTTTGAACTACAACTATACCAACCAAACACCCAACCAACGCCATAATCGCACCAAAAGTGCTTCCATGGCCTCCTGAAACAATGCCAACACGCAAAATGAGAAAATGCCAAACTCGACCTAAATGACCCCGACTTTCACCAAGGCTTAATTCCCGTTTTTTCCATTACGCAACCCAAACAAACCATGCATTTAGGCATTCTAGCACACCTAGCACAATTCTACATCAACGGACAGCATAACAGAACAACTTCATCGTTCCAAGGGTTTACTATTCACAAAACACTATTCAACAATCAATTTAAATTACAATCTCAACATTTAACCGCAAAAAATGTTAAAAAGCTATAAATACATGTTCTACAATCAACGAGGAACATTCTAGAAGCATGAAAACGCATTAATCAACAATCAACGGATAAAATCTAAAAATTACAAAGTTAATATACACAACTTTTAAATGCGAAAATAACGTGCTTCCCTCACCTTAGGCACTCTTAGTCGCTAGGAAAACAACGCTGGATGGCTCGGTAACAACCCCGCACAAGCTCACGCGAAGATTGGAAGTTTTGAAAGTTGAAAATGACTTTTTTTCTCTTCAATATTTTCGGCCAGCACAAGGTTCTGTTTTCAGCTGGTTTTTTTTTTATTTTGCTAAGTTAAAAGCTTATTAGGTGACAGGTTAGGTCAAAGTTGGTCAAGGCTTGGTCAATTACTTAAAACTTGGTCAAATGGCCTTATTTTGTGCACTTTAAAGCCATTTTAACTAAGGAAATATTAATTATAGCTAACAACAATTAAAATATAAAATTTAAGTCATCTAAATACTAGTTTCACTATTTGCTGAGGACTAGAAACCGTTCTCTAGCTGTCGCTCCCTAAATGCAATGCACGTTGCAACGGCAAGAAAGTAACAATTAATTCTCAAAGAATTTAAGGAAATACAATTTTCAAAATAATAAACAAGGAATTTTCACATTCCAGGCTCGGGTATTACACCCTCTCCCCCTTAAAACAATTGCGCCCACGCAATTCTTACCTGGTCAACAAACAACTCCGGATAGTGATCCCGAACTTGGTCCTCTCTTTCCCAAGTTGCTTCCTCAAACCCATGATGATTCCACAGAACCTTTACTAACGGAATACTCTTTCTGCGAAGCTCCTGAACTTTTCGATCCACAATTCGAATCGGTTTCTCTTCATAAGACAACTTCTCTTCAATATGCAAAGACTCTGGTTCAAGTACATGTGAAGGGTCTGGATGATACTTCTTTAACATAGACACGTGGAACACATCGTGCAGTCTCGACAAGCTCGGAGGCAAAGCTAACCGATAAGCCAAAGGACCTACCTTTTCGGTGATCTCATACGGACCCACATACCTATGACTAAGTTTCCCGCTCTTACCGTGCCGAATCAATCCCTTCCGAGGAGAAATCTTAAGAAACACCCAATCTCCCAAATCAAACTCAAGATCTCGACGGTGCTTATCCGCATAACTCTTCTGACGACTCTGAGCTGTAAGCATACACTGGCGAATAAGGTGAACATTATCTACCATCTTAATCATCTCAGGTAACACAGTCGGATAAACTGTTCTCATCTCTCCAACCTCTTCCCAATATAACGAGGATACGTATTTCCGACCATACAGTGCCTCATAGGGAGCCATACCTATAGTAGATTGATAACTATTATTGTAGGTGAACTCCGCTAAAGGCAAAAACTTCTCCCAGTTCTTCCCAAAGTCTAGCACACATGCCCGAAGCATGTCTTCTAAGATCTTGATGGTTCTCTCAGACTGGCCATCAGTTTGTGGATGATATGCTGTACTGAAGCTCAACTTAGTTCCCAGGGCCTCTTGCAACTTCTGCCAAAAACGAGATATGAATCTGGGATCTCTATCTGACACTATACTCTGTGGCACACCATGCAATCTCACAATATTAGCAACATAAAGCTCAGCTAGCTTATCAAGGCTATCCTGTTTGTTCACGGGAATAAAATGTGTAACTTTAGTCAAGCGGTCCACAACAACCCAAACAGAATCACATCCTCTCAGAGATCTAGGAAGATCCGTCACAAGGACCATTCCTATATGTACCCAGTTCCATTGCGGAATCGACAACGGCTGTAGAAGTCTGGCTGGCCTCTGATGCTCAACTTTAACCCTCTGACAAGTCAAACATCTGGATACATACCCAGCAATCTCCCTCTTCATATTGTTCCACCAGAAGTGTTGTTTCAAATCTCTATACATTTTAGTACTGCCCGGGTGAATCGTATACCTCGAATTATGTGCCTCGGACAGGATCTCATTCTTCAAAGTCGGATCACCAGGAACACATACTCTGTCCCTGAATCTAAAGATACCATCTGCATGTAATTTAAACTCCGACTCTCCCCCTTTTGATTTTTCTTGGATCTTCATGATGTGAGGATCAGTCTTCTAAGCCTCTCTGATCTGTGCTAGCAACCCTGACTGAATCTGCAAACTAGCAAATCGAATCCCTACCTCAGTAGCTTCTGGCTTCCATGAACAAATTTCTTCCAAAGTCTCCCAATCCTTGATAATTAAGCTTGCAACAGTAGCCTTTCGGCTCAAAGCATCAGCAACAACATTTGCCTTACCTGGCACATAGTTTATAGAACAGTTGTAACCACTCAATAGCTCCAGCCATCTCCGTTGCCTCATATTCAAATTGTAACACCCCGATCCCTCTCGAGACCGGGAGTTCTATCAATCGATCTAAACACAACCCAAACCAAACCCGGGCATAAATTTTCAAGGAAAACGGACGGAGTCTCCCCTGTTTATAGGCGAAATGTAAAACCTGTAATATCATATAAATGGACCACCACCGTGTCCAACCACACAAAACTTCCTCAAGACCATCAGAGCCTCGGTTCTCAACAATTTAAACTCAGCAAGTATACATACATTTCCAATTAGAAAACTAACCTATCTTTTCATTTTGACAAGTATATTCAATCTAGGCAATTAAACCAAACTAAGCTACTGCATAAATAGACTATCATGCCATTCTAGTTCTTTTCTTTTGGACATTACAAACATGCATTTGAAGTTAAGTTATAATAACTAGATACATAATCTAACTTATCAAATTACTTCAACAATCTAACGAAACTTAAATTACATACTTTTAGCATTAAATACATACAACATATGAAAGCATATATCTTCACAACTTCGACACTCAAGCCACATAGGCACGCAAAACAACTCTTCAGGCAACAACTTCCACGAAATCACGAACTTCCAGCTAACATGACATTTCCTGAAATGTGGTGGTGAGGAGTGAGTATACACAACACGTATACTCAGTAAGGGTGAGACAGATATCGAATTGGAGAGAAAGAAAGTCGTGCAATGCAAATAGACACAGCTAAGCAATAAAATCAATAAGAAAGCATTCAATACAAACGACAATATATTAAACATTCAAGAAAGCATTAACACAACCATTCAAAGCTATACCACACTCTGAAGGCTATGGTTCACTCTTACGAGCAATATACCATTTTACGAGCGATACATCAATCTCGAGCTTGATGTTGACAACGATGACAATAAGCGCGCATCCACCTTATAACACCAGTTTGGAATACCCCTGGAGTATCCATCAATTCTACGACCCAAATCTCCCTGGGAGGCAACCCAAGCGAAAAAAGGGAATAGCAGCGGAGCTAGAGCAACCAACACTGGCAACCCGAGGCTACCCAGAGAGGCCCATCACTCACGCGCGAGACACTATGCAATGCAAGACTCGATACAAGGCAATAAACGAGCGATAGCACAACAATACAAACTAGTGACAAGAAACGAGATAACAAGCAATCACAATCAATACTAGCATACAACTAACTTTTCAAGCATAACAACACAGATAGAGGAGATAAACGAGATATCAAGCATTATTCAACAACTGTTAAACATTTCAATCAATAATCAACCCTAACAAGCGTAATAAGCATTAACAAGCATTTGCAATCAAACAAGTAACAAGAAGAACATCAACTAACATCATCAAGCAATAACAAGTATTCTATAGGCATTATAAGCATTCTATAAGCATTATAAACATTCTATAAGCATTATAAACATTCTATAAGCATCATAAACATTCTATAATCAACATACTATGAAATCACACAAAATTCCAAAAATGACCCCAACTTTCAAAACGCTACTACTTTCAAACGAGCCACGAGCTTTGGAAACTGACTTCACCAATCCTCCTAGGTCACTATAAGGCACGTCTAAAGACCCCGAAACTCTACTTTACCCTAGAATTCACGCAAAGTCCCGATTTCCCCCTTTGCTCGTTTGAACTACAACTATACCAACCAAACACCCAACCAATGCCATAATCGCACCAAAAGTGCTTCCATGGCCTCCCGAAACAATGCCAACACGCAAAACGAGAAATCGCTAAACTCGACCTAAACGACCTCGACTTTCACCAAGGCGTTTTTCTCATTTTTTCCATTACGCAACCTAAACAAATCATATATTTAGACATTCTAGCATACCTAGCACCTTTTCACATCAACAGAAAGCATAACAGCGTAACTTCATCGAAACGAGGGTTTACTATTCACAATTTACTATTCATTACACAATTTATATTTCAATTTCAATATTCAACCGCAGAAAATGTGAAAAAGCTATAAATACACGTTCTACAATTGCTAGAGAACATTCTTTAAGCAATGAAACGGACAAAATAACAACCTACAGTTAAATCACAAAAATTAAAGTTTACGTTCAATATTTTCAAATGCGCAAATAACGATGAAACCCTCACCTTAGACGCTCCTAGACGCTAGGAAAACCACGCTGGATGCCTCGGAAACCACCCCGCACAAGCTCTCGCGAAGAAATTGAAGTTTGAAGTTGAAATGTTTTTTTTTTCTTTTTTCCTCCATGGTTTCAGCCATGGCCTTCTTATTTACTGATTTTTTGCTCTTTGTTTCGTATTTCACACTTAAATAAAAAAAAAATGACAAATGGTCAAAACTTCGGTCAACCCGCTAAACCAAAACAGCTATGCGCGACCTTACGAAAACGGCCATAACTTCTTCTAGAAAACTCCAATTCACGAACGGTTTGAAGCCTCAGAAACTAGACTCATAGAGCTTTCCAACCATATATAATTTGCTCCCTAACTCTTCCCCAATTGGTTCAGATTTAATTTCAAAGTTGACCCAAAATTTGACTAACTTAACATTGCATTTTTAGGCTAAAACAACTAAGGATATATCAATTCTAGCTAACAACAATTAAATTATAAAATTTAAGGCACTAAAATACTAGTTTCACTATTTGCCGAGGACTCGAATTCATTCCTAACTATCTCTCTCGATATGCTATGCACTTTGCGTCAACCAAGAAGTGACAATTAAACCTCAAAGAATCTAAGAAATATATCATTTTTGGAAAGCATCATAGTTTAAAATTTACTCCGGCTCGGAGTTACTTTTCTCATTTATTTGAAAACCGTGTGATTTTAATGTAAGACAACCAAAACCGATTATTAAAATAATCAAAACAATCAAGGTAATCAATATTCATTTAAAATAATTAATTTAACTATTTCTAGAACATTTTAAAGAATTATGAAGTAAATGTTAAGTTACAAATGAACAAATAAATATAAACATGTAATCAAGTGCAATTAAATATTATCATTTAAGATGGCACTTAATTAAATACAAGAGAATAAATTCAATTACTATAATTAATAGAAATAGATAATAGTCTTTTAATTATTCAATATACAATTACTAAATGCTTCCAAGAGAAATATTAAATTAGTGCATATTGGTTGATTTAACTAATTAAACATTTAATTAAATGCAGTCAAATGCTATTAAATGCATGCCGGGTTCGGGTTATCACATCCTTCCCCCCTTAAAACAATTGCGTCCTCGCAATTCTTCTTCCAATAGAACTCAGCATCATCTGAAATCCAATTCTGACTAATCTTCATCGGTTGCTGAGCAAAATAATATATAAGAATGCCCGTAGGAAATCCCGAATAGAAATTCCAATCAAGAATGCCGAGGAAATACCAACTAAAGACTGAAGCAAAGACACTGTAGATATCATCAATACCACATACTAATGGCAGGAAGAGTACCGAAGGAGTACCCTATTTAAGAATCTTCAATAGAAGTCTAACAAGTACCAAATAAGAAAGTTAAGAGATAGCCAGAGTAGATACACCTCATGCAGTACTGACTACCGTAAATATACCCAGCTGAAAGTTCTGTAAAGGATTATAGAGAAGAATACCAAAGGCCAACCTCTAATTGAAATCTTCCAATCACTGTGTTCCTACCGCAACATCTTAGTCAAACAGCAAACATAGATTCCCCTGAATGGAAAGGCCGAAGGAGAAGCCGTAAACAGTACAAGATAATATGTCCAAGCAGAATTCCAAGTGTAGGATCTTCCAATAAATGCCAATAAGGAAAAATACTAGTAAAATGCCCGATAAGGATTCCAAAGAATACCGTAAGTAATATGAGATAATGAGTCTGATAGGAATTCCAGTTACCAAATCAACTGAGGGATGCCAAAGAAAATACCCGAACAATGCTCCAGTAAGAAAGTACTAAGAATTGCCCAATAAGTAATACTAAATAAATGGCCACTCAGAATCCTAGAGAATGCCATTGAAGAATTTTCCAATAAGGAATACCAGTAGCACTCCAATAAAGACCAAGACACATATACCATAGATAATACCATGCAGTAAGTCCAACTGAAAATCCAATAGCCAAGTCCACCAAGTAGTGCCAACAAAAGTCCCAAAGAACACCCATTAAGAAAACCAAAGAATGCTCCAAAGAACAACCAAATAAAACCCCAAGAGAAAGCTGCTCTTTCACAACTGTTAGGCACAGAGGAGGACCATAGAGATTCGCCAATAACCGAGCTCCAAAAGCAAACACCAATTCCCAAATAAAGGTTAGTCAAATACCATTAATTTCCTGCCAATCCATACACCTTGAGAAGCTAGCTATGAACCACTTTCTTCAGGGAGGAAGAGGACTTACTTACCATTTCCATAAGACATGTATGAATGCCAATATATCACAGTTATACACATGCCTTAAACTATTATGCAAGCAAGTTTACAAAACAGTTTATTCAACAAAGTCACTCAATCACGACAATCAAGTCAAGCACAACATAATTAATTCAAATGACGGAATAGCTAATTCAAGACATTCCAATACACACATTACAAACAATACTTCAAGCAAATACTAATCCACGAGGTCGATTCAATTCACGATGCCTATTCGATAGGTCAATTCAATGCACAACTAGACACTTTACCTTACTTAGCACACAATTAACACATAACACATAACTATATCACATAGGAGAACACATTCATGTCAAGACACATAATCTCACATACAAGCATACACTTTCAAGACACACTTAACAAGCACACATTCAAGGGTCACTACCCACCAGACCGAGGACCCTGTCTCGGCTTATGAGCTAGACAAGCTCTGATACCACCTGTAACACCCCGATCCCTCTCGAGACCGGGAGTTCTATCAATCGATCTAAACACAACCCAAACCAAACCCGGGCATAAATTTTCACGGAAAACGGACGGAGTCTCCCCTGTTTATAGGCGAAATGTAAAACCTGTAATAGCATATAAATGGACCACCACCGTGTCCAACCACACAAAACTTCCTCAAGGCCATCCGAGCCTCGGTTCTCAACAATTTAAACTCAGCAAGTATACATACATTTCCAATTAGAAAACTAACCTATCTTTTCATTTTGACAAGTATATTCAATCTAGGCAATTAAACCAAACTAAGCTACTGCATAAATAGACTATCATGCCATTCTAGTTCTTTTCTTTTGGACATTACAAACATGCATTTGAAGTTAAGTTATAATAACTAGATACATAATCTAACTTATCAAATTACTTCAACAATCTAACGAAACTTAAATTACATACTTTTAGCATTAAATACATACAACATATGAAAGCATATATCTTCACAACTTCGACACTCAAGCCACATAGGCACGCAAAACAACTCTTCAGGCAACAACTTCCACGAAATCACGAACTTCCAGCTAACATGACATTTCCTGAAATGTGGTGGTGAGGAGTGAGTATACACAACACGTATACTCAGTAAGGTGAGACAGATATCGAATTGGAGAGAAAGAAAGTCGTGCAATGCAAATAGACACAGCAAAGCAATAAAATCAATAAGAAAGCATTCAATACAAACGACAATATATTAAACATTCAAGAAAGCATTAACACAACCATTCAAAGCTATACCACACTCTGAAGGCTATGGTTCACTCTTACGAGCAATATACCATTTTACGAGCGATACATCAATCTCGAGCTTGATGTTGACAACGATGACAATAAGCGCGCATCCACCTTATAACACCAGTTTGGAATACCCCGGGAGTATCCATCAATTCTACGACCCAAATCTCCCTGGGAGGCAACCCAAGCGAAAAAAGGGAATAGCAGCGGAGCTAGAGCAACCAACACTGGCAACCCGAGGCTACCCAGAGAGGCCCATCACTCACGCGCGAGACACTATGCAATGCAAGACTCGATACAAGGCAATAAACGAGCGATAGCACAACAATACAAACTAGTGACAAGAAACGAGATAACAAGCAATCACAATCAATACTAGCATACAACTAACTTTTCAAGCATAACAACACAGATAGAGGAGATAAACGAGATATCAAGCATTATTCAACAACTGTTAAACATTTCAATCAATAATCAACCCTAACAAGCGTAATAAGCATTAACAAGCATTTGCAATCAAACAAGTAACAAGAAGAACATCAACTAACATTATCAAGCAATAACAAGTATTCTATAGGCATTATAAGCATTCTATAAGCATTATAAACATTCTATAAGCATTATAAACATTCTATAAGCATCATAAACATTCTATAACCAACATACTATGAAAACACACAAAATTCCAAAAATGACCCCAACTTTCAAAACGCTACTACTTTCAAACGAGCCACGAGCTTTGGAAACTGACTTCACCAATCCTCCTAGGTCACTATAAGGCACGTCTAAAGACCCCGAAACTCTACTTTACCCTAGAATTCACGCAAAGTCCCGATTTCCCCCTTTGCTCGTTTGAACTACAACTATACCAACCAAACACCCAACCAATGCCATAATCGCACCAAAAGTGCTTCCATGGCCTCCTGAAACAATGCCAACACGCAAAACGAGAAATCGCTAAACTCGACCTAAACGACCCCGACTTTCACCAAGGCGTTTTTCTCATTTTTTCCATTACGCAACCTAAACAAATCATACATTTAGACATTCTAGCATACCTAGCACCTTTTCACATCAACAGAAAGCATAACAGCGCAACTTCATCGAAACGGGGGTTTACTATTCACAATTTACTATTCATTACACAATTTATATTTCAATTTCAATATTCAACCGCAGAAAATGTTAAAAAGCTATAAATACACGTTCTACAATTGCTAGAGAACATTCTTTAAGCAATGAAACGGACAAAATAACAACCTACAGTTAAATCACAAAAATTAAAGTTTACGTTCAATATTTTCAAATGCGCAAATAACGATGAAACCCTCACCTTAGACGCTCCTAGACGCTAGGAAAACCACGCTGGATGCCTCGGAAACCACCCCGCACAAGCTCTCGCGAAGAAATTGAAGTTTGAAGTTGAAATGTTTTTTTTTTCTTTTTTCCTCCATGGTTTCAGCCATGGCCTTCTTATTTACTGATTTTTTGCTCTTTGTTTCGTATTTCACACTTAAATAAAAAAAAAATGACAAATGGTCAAAACTTCGGTCAACCCGCTAAACCAAAACAGCTATGCGCGACCTTACGAAAACGGCCATAACTTCTTCTAGAAAACTCCAATTCACGAACGGTTTGAAGCCTCAGAAACTAGACTCATAGAGCTTTCCAACCATATATAATTTGCTCCCTAACTCTTCCCCAATTGGTTCAGATTTAATTTCAAAGTTGACCCAAAATTTGACTAACTTAACATTGTATTTTTAGGCTAAAACAACTAAGGATATATCAATTCTAGCTAACAACAATTAAATTATAAAATTTAAGGCACTAAAATACTAGTTTCACTATTTGCCGAGGACTCGAATTCATTCCTAACTATCTCTCTCGATATGCTATGCACTTTGCGTCAACCAAGAAGTAACAATTAAACCTCAAAGAATCTAAGAAATATATCATTTTTGGAAAGCATCATAGTTTAAAATTTACTCCGGGTCGGAGTTACTTTTCTCATTTATTTGAAAACCGTGTGATTTTAATGTAAGACAACCAAAACCGATTATTAAAATAATCAAAACAATCAAGGTAATCAATATTCATTTAAAATAATTAATTTAACTATTTCTAGAACATTTTAAAGAATTATGAAGAAAATGTTAAGTTACAAATGAACAAATAAATATAAACATGTAATCAAGTGCAATTAAATATTATCATTTAAGATGGCACTTAATTAAATACAAGAGAATAAATTCAATTACTATAATTAATAGAAATAGATAATAGTCTTTTAATTATTCAATATACAATTACTAAATGCTTCCAAGAGAAATATTAAATTAGTGCATATTGGTT
Organism: Ehretia macrophylla; assembly: GCA_037974665.1. Classification (NCBI taxonomy): domain Eukaryota; kingdom Viridiplantae; phylum Streptophyta; class Magnoliopsida; order Boraginales; family Ehretiaceae; genus Ehretia; species Ehretia macrophylla. The sequence continues at coordinate 65,993,858 of CM075775.1, forward strand.
GATTTAACTAATTAAACATTTAATTAAATGCAGTCAAATGCTATTAAATGCATGCCGGGTTCGGGTTATCACACAAATCCTTCTGTGAAAACAAATACTTGAGACTCTTGTGGTCAGTAAATATTTCAAATCTGCAACCCCACAAGTAGTGATGCCACTTCTTCAAAGCAAACACAACTGCAGCTAACTCAAGATCATGTGTAGGGTAATTGACTTCATAAGGTTTCAACTTCCTGGAAGCATAAGCAATCACCTTACCATTCTGCATTAAAACACAGCCCAAACCTTCTTTAGATGCATCACTGTAGACAACAAAGTTTTCGGTTCCCTCAGGTAAAGCTAGTATAGGAGCTGTAGTTAGTATCTTCTTCAATTCTTGGAAACTGGATTCACATTTGGCATCCCAGTTGTAAGCAACTTTCTTCCGAGTCAACTGGCTCAAAGGTCCAGAAATTTTGGAAAAGTCTTTAACAAATCTCCGGTAGTAACCTGCCAACCCAAGAAAACTCCGAATCTCTGACACCGTCTCAGGTCTCTTCCAAGATGAAACAACTTCAATCTTATCTGGGTCCACTGAAATTCCTTGATCTGAAATGATATGGCCTAGAAAAGATATTTGATTCAGCTAGAACTCACACTTGCTGAATTTAGCAAAAAGCTTGTTTTCCTGCAAAGTCTGAAGCACAATCTTCAAGTGTTGCTCATGTTCAGCCTCGTTCTTCGAATACACTAAAATGTCGTCAATAAAGATCACGACAAACTGATCAAGGTAAGGTCGAAAAACCCTCTGCATCAAGTCCATGAATGCGGCTGGTGCATTCGTCAAACCAAAAAGCAAAACAACAAATTCATAGTGGCCATATCTAGTCCTGAATACCGTCTTTGGTATATCGTCACTCCGAATTCTAAGTTGATAGTAACCCTGCCTCAAGTCAAATTTGGAATAAACACTCGCACCCTGCAACTGGTCAAACAATTCTTCAATCAACGGCAAGGGGTATTTATTCTTAATCGTGACTTGATTAAGTCCCCTGTAATCAATGCATAGCCGTAGCGTGCCGTCTTTCTTTCTCACAAACAACACAGGCGCACCCCACGGCGAAGAACTAGGTTGTATAAACCCTTTCTCAAGCAAATTCTGAAGCTGAATTTTTAACTCCTGAAGTTCAGCCGATGCCATTCTATAAGGACTCCTAGAAATTGGCGCAGTGCCTGGCACAAGATCAATCACGAACTCAATCTCCCTATCCGGTGGTAAACCCGGTAATTCCTCGGGAAATACACCAGGGAAGTCTCTAACAATCGGAACCTCATTCAAACTCAACTTATCAGTAGGCTGGTTGATCAAATAGGCTAGGTAAGCTTCACAACCCCTATTCAACGACTTAGAAGTCTTGATCGCCGATAAAAGAGGAATTCGGGCAGCCCTGCAATTCCCAACAATCTCCAGTACCGGTAGGTCAGGAACCTGAAGATAAACAACCTTTGTTCTACAATCCAACTGAGCATAGTACTTCCCCAACCAGTCCATTCCCAAAATGATTTCAAAGTCACGGAATGGCAGTATAATCAAATTAGCAGGAAATTTATGGTTCTCAATGCATATATCACAAGATTTGCAAATAGACTCAGTAACAAATTTTGCACCCAAAGGTGTACTAACTTCAACTTCATGCGGCAATTTATCAATGCAAACATTCACAGATCGTGCACATGCAGGAGTTATAAATGAATGTGTAGCTCCGGGATCAATCAAAACTTTAACTGGTTGAGTATTGAGAAGAAATGTACCTTCCACTATAGCTGTGGTATCGAGTAGCTCCTCTGCATCCAGTGCAAAGACCCTAGCCTGAACCCTCTGTGCTGGACGTGCACCTGCAGCCCTATTCTGAACACCTTGGCATCCAGTACAGCCCTGAACATTGTTATACTTAGGGCAATCTCTCACCCTATGATCATCACTCCCACAGCCTATGCATTTACCACTCTTCCTCCAGCAATTAGCCTCAATATGCCCTGATTGATTACAATAGTTACACTGCTGATTTTTCCTTACAACAGTGTTTCCTGTAGGTGCTCGGGCTCTGGCAGTTGTAGGAACTGTACCTCCCTGCTGAGGTCTAGTCACAGCTGGCCTAGCCTGAATCTGCTGCTGTGGCTGATACGGACGTTGCTGAGGAACCTGTACAGAAGTCTGATAATGCCTCGGCTGACCTGGCTGCTCTGGCCCAAATACTGCTTCTTACTCGGCTGACTGCTCTCAGCTACCATCTCAGCCTTCCGTTTCTCAAACTTCGAGGCTACCTGAAATGCCTCGGGAAAAGTAGTGTAGGTCTGCCCAGTCAAATGCAACTGAATATCCATTCTCAGCCCACGGACAAACCTATGAATCATCCTCCTAGCCAGCCGTACCAACTCGGGCATATACCTCGACAGGCTGACAAACCTAGCCTCGTACTGTGCAACAGTCATATTTCCTTGCTTCAGGGCCACAAACTCATCCTCCCACCTTTCCATAGCCATCTCGGGAATATACTTGTCCCGAAACTCACTTACAAAATCATCCCACAAATGTGGTACATCCTCACAATCCCACCTCCTCTTGACAGTATTCCACCACTGCTCTGCATTACCCTCAAACAAGAATGACGCATAATATATTCTTGCCTCATCTGTGTACCTCAAAGCGGTGAAAATTTTCTCAACACGATTAATCCATCTCTCGGCCGCCTCATCATCCGGCTCTCCGAAGAACTTTCCCGGCTCGTGCCTCATAAATTTCTCTAGCTGGTTATTCTCACCTCTATACCCCTGTCCACCAGGATTAGCTTGATTTCCCTGGGGATTATTCCTGTCCTGGCTCTGCTCATGCAGCACCTGTGTAATCCGGTCAACTGCAATAGTCATGGTAGCCATAAACTGCTCAGGCAACGGTTGCTGACCCTGTTCTGCTGCCTCTTCATCTGACCCTATACCTAGAGTACCACGACGTGGCGGCATAGTAGCAATTCACAATAGCTGGCAACATTTAAAAGCAGTTTATAGACAGAAATATAGCACATAAGATTAGATAACACTCAAGTCAATAGCAATCCAATATTCTATCACACAATTCACATAAGACAAGTTTAACTTGCCAAACTATTTCACTTAAACACATAAACACTCCAAGTTCACAAAGTCATGCTATAACATTTTCTTTTCACTTAGCAATCATACATAAACACTTTAGCATTTTAGACCTTTACCCTACAGACCTAGAATCATATCCCGGCTCATGCAAGACTATCATGCTCTGATACCACCTAAAGATGTCACGCCCCGACCCGACCCCGCAAAAGGCCAAGCCCGGACCCGACACACGGACGGAGTCTCCTCTGTACCGCGGACGATCCGAAAACCCTAAAATGAACATAATACTTGCGAAAGCCATAAAACAATTAAAACAAGCCAACTTTCTTTGAAACATACATTCCTTATTAACCAACTTTGCAACCCAAAAATGATATGCATACTACACAAGTATTTATGCCACTAATGAATTCGATTAGCATGCATTTCCTTACTAGTCACAAGAGTATAAGTTTACAACTTTACATTCTTTCAACTTATACAACATAAGACCGTAGAGGTCTCAAACTAGAAAATACATACAAGGCTACAAGCCTGAAAATTAAGTGACTTCCAAGCAACATACATATCAAGCAAGGCTCGCACAAAATCTGGTAACCAACCACCAGCAAAGCAAAGAAGTGCTATCACGGGAACACCTCCACCTGTTCCTCCTCCTTAATTACATCAAGAGGGTCTGCTTCAACTACTCCTGTAAATATATAGTATAGAGAGGAATGAGCAAAACCTATTGCTCAGCGAGGGCAATTGGTCTCAAGGACGGAGATGAGAGAAGTATGCAATGCAATTAGCCAAGCAATTCATACAAATATCATATAGAGATACAATAAGCCATCAATAAAGCAAGGCAAGTATTTAAAGCTGTAAACACTCATTCAAAGGATACGATACTCTTTTCACGAGCAACTTTCAAACACAAATTTGATGATGACGCGCCGGCCCAAACCACCTTATAACACCAGTTTGGAATACCCCGGAAGTATCCATCAATCTACGACCCAAATCTCCCTGGGAGGCAACCCAAGCGAGAAAAAGGAATAGCAGCGGAGCTAGAGCAACCAACACTGGCAACCCGAGGCTACCCAGAGAGGCCCATCACTCACGCGCGAGACACTATTCAATGCAAGACTCAATACAAGGCGATAAACAAGCGATAAAGCCACACGTGGGAGAATAACAAAGTAGGTTACTCTCGCACGCAATAGCAACAATTGATAAACATTTCAATCCAAATCAATTCAAACAAGTATTTCAAGCAACCCTAAGCATTCTATAGGCATAAAATCAAGAAAACAAGCAAAAAACACAAATCGGCCCCAACTATCAAAACACTACCATTTCCAAACGAGCCACGAGTTCTGGAAACCGACTTCGCCAATCCTCCTAGGTCACTATAAGGCACGTCTAAAGACCCCGAAACCCTACTTAACCCTAGAATTCATGCAAAGTTCCATTTTCCCCCTTTGCTCGTTTGAACTACAACTATACCAACCAAACACCCAACCAACGCCATAATCGCACCAAAAGTGCTTCCATGGCCTCCCGAAACAATGCCAACACGCAAAACGAGAAAATGCCAAACTCGACCTAAACGACCCCGACTTTCACCAAGGCTTAATTCCCGTTTTTTCCATTACGCAATCCAAACAAACCATGCATTTAGGCATTCTAGCACACCTAGCACAATTCTACATCAACAGATAGCATAACGGAACAACTTCATCGTTCCAAGGGTTTACTATTCACAAAACACTATTCAACAATCAATTTAAATTACAATCTCAACATTTAACCGCAGAAAATGTTAAAAAGCTATAAATACATGTTCTACAATCAACAAGGAACATTCTAGAAGCATCAAAACGCTTTAAACAACAATCTACGGATAAAATCTAAAAATTACAAAGTTAACATACACAACATTTAAATGCACATATAACGTGCTTCCCTCACCTTAGGCACTCCTAGTCGCTAGGAAAACAACGCTGGATGGCTCGGTAACAACCCCTCACAAGCTCACGCGAAGATTGGAAGTTTTGAAAGTTGAAAATGATTTTTTTTCTCTTCAATATTTTCGGCCAGCACAAGGTTCTGTTTTCAGCTGGTTTTTTATTTTTATTTTGCTAAGTTAAAAGCTTATTAGGTGACAAGTTAGGTCAAAGTTGGTCAAGGCTTGGTCAATTACTTAAAACTTGGTCAAATGGCCTTATTTTGTGCACTTTAAAGCCATTTTAACTAAGAAAAGATTAATTATAGCTAACAACAATTAAAATATAAAATTTAAGTCATCTAAATACTAGTTTCACTATTTGCTGAGGACTAGAAACCGTTCTCTAGCTGTCGCTCCCTAAATGCAATGCACGTTGCGACGGCAAGAAAGTAACAATTAATTCTCAAAGAATTTAAGGAAATACAATTTTCAAAATAATAAACAAGGAATTTTCACATTCCGGGCTCGGGTATTACAAATAGACAAGTAATTTCACTTGAAAAGCATATGGAGTTATATGAACATTAAACGGGTAGCCATGTAACACATGTAAATCAAGTCATATAACTCATTTCAAAGTCCACGTAATCAAATATTAAGATTATTCAACATGCAACAACATCTACGTGGGCTCGGATGCAAGAAAGGTCTATTTGTCAACATGCAATGATCAAAATCACATTTAAGGCTATAAAGGCATCTATGGGCAGCCTACTAAGCATATAATTCCACACAATATTCAAATGATCAACACTTAGCAAGTTCTCCTAGTCACTAAGGTTTCCATTTTGTGCTTACCCGTGCAATTAAGCCCCAAGTCAACTCAAAATCAATCTCAAGCCAAGCATCAATTAATCCAAACATCCCCAAGTACTCAAAACAGTCCACACAACATCCCAATGACACAATCCAAAGCAATTAATACCACAAGAGAAGTTACAACAAATTTTCTAAGCATATAACCAAGTGAAACCCTCACTGCAATAGGCTGTTTTCTCACAATCGTTAAGACAAGCAAAAAATCTCCAATTCCAGTGAATAAGATATCAAATTAAATCTTAAGAAGTGAACTAAAATCAGAAACAAACCTTGCATCATTTGGAGTTCGGGATCATTAGTTATAGCCGAAACAGTGGGATAGCACAAAACTGTCCAGATTTGCACAAATTTCAATAATTGACGTTTTTGAGGTCCTTAGGGTCAGTTTTAGCCTTAGTCCATTTCTGACAAAAATGTCCAGAACTGAATAATCTAGCATCACACCAAATTTCATGCATTTTGGATATCATTTACTAAGTCAAATCTGGTTCGTTATACAAGGTCAGTGCATCTGCCAAAACCTGCTTCATTTTTCCAGATTTCCAGATTTGGACACATTTTAAAGATTTGCCATTTTGAGAATCTTAGAGTCAAAATTAGCTTTGTCCTATTTCTGTGCAAAATGTTCAAAACTGGCCAAACTAGTCACCTACCAATTTTCGTGCATTTTCAACATCATTTGCCTATCCAAACTCACCTCGAAACAACAGGTCAGAGAGCTGTCACATAATCCGACTTCACCTATCATCACTTTCAAGCCAAAATCTTGCCATGCATGGTTGGAGAAGCTTATGAACGAACATATAACTCAAGTACAGAAGCAAAGACATACATTTAAGAGCATGCATGTGGATTTTTGAAGGATTTTCAAAAGGTTTTAGCCCTCACCTTAGCAAATCAACAAGAAGATGCACAAAAACTTGTTGAAGCACAATTTTCTTCTTCTTCTTTGCCTAGCCGAGATTCCAACTTGGTTTTCTCTATTTTTCCTAGCTTAGTGACCAAGCTCTTAGTACATGCATGTGGTTAGAACAAGAAGAAAATAAATGGAAGCTTAGTAACTCACCTAGGGCCGAAATGAAGACCCAAGAGCTTGCATGTGAGTTTTCTTGCAACCTAGCTAGCTTGGTTGAGTTCCTTTGCTTGTGGCTTGTCTTGATTAACCATATGATGATGAAGATAAGCTAAGAGGTGTATGAACTCAGCCAAAACCGAGATTGATAGAGAAGAATGAGAGTGAGAGAGAGAAATGTGAGGAGAGTGAGAGAAATGAGAGAAAATAGAAGATTTTGCAATTGTTGATGCAAATGTTGGCCTTGGGCATGCAAAAATCAGATTTTGTGTCATCTTTTGAGCATCTTTTGAATTGTTTTAGCATGTGTGTAAGAGAATGTTGGGTATTTAGGGATTTTAGGTAGAATAGAATATAGGATATGTTTAGAGGTTTGTGAGATTTTGTCTTGTAGTGAGTTTAAAATATAATATTTAGGTGTTAGTGGATTTTGTAGAGATTTGAATTAGGATTATAATAATAGTTAGTGGTGTTTGTAGGATTATTTTATATTATTTGAATTAGGTAGACATGAACTACGAGGTAAGACACGAACTTCATGACTAAGGCACGTACTTCAAGACTAATGCACGCAATCCTAAGTGAATGCACGTAAACCAATGCAAGGCACATAATTCAATGCAATGTACGTAAATCGAGATACGACTCTTAAACCTAGATTAAGACACGCCCTTCAAGGCCAGGGCACATGAAACTAGGTAACGCACGCAATTCGAAGTCAGGGCACGTAAGTCGAGGATTAGAGAACAAAATTCTAAGTCAAGGCACGATTGACAAAGCAAGCACGAGAACCAAGACAGGGCACATAAATTGAGGTAATACACGTTATTCGGGATCGGGCCTCACAAACAGAGACTTGGTCACAAGCCTTACGCCCTCGGTTTGCTGGCCCAGCCAACACGTGAAGCGAAGTTGTCTTGCCCAAGGTGCCGTGGGGTTCGATAATAGAAATGTGGTGGATAAAGTATCTTGGCAACCCTAACCGGAGCAAAAAAAATTGAAAAGGGGGGTGCAACACGAGGACTTCCTAGGGGGTCAGCCATCCAAGTACTACTATTGCCCAAGCACGTTTAACTTCGGAGTTCTGAAGGGATCCGGTGCATTATTGCAGGTATGATCGCACCCGTCATGTTGAGGTCACAATTCTTTATGTGTTAACGGTTCACAGTCCCAGCCTAGAGAGATGGCCCATTCAAAAGGACCAATGGGCTTAATGACAACCTATCCACTTCAACAACGCAGCAACCTCGCAAAACCTGATATCGACGCATTGTAGGGCCCTCTAATGTCCCGCGAGTAAGGTTGTCGTCCTTTTAACACCTCACGACGTACGATCCGGGACGGAAAAACAGAGCAAAAGTATAAAAGTGGCCCGAAACTGATGAAAACGTTCAATTTGGGGCTCCAAAAAGGGCACAGTAAGCAAGCAAGATGCCCCCGTCATAGAGCTCTCGGACAGCTTTGCAACGGTATGCTGTGCGCCACGTAACTCCTTATAGATAAAAAGTTATGGGCACCGGAGGGACGGAGACATGGTCCCAAGCCCTCCACCCTCGGTTTGCAATCCACATGAAGCGAAGTTGTCTTGCCCAAGGTGCCGTGGGGTCCGATAATAGAAATGTGGTGGATAAAGTATCTTTGCAACCCTAATGGAGCAAAAAAAATTGAAAATAGGGGTGCAACACGAGGACTTCCCACGGGGTCACCTATCCTTGTACTACTCTCGCCCAAGCACGCTTAACTTCAGAGTTTTGATGGGATCCGGTGCATTAGTACTGGTATGATCGCACCCATCATGTTGAGGGCACAATTCCTGTATGTGTTAACAGTTCACAGTCCCAGCCTAGAGAGATGGCCCATTCAAAAGGCCCAATGGGCTTAACGACAACGCACCCACTTCAACAACGCAGCATCCCCGCAAGACGTGATATCGACGCATTGTAGGCCCCTCTAATTTCCCGCGAGTAAGGTTGTCATCCTTTTAATAGCTCACGACGTACGATCCGGGACAGAAAAACGGAGCAAAAATAGAAAAGTAGACCAAAACTGATGAAAACTTTCAATTTTGGGCTCCAAAAAGGGCAAAGCAAGCAAGCAAGCTGCCCACGACGTAGAGCTCTAAGAGAGCTTTTCAACGGTATGCTGTGCGCCGCGTAACTCTTTACGGATAAAAAGTTATGGGCACCGGAGCGACGGAGACCTGGTCACAAGCCCTACGCCCTCGGTTTGTTGGCCCAGCCTCCACGTGAAGCGAAGTTGCCTTGCCCAAGGTGCCGTGGGGTTCGATAATAGAAATATGGTGTATAAAGTATCGTGGCAACCCTAACCGGAGCAAAAAAAATTGAAAAGGGGGGTGCAACACGAGGACTTCCTAGGGGGTCACCCATCCTAGTACTACTCTCGCCCAAGCACGCTTAACTTCGGAGTTCTGATGGGATCTGGTGCATTAGTGCTGGTATGATCGCACCTGTCATGTTGAGGGCACAATTCCTTTTTGTGTTAACGATTCACAGTCCCAGCCTAGAGAGATGGTCCATTCAAAAGGCCCAATGGGCTTAACGACAACCCATCCACTTCAACAACGTAGCATCCTCGCAAAACATGATATCGACGTATTGTAGGGCCCTCTAATGTCCCGCGAGTAAGGTTGTCGTCCTTTTAACAGCTCACGACGTACGATCCAGGATGAAAAAACATAGCAAAAGTCAAAAATTGGCCGAATATTGATCAAAACGTTCAATTTTGGGCTCCAAAAAGGGTACAGCGAGCAAGCTAGCTGCCCCTATCATAGAGCTCTCGGAGAGCTTTGCAACGGAAAGCTGTGCACCATGTAACTCCTTACGGATCAAAAGTTATTGGCACCGGAGCGACGGAGACCTGGTCACAAGCCCTACGCTCTCGGTTTGCTGGCCCAGCCTCCACGTGAAGCGAAGTTGCCTTGCCCAAGGTGCCGTGGGGTTCGATAATAGAAATATGGTGTATAAAGTATCTTGGCAACCCTAACCGGAGCAAAAAAAATTGAAAAGGGGGGTGCAACACGAGGACTTCCTAGGGGGTCACCCATCCTAGTACTACTCTCGTCCAAGCACGCTTAACTTCGGAGTTCTGATGGGATCCGGTGCATTAGTGCTGGTATGATCGTACCCGTCATGTTGAGGGCACAATTCCTTTTTGTGTTAACTGTTCACAGTCCCAGCCTAGAGAGATGGTCCATTCAAAAGGCCCAATGGGCTTAACGACAACCCATCCACTTCAACAACGCAGCATCCTCGCAAAACGTGATATCGACGCATTGTAGGGCCCTCTAATGTCCCGCGAGTAAGGTTGTCATCCTTTTAACAGCTCACGACGTACGATCCAGGACGAAAAAATAGAGCAAAAGTAGAAAATTGGCCGAAAATTGATGAAAACGTTCGATTTTGGGCTCCAAAAAGGGTACAGTGAGCAAGCTAGCTGCCCCTGTCATAGAACTCTCGGAGAGATTTGCAACGGAAAGCTGTGCACCATGTAACTCCTTACGGATCAAAAGTTATGGGCATCAGAGCGACGGAGACCTGGTCACAAGCCCTACGCCCTCGGTTTGCTGGCCCAGCCTCCACATGAAGCGAAGTTGTCTTGCCCAAGGTGCCGTAGAGTTCAATAATATAAATGTGGTGGATAAAGTATCTTGGCAACCCTAACCGGAGCAAAAAAAATTGAAAAGAGGGGTGTAACACGAGGACTTCCCAAGGGGTCACCCATCCTAGAACTATTCCCGCCCAAGCACGCTTAACTTCGGGGTTCTAATGGGATTCGGTGCATTAGTACTGGTATGATCGCACCCATCATGTTGAGGGCACAATTCCTTTATGTGTCAACGGTTCACAGTCCTAGCCTAGAGAGATGGCCCATTCAGAAGGCCCAATGGGCTTAACGACAACCAATCCACTTCAACAACGCAGCATCCTCGCAAGACGTGATATCAACGCGTTGTACGGCCCTCTAATGTCCCGCGAGTAAGGTTGTCATGCTTTTAGAAGCTCACGACGTACGATCCCGGATGGAAAAATAGAGCAAAAATAGAAAAATAACCCGAAACTGATGAAAACGTTCAATTTTGGGCACCAAAAAGGGCACAGTGAGCAAGCTTGCTGCCCCCGTCGTAGAGCTCTAACAGAGCTTTGCAACTGTATGTTGTGTGCCGCGTAAATCTTTACAGATAAAAAGTTATGGTCACCAGAGCAACGGAGACCTGGTCACAAGGCCTACGCCCTCGGTTTGTTGGCCCATCATCCACGTGAAGCGAAGTTGTCTTGCCCAAGGTGCCATGTGATTTGATAATAGAAATGTGGTAGATAAAGTATCTTGGCAACGCTAACCGTAGTAAAAGAAATTGAAAAGAGGGGTGCAACACGAGGACTTACTTGGGGGTCACCCATCCTAGCACTATCCTCACCCGGGCACACTTAACTTCGGAGTTCTGATGGGATCCGGTGCATTAGTGCTCGTATGATCGCACCCATCATGTTGAGGGCACAATTCCTTTATGTGTTAACGGTTCACAGTCCCAGCCTAGAGAGATGGCCTATTTAGAAGGCGCAATGGGCTTAACGACAACCCATCTGCTTCAACAACGAAGCATCCTCTCAAGAAGCGATATCGACGCATTGTAGGGCCCTCTAATATCCCGCGACTAAGGCTGTCGTCCTTTTAACAGCTCACGACGTACGATCCGGGATGAAAAAACATAGCTAAATAAGAAAAGTGGCCCGAAACTGATGAAAACATTCGATTTTGGGCTCCAAAAATGGGCACAGTGACCAAGCTGGATACCCCCGTCGTAGAGCTCTCGGAGAGCTTTGCAACGGTATGTTATGCGTCGCGTAACTCTTTACGGATCAAAAGTTATGGGCACTGGAGCGAAGGAGACCTGGTTACAGGCCCGATGCCCTCGGTGTGCTGGCCCAGCCTCCACGTGAAGCGAAGTTGTCTTGCCCAAGGTGCCGTGGGATTCGATAATAGAAATGTCGTAGATAAAGTATATTGGCAACCCTAACCGGAGCAAAAAAAATTGAAAAGGGAGGTGCAACACGTGGACTTCCCAGGAGGTCACCCATCCTAGTACTACTCTCGCCCAAGCATGCTTAACTTCAGAGTTCTGATAGGATCCGGTGCATTAGTGCTGGTATAATCGCACCCGTCATGTTGAGGGCACAATTCCTTTATGTGTTAACGGTTCACAGTCCTAGCCTAGAGAGATGGACCATTTAGAAGGCCCAATGGGCTTAATGACAACCCATCCGCTTCAACAACACAGCATCCTCGCAAGACATGATATCGACGCATTGTAGGGCCCTCTAATGTCCCACGAGTAAGGTTGTTGTCCTTTTAACAGCTCACGACGTACGATCCGGGACGGAAAAACATAGCAAAAAAAGAAAAGTGGCTAGAAACTTATGAAAACGTTCGATTTTGGGCTCCAAAAAGGTCACAGCAAGCAGGCATGCTGCCCCTATCATAGAGCTCTCGGAGAGCTTTGCAACGGTATGCTGTGCGCCGTGTAACTCCTTACGAATCAAAAGTTATGGGGACCGGAGCGACGGAGACCTGGTCACAAGCCCTACGCCCTCGGTTTGCTGGCCCAGCCTCAACGTGAAGCGAAGTTGTCTTGCCCAAGGTGCCGTGGGATTCGGTAATAGAAATGTGGTGGATAAAGTATATTGGCAACCCTAACCGGAGCAAGAAAAATTGAAAAGGGGGGTGTAACACGTGGACTTCCCAGGGGATCACCCATCCTAGTACTACTCTCGCCCAAGCACGCTTAACTTCAGAGTTCTGATGGGATCCGGTGCATTAGTGCTAGTATAATCGCACCCGTCATGTTGAGGGCACAATTCCTTTATGTGTTAATGGTTCACAGTCCCAGCCTAGAGAGATGGCCCATTTAGAAGGCCCAATGGGCTTAACGACAACCCATCCGCTTCAACAATGCAGCATCCTTGCAAGACATGATATCGACGCATTGTAGGGCCCTCTAATGTCCCGCGAGTAATTTTGTCATCCTTTTAACAACTCACGACGTACAATCCAGGACAGAAAAACATAGCAAAAATAGAAAAGTGGCCCGAAACTAATGAAAACGTTCAATTTTGGGCTCCAAAAAGGGCACAGCTAGCAAGCAGGCTACCCCTGTCATAGAGCTCTTGGAGAGCTTTGCAACGGTATGCTGTGCGCCGCGTAACTCTTTACGGATAAAAATTTATGGGCACCGGAGCGACGGAGACCTGGTCACAAGCCCTACGCCCTCGGTTTGCTAGCCCAGCCTCCACGTGAAGCGAAGTTGTCTTGCCCAAGGTGCCGTGGGATTCGATAATAGAAATGCGGTGGATAAAGTATCTTGGCAACCCTAACCAGAGCAAAAAAAATTGAAAAGGGTGGTGCAACACGAGGACTTCCCAGGGGGTCACCCATCCTAGTACTACTCTCGCCCAAGCACGCTTAACTTCGTAGTTCTGATGGGATTCGGTGCATTATTGCTGGTATGATTGCACCCGTCATGTTGAGGGCAGAATTCCTTTATTTGATAACGGTTCACAGTCCCAGCCTAGAGAGATGGTCCATTCAAAAGGCCCAATGGGCTTAACGACAACCCATCCACTTCAACAACGTAGCATCCTCGCAAAATGTGATATCGATGTATTGTAGGGCCCTCTAATGTCGCACGAGTAAGGTTGTCGTCCTTTTAACAGCTCACGACGTACGATCCAGGACGAAAAAACATAGCAAAAGTCAAAAATTGGCTGAAAATTGATGAAAACGTTCGATTTTGGGATCCAAAAAGGGTACAGCGAGCAAGCTAGCTGCCCCTGTCATAGAGCTCTCGGAGAGCTTTGCAACGGAAAGTTGTGCACCATGTAACTCCTTACGGATCAAAAGTTATTGGCACCGGAGCGACGGAGACCTGGTCACAACCCCTACGCTCTCGGTTTGCTGGCCCAGCCTCCACGTGAAGCGAAGTTGCCTTGCCCAAGGTACCGTGGGGTTCGATAATAGAAATATGGTGTATAAAGTATCTTGGCAACCCTAACCGGAGCAAAAAAAAAACAAAAAGGGGGGTGCAACACGAGGACATCCTCGGGGGTCACCCGTCCTAGTACTACTCTCACCCAAGCACGCTTAACTTCGGAGTTTTGATGGGATCCGGTGCATTAGTTCTGGTATGATCGTACTCGTCATGTTGAGGGCACAATTCCTTTTTGTGTTAACGGTTCATAGTCCCAGCCCAGATAGATAGCCCATTCAAAAGATCCAATGGGCTTAACGACAACCCATTCATTTCAACAACGCAGCATCCTCGCAAAACGTGATATCGACGCATTGTAGGGCCATCTAATGTCCCGTGATCAAGGTTGTCGTCCTTTTAACAGCTCATTACGTACGATCCAGGACGAAAAAACAGAGCAAAAGAAGAAAAGTGGCCCGAAACTGATGAAAACGTTCGATTTTGGTCTCCAAAAACGGTACAGTGAGCAAGCTAGCTGCCCCTGTCACAGAGCTCTCGGAGAGCTTTGCAACGGAAAGTTGTGCACCATGTAACTCCTTACGGATCAAAAGTTATGGGCATCGGAGCAACGGAGACCTGGTCACAAGCCTTACGCCCTCGGTTTGTTGGCCCAGCCTCCACGTGAAGCGAAGTTGTCTTGCCCAAGGTGCCGTAGAGTTCAATAATATAAATGTGGTGGATAAAGTATCTTGGCAACCCTAACCGGAGCAAAAAAAATTGAAAAGAGGGGTGTAACACGAGGACTTCCCAAGGGGTCACCCATCCTAGAACTACTCCCACCCAAGCACGCTTAACTTCGGGGTTCTGATGGGATTCGGTGCATTAGTACTGGTATGATCGCACCCATCATGTTGATGGCACAATTCCTTTATGTGTCAACGGTTCACAGTCCTAGCCTAGAGAGATGGCCCATTCAGAAGGCCCAATGTGCTTAACGACAACCAATCCACTCCAACAACGCAGCATCCTCGCAAGACGTGATATCAACGCATTGTATGGCCCTCTAATGTCTCGCGAGTAAGGTTGTCATGCTTTTAGAAGCTCACGACGTACGATCCGGGATGGAAAAATAGAGCAAAAATAGAAAAATAGCCCGAAACTGATGAAAACGTTCAATTTTGGGCACCAAAAAGGGCACAGTGAGCAAGCTTGCTGCCCCCGTCGTAGAGCTCTTACAGAGCTTTGCAACTGTATGTTGTGTGCCGCGTAACTCTTTACAGATAAAAAGTTATGGTCACCAGAGCGACGGAGACCTGGTCACAAGCCCTACGCCCTCGGTTTGTTCGCCCAGCCTCCACGTGAAGCGAAGTTGTCTTGCCCAAGGTGCCATGGGATTTGATAATAGAAATGTGGTAGATAAAGTATCTTGGCAACGCTAACCGGAGTAAAAAAAATTGAAAAGAGGGGTGCAACACGAGGACTTACTTGGGGGTCACCCATCCTAGTACTACTCTCACCCAAGCACACTTAACTTCGGAGTTCTGATGGGATCCGGTGCATTAGTGCTGGTATGATCGCACCCATCATGTTGAGGGCACAATTCCTTTATGTGTTAACGGTTCACAGTCCCAGCCTAGAGAGATGGCCCATTTAGAAGGCCCAATGGGCTTAACGACAACCCATCCGTTTCAACAACGAAGCATCCTCGCAAGAAGTGATATCGACGCATTGTAGGGCCCTCTAATGTCCCGCGACTAAGGTTGTCATGCTTTTAACAGCTCACGACGTACGATCCGAGATGAAAAAACATAGCTAAATAAGAAAAGTGGCCCGAAACTGATGAAAACGTTCAATTTTGGCCTCCAAAAATGGGCACAGTGAGCAAGCTGGCTGCCCTCGTCGTAGAGCTCTCGGAGAGCTTTGCAACGGTATGTTGTGCGCCGCGTAACTCTTTACGGATCAAAAGTTATGGGCACCGGAGCGAAGGAGACCTGGTTACAGGCCCTATGCCCTCGGTTTGCTGGCCCAGCCTCCACGTGAAGCGAAGTTGTCTTGCCCAAGGTGCCGTGGGATTTGATAATAGAAATGTCGTAGATAAAGTATATTGGCAACCCTAACCGGAGCAAAAAAAATTGAAAAGGGGGGTGCAACACGTAGACTTCCCAGGAGGTCACCCATCCTAGTACTACTCTCGCCCAAGCATGCTTAACTTCGGAGTTCTGATAGGATCCGGTGCATTAGTGCTGGTATAATCGCACCCGTCATGTTGAGGGCACAATTCCTTTATGTGTTAACGGTTCACAGTCCTAGCCTAGAGAGATGGACCATTTAGAAGGCCCAATGGGCTTAACGACAACCCATCCGCTTCAACAACGCAGCATCCTCGCAAGACATGATATCGACGCATTGTAGGGCCCTCTAATGTCCCACGAGTAAGGTTGTTGTCCTTTTAACAGCTCACGACGTACGATCCGGGACGGAAAAACATAGCAAAAAAAGAAAAGTGGCCAGAAACTTATGAAAACGTTCGATTTTGGGCTCCAAAATGGTCACAGCAAGCAGGCATGCTGCCCCTATCATAGAACTCTCGGAGAGATTCGCAACGGTATGCTATGCGTCGTGTAACGCCTTACGAATCAAAAGTTATGGGGACAGGAGCGACGGAGACCTGGTCACAAGCCCTACGGCCTCGGTTTGCTGGCCCAGCCTCAACGTGAAGCGAAGTTGTCTTGCCCAAGGTGCCGTGGGATTCGGTAATAGAAATGTGGTGGATAAAGTATATTGGCAACCCTAACCGGAGAATGAAAAATTGAAAAGGGGGGTGCAACACGTGGACTTCCCAGGGGATCACCCATCCTAGTACTACTCTTGCCCAAGCACGCTTAACTTCAGAGTTTTGATGGGATCCGGTGCATTAGTGCTAGTATAATCGCACCCGTCATGTTGAGGGCACAATTCCTTTATGTGTTAACGGTTCACAGTCCCAGCCTAGAGAGATGGCCCATTTAGAAGGCCCAATGGGCTTAACGACAACCCATCCGCTTCAACAACGCAGCATCCTTGCAAGACATGATATCGACGCATTGTTGGGCCCTCTAATGTCCAGTGAGTAATTTTGTCATCCTTTTAACAACTCACGACGTACAATCCAGGACAGAAAAACATAGCAAAAATAGAAAAGTGGCCCGAAACTAATGAAAACGTTCAATTTTGGGCTCCAAAAAGGGCACAGCTAGCAAGCAGGCTACCCCTGTCATATAGCTCTTGGAGAGCTTTGCAACGGTATGCTGTGCACTGCGTAACTCTTTACGGATAAAAATTTATCGGCACCGGAGCGACGGAGACCTGGTCACAAGCCCTACGCCCTCGGTTTGCTGGCCCAGCCTCCACGTGAAGCGAAGTTGTCTTGCCCAAGGTGCCGTGGGATTCGATAATAGAAATGCGGTGGATAAAGTATCTTGGAAACCCTAACCAGAGCAAAAAAAATTGAAAAGGGGGGTGCAACACGAGGACTTCCCAGGGGGTTACCCATCCTAGCACTACTCTCGCCCAAGCACGCTTAACTTCGGAGTTCTGATGGGATCGGGTGCATTATTACTGGTATGATTGCACCCGTCATGTTGAGGGCAGAATTCCTTTATTTTTTAATGGTCCACAGTCCCAGCCTAGAGAGATGGCCCATTCAGAAGGCCCAATGGGCTTAACGACAACCCATCCGCTTCAACAACGCAGCATCCTCGCATGACGTGATATCGACGCATTGTAGGGCCCTCTAATGTCCCACGAGTAAGGTTTTCATCCTTTTAACAACTCACGACGTACGATACGGGACGGAAAAATAGAGCTAAATAAGAAAAGTGGCCCGAAACTGATGAAAATGTTCAATTTTGGGCTCCAAAAACGGGCACAGCGAGCACGCTGGCTGCCCCCGTCGTAGAGCTCTCGAAGAGCTTTGCAACGGTATGTTGTGTGCAGCGTAACTCCTTACGGATCAAAAGTTATGGGCACCAGAGCCACAGAGACCAAGTTAGAAGCCCTACGCCCTCAGTTTAGTGGCCCAGCCTCCACGTGAAGCGAAGTTGTCTCGCCCAAGGTGCCATGGGATTCGATAATAGAAATGTGGTGGATAAAGCATATTGGCTACCCCAACCGGAGCAAAAAAAATTGAAATGGGGGGTGCAACACGAGGACTTCCCAGGGGGTCACCCATCCTAGTACTACTCTCGCCCAAGCACGCTTAACTTCGGAGTTCTGATGGGATCCGGTGCATTAGTGCTGGTATAATCACACCCGTGATGTTGAGGGTACAATTCCTTTATGCGTTAACAGTTCAAAGTCCCAGCCTAGAGAGATGGCCCATTCAGAAGGCCCAATGGGCTTAACGACACCCATCCGCTTCAACAACGCAGCATCCTCGCAAGACGTGATATCGACGCATTGTAGGGCCCTCTAATGTCCCGCGAGTAAGGTTGTCATCCTTTTAAAAGCCACGACGTATGATCCGAGATGGAAAAACAGAGTAAAATTAGAAAAGTGGCCTGAAACTGGTGAAAACGTTCGATTTTGGGCACCAAAAAGGGCACAGCAAGCAAGCTGGCTACCCCCATTGTAGAGCTCTCGTAGAGCTTTGCAACGGTATGCTGTGCGCCGCGTAACTCCTTACAGATCAAAAGTAATGGGCACCGGAGCGATGGAGACCTAGTCACAAGCCCTACGCCCTCTGTTTGCTGGCCCAGCCTCTACGTGTAGTGATGTTGTCTTGCCCAAGGTGCCGTGGGATTCGATAATAGAAATGTGGTGAATAAAGTATATTGGCAACCCTAACCGGAGCAAAAAAAATTGAAAAGTGGGGTGCAACACGAGGACTTCCCAGGGGGTCACCCATCCTAGTACTACTCTCGTCCAAGCACGCTTAATTTCGGAGTTCTGATGGGATCCAGTGCATTAGTGCTGGTATGATCGTACCCATCATGTTGAGGGCACAATTCCTTTATGTGTTAATGGTTCATAGTCCCAGCCTAGAGAGATGGACCATTTAGAAGGCCCAATGGGCTTAACGACAACCCATCCGCTTCAACTACGCAGCAACCTTGCAAGACATGATATCGACGCATTGTAGAGCCCTCTAATGTCCCGCGAGTAAGGTTGTGATCCTTTTAACCGCTCACAACGTATGATCCGGGACATAAAAACAGAGCAAAAATAGAAAAATTGCCCTAAAATGATGAAAAAGTTTGATTTCGGGCTCCAAAAAGGGCACAGCGAGCCAGCTGGCTGCCCCCATCGTAGAGCTCTCAGAGTGCTTTGCAACGATATGCTGTGCGCCGTGTAACTCCTTACGGATCAAAAGTTATGGGCACCGGAGCGACGGAGACCTGGTCACAAGCCCTACGCCCTCGGTTTGCTGGCCCAGCCTCCAAGTGAAGCGAAGTTGTCTTGCCCAAGGTGCTGTGGGATTCGATAATAGAAATGTGGTGGATAAAGTATATTGGCAACCCTAATCGGAGCAAAAAAAATTGAAAAGTGGGGTGCAACACGAAGACTTCCCAGGGGGTCACCCATCATAGTACTACTTTCGCCCAAGTACACTTAACTTCGGAGTTCTGATGGGATCCAGTGCATTAGTGCTGGTATGATCGCACCCGTCATGTTGAGGGCACAATTCCTTTATGTGTTAATGGTTCACATTCCCAGCCTAGAGAGATGGCCCACTCAGAAGGCCCAATGTGCTTAACGACAACCCTTCTGCTTCAACAACGCAACATCCTCACAAGACGTGATATCGACGCTTTGTAGGGCCCTCTAATGTCCCGCGAGTATGGTTGTCGTGCTTTTAACAGCTCACGACATACGATCCGGGACGGAAAAACATAACAAAAATAGAAAAGTGGCCCGAAACAGATGAAAACGTTCGATTTTGGGCTCCAAAAATGGTACAACGAGCAGGCTAGCTACCCCCATCGTAGAGCTCTCAGAGAGCTTTGCAACGGTATGCTGTGCGCCACGTAACTCCTTACGGATCAAAAGTTATGGGCACCGGAGCAACGGAGACCTGGTCACAAGCCCTATGCCATCGGTTTGCTGGCCCAGCCTCCATGTGAATCAATGTTGTCTTGCCCAAGGTGCCATGGGATTCGATAATAGAAATATGGTGGATAAAGTATATTGGCAACCCAAACCGGAGCAAAAAAAATTAAAAAGGGGGGTGCAACCCGAGGACTTCCCAGGGGGTTACCCATCCTAGTACTACTCTTGCCCAAGCTCGCTTAATTTCGGAGTTCTGATGGGATCCGGTGCATTAGTGCTGGTTTGATCACACCCGTCATGTTGAGGGCACAATTCCTTTATGTGTTAACGGTTCACAGTCCTAGCCTAGAGAGATGGCCCATTCAGAAGGCCCAATGGGTTTAACGACAACCCATCTGCTTCAACAACGCAGCATCCTCGAAAGACATAATATTGACGCATTGTTGAGCCCTCTAATATCCCACGAGTAACGTTGTCGTCCTTTTAACAGCCCACGACATACGATCAGGGACGCCAAAATAGAGCAAAAATAGAAAAGTGGCCCGAAACTGATGAAAATGTTCGATTTTGGGCTCCAAAAACGGCATATCGAGCAAGCTAGCTGCCCCCGTCGTAGAGCTCTCGGAGAGCTTTGCAACGGTATGCTATGCGCCCGAGTAACTCCTTACGGATCAAAAGTTATGGGCACCGAAGCGCCAGAGACCTAGTCACAAGCCCTACGCCCTCGGTTTGCTGGCCCAGCCTCCACGTGAAGCGATATTGTCATGCCCAAGGTGCCGTGGGATTCGATAATAGAAATGTGGTGGATAAAGTGTATTGGCAACCCTAACCGGAGCAAAAAAAATTGAAAAAAGGGTTACAACACGAGGACTTCCCAGGGGGTCACCCATCCTAGTACTACTCTCGCCTAAGCACATTTAATTTTAGAGTTCTGATGGGATCCGGTGCATTAGTGCTGGTTTGATCGCACCCGTCATGTTGGGGGAACAATTCCTTTATGTGTTAACGATTCACAGTCCCAGCCTAGAAAGATGGCCCATTCAGAAGGCCCAATGGGATTAACGACAACCCATCCGCTTCAACAACGTAGCATCCTCGCAAGACGTGATATCATCACATTGTAGGGCCCTCTAATGTCCCACGAGTAAGGTTTTCATCCTTTTAACAGCTCACGACATACGATCCCAGACGGAAAAATAGAGCAAAAATAGAAAAGTGGCCCGAAACTGAAGAAAACATTCGATTTTGGGCTCCAAAAAGGGCACAGCGAGAAAACTAGATGCCCTCGTCGTAGAGCTCTCGGAGAGCTTTGTAACGGCATGCTGTACGCCGAGTAACTCCTTACGGATCAAAAGTTATGGGCACCGGAGCGACGAAGACCTAGTCACAGGCCCTACGCCCTCGGGTTGCTGGCCCCGCCTCCACGTGAAGTGAAGTTGTCATGCCCAAGGTGCCGTGGGATTCGATAATAGAAATGTGGTGGATAAAGTATATTGGCAACCCTAACCGGAGCAAAAAAAATTGAAAAAGGGGGTTCAACACGAGGACTTCCCAAGGGCTCACCCATCCTAGTACTACTCTCGCCCAAGCACGCTTAACTTCGGAGTTCTGATAGGATCCGGTGCATTAGTGCTGGTCTGATCGCACCCGTCATGTTGAGGGCACAATTCCTTTATGTGTTAACGGTTCACAGTCCCAGCCTAGAGAGATGGCCCATTTAGAAGGCCCAGTGGGCTTAACGACAACCCATCCGCTTCAACAATGCAGCATCCTCGCAAGACGTGATATCGATGCATTGTAGGGCCGTCTAATGTTCCGCGATTAAGGTTTTCGTCGTTTTAACAGTTCACGACGTACGATCTGGGACCCAAAAACAGAGCAAAATGAGAAAAGTAGCCCAAAACTAATGAAAATGTTCGATTTTGGGCTCCAAAAAGGGCACAGCGAGCAAGCTTACTGCGCCCGTCATACAACTCTCGGAGAGCTTTGCAACGGTATGCTGGGCGCCGCATAACTCCTTACAGATCAAAAGTTATGGGCACTGGAGCGACGGAGACTTTGTCACAAGCCCTACTCCCTCGGTTTGCTGGCCCAGCCTCCGCGTGATGTGAAGTTTCGTTGCCCAAGGTGCCGTGGGATTTGATAATAGAAATGTGGTGGATAAAGTATCTTCGCAACCCTAACCGGAGCAAAAAAATTTGAAAAGGGGGGTGCAACACGAGGACTTCCTAGGGTGTTACCCATCCTAGTACTATTCTCGCCCAAGCACACTTAACTTCGGAGTTCTGATGGGATCCGGTGCATTAGTGCTTCTATGATCGCACCCGTCATGTTGAGGGCACAATTCCTTTATGTGTTAACTGTTCACAGTCCCAGCCTAGAGAGGTGGCCCATTCAGAAGGACCAATGGGCTTAACAACAACCTATCCACTTCGACAACGCAGCATCCTCGCAAGACGTGCTATCGACGCGTTGTAGGGCCCTCTAATGTCCCGTGAGTGAGGTTGTCGTGCTTTTAATAGCTCACGACGTACGATCCGGGATGGAAAAATAGCGCAAAATTAGAAAAGTATCCCGAAACTGATGAAAACGTTCGATTTTGGGCTCCAAAAAGGGCACAGCGAGCAAGCTAGCTACCCCTATCGTAGAGCTCTCGGAGATCTTTGCAACGGTATGATGTGCGCCGCGTAACTCTTTACGGATAAAAACTTATGGGCACCGGAGCGACGGAGACCTGGCCACAAGCCCTACGCCCTCAGTTTGCTGGCACAGCCTCCACGTAAAGCGAAGTTGTCTTGCCCAAGGTGCCGTGGGGTTCGATAATAGAAATGTGGTGGATAAAGTATCTTGGCAACCCTAACCGGAGAAAAAAAAAATTGAAAATGGGAGTGCAACACGTGGACTTCCTAGGGGGTCACCCATCTTAGTACTACTCTTGCCCAAGCACGCTTAACTTCGGACTTCTGATGGGATCCAGTGCATTAGTGCTGGTATGATTGCACCCGTCATGTTGAGAGCACAATTCCTTTATGTGTTAACGGTTCACAGTCCCAGCCTAGAGAGATAGCCCGTTCAAAAGGCCCAATGGGCTTAATGACAACCCATCCACTTTAACAATGCAGCATCCATGCAAGACGTGATATCGACGCGTTGTAGGGCCCTCTAATGTCCCGCGAGTGAGGTTGTCGTGCTTTTAATAGCTTACGACGTACGATCCGGGATAGAAAAATAGAGCAAAAATAGAAAAGTATCCCGAAACTGATGAAAACGTTCAATTTTGGGCTCCAAAAAGGGCACAACGAGAAAGCTAGCTACCCCCATCGTAGAGCTCTCGGAGAGCTTTGCAACGGTATGATGTGCGCCGCATAACTCTTTACGGATAAAAACTTATGGGCACCGGAGCGACGGAGACCTGGTCACAAGTCCTATGCCCTTGGTTTGCTGGCACAGCCTCCACGTGAAGCGAAGTTGTCTTGCCCAAGGTGCCGTGGGGTTCGATAATAGAAATGTGGTGGATAAAGTATCTTGGCAACCCTAACCGGAGAAAAAAAAAATTGAAAAGGGGAGTGCAACACATGGACTTCCTAGGGGGTCACCCATCCTAGTACTACTCTCGCCCAAGCACGCTTAACTTCGGACTTCTGATGGGATCCAGTGCATTAGTGCCGGTATGATCGCACCCGTCATGTTGAGGGCACAATTCCTTTATGTGTTAATGATTCACAGTCCCAGCCTAGAGAGATAGCCCGTTCAGAAGGCCCAATGGGCTTAACGACAACACATCCACTTTAACAATGCAGCATCCACGCAAGACGTGATATCGACGCGTTGTAGGGCCCACTCATGTCCCACGAGTAAGGTTGTCGTCCTTCTAACAGCTCACGACGTACGATCCGAGAAGGAAAACCAGAGGAAAAATAGAAAAGTCGCCCGAAACTGATGAAAAAGTTCAATTTTGGTCTCCAAAAAGGGCACACCGACCAAACTGGCTGCCCCCGTCGTAGAGCTCTCAGGGAGCTTTGCAACAGTATGCTGTGCGCCGCGTAACTCCTTACGGATCAAAAGTTATGGGCACCGGAGCGACGGAGACTTGGTCACAAACCCTACGCCCTCGATTTGCTAGCCCAACCTCCACGTGAAGCGATGTTGTCATGCCCAAGGTGCTGTGGGATTCGATAATAGAAATGTGGAGGATATAGTATATTGGCAACCCTAACCGAGCAAAAAAAATTGAAAAGGGGGTGCAACACGAGGACTTCCCAGGGGGTCACCCATCCTAGTACTACTCTCCCCCAAGCACGCTTAATTTTGGAGTTCTGATGGGATCCGGTGCATTAGTGCTGGTTTGATCGCATTCGTCATGTTGAGGGCACAATTCCTTTGTGTGTTAACGGTTCACAGTCCTAACCTAGAGAGATAGCCCATTCAGAAGGCCCATTGGGATTAACGACAACCCATCTGCTTCAACAACGCAGCATCCTCGCAAGACGTGATATCGTCGTATTGTAGGGCCCTCTAATGTCCCGTGAGTTAGGTTGTCATCCTTTTAACAGCTCACGACGTACGATCCAGGACGAAAAAACAGAGCAAAAAAAGAAAAGTGGCCCAAAACTGATGAAAACGTTTGATTTTGGGCACCAAAAATGGTACTGCAAGCAAACTAGCTGCCCTCGTCGTAGAGCTCTAGGAGAGCTTTGCAACGGTATGTTGTGCGCTGCGTAACTCCTTACGGATCAAAAGTTATGGGCACCGGAGCGACGAAGACCTGGCACAAGCCACACGCCCTCGGTTTGCTGGCCCAGCCTCCACGTGAAGCGAAGTTGTGTTGCCCAAGGTGCCGTGGGATTCGATAATAGAAATGTGGTGGATAAAGTATATTGGCAACCCTAACTGGAGCAAAAAATATTGAAAAAGGGGGTGCAACACAAGGACTTCCCAAGGGTTCACCCATCCTAGTACTACTCTCGCCCAAGCACACGCTTAACTTCGGACTTCTGATGGGATCCGGTGCATTAGTGCTGGTATGATCGCACCCGTCATATTGAGGGCACAATTCCTTTATGTGTTAACAGTTCACAGACCCAACCTAGAGAGATGGCCCATTCAGAAGGACCAATGGGCTTAACAACAACCCATCCACTTCGACAACGCAGCATCCTCGCAAGACGTGCTATCGACGCGGTGTAGGGCCTTCTAATGTCCTGCGAATAAGGTTGTCGTCCTTTTAATAGCTCACGACGTACGATCCGGGACGGAAAAACAGAGCAAAAATAGAAAAGCATCCCAAAAATGATGAAAACGTATGATTTTGGGCTCCAAAAAGGGCAAAAAGAGCAAGCTAGCTGCCCCCGTCGTAGAGCTCTCGGAGAGCTTTCCAACGGTATGATGTGCGCCGCGTAACTCTTTACGGATAAAAACTTATGGGCACCGGAGCAACGGAGACCTGGTCACAAGCCCTACGCCCTCGGTTTGCTGGCACAGCCTCCACGTGAAGCGAAGTTGTCTTGCCCAAGGTGCCGTGGGGTTCGATAATAGAAATGTGGTGGATAAAGTATCTTGGCAACCCTAACCGGAGAAAAAAAAAATTGAAAAGGGGAGTGCAACACGTGGACTTCCTAGGGGGTCACCCATCTTAGTACTACTCTTGCCCAAGCACGCTTAACTTCGGACTTCTGATGGGATCCAGTGCATTAGTGCTGGTATGATTGCACCCGTCATGTTGAGAGCACAATTCCTTTATGTGTTAACGGTTCACAGTCCCAGCCTAGAGAGATAGCCCGTTCAGAAGGCCCAATGGGCTTAATGACAACCCATCCACTTTAACAATGCAGCATCCACGCAAGACGTGATATCGACGCGTTGTAGGGCCCTCTAATGTCCCGCGAGTGAGGTTGTCGTGCTTTTAATAGCTCACGACGTACGATCCGGGATAGAAAAACAGAGCAAAAATAGAAAAGTATCCCGAAACTGATGAAAACGTTCAATTTTGGGCTCCAAAAAGGGCACAACGAGAAAGCTAGCTACCCCCATCGTAGAGCTCTCGGAGAGCTTTGCAACGGTATGATGTGCGCCACGTAACTCTTTACGGATAATAACTTATGGGCACCGGAGCGACGGAGATCTGGTCACAAGTCCTATGCCCTTGGTTTGCTGGCACAGCCTCCACGTGAAGCGAAGTTGTCTTGCCCAAGGTGCCGTGGGGTTCGATAATAGAAATGTGGTGGATAAAGTATCTTGGCAACCCTAACCGGAGAAAAAAAAATTGAAAAGGGGAGTGCAACAGATGGACTTCCTAGGGGGTCACCCATCCTAGTACTACTCTTGCCCAAGCACGCTTAACTTCGGACTTCTGATGGGATCCAGTGCATTAGTGCTGGTATGATCGCACCCGTCATGTTGAGGGCACAATTCCTTTATGTGTTAATGATTCACAGTCCCAGCCTAGAGAGATAGCCCGTTCAGAAGGCCCAATGGGCTTAACGACAACACATCCACTTTAACAATGCAGCATCTACGCAAGACGTGATATCAACGCGGTGTAGGGCCCACTCATGTCCCGCGAGTAAGGTTGTCGTCCTTCTAACAGCTCACGACATACGATCCGAGAAGGAAAAACAGAGGAAAAATACAAAAGTCGCCTGAAACTGATGAAAAAGTGCAATTTTGGTCTCCAAAAAGGGCACAGCGAGCAACCTGGCTGACCCCGTCGTAGAGCTCTTAGGGAGCTTTGCAACAGTATGCTGTGCGCCGCGTAACTCCTTACGGATCAAAAGTTATGGGCACCGGAGCGACGGAGACTTGGTCACAAACCCTACGCCCTCGGTTTGCTGGCCCAACCTCCACGTGAAGCGATGTTGTCATGCCCAAGGTGCCGTGGGATTTGATAATAGAAATGTGGGGGATATAGTATATTGGCAACCCTAACCGAGCAAAAAAAATTGAAAAGGGGGGTGCAACACGAGGACTTCCCACGGGGTCACCCATCCTAGTACTACTCTCCCCCAAGCACGCTTAATTTTGGAGTTCTGATGGGATCCGGTGCATTAGTGCTGGTTTGATCGCACCCGTCATGTTGAGGGAACAATTCCTTTGTGTGTTAACGGTTCACAGTCCCAACCTAGAGAGATAGCCCATTCAGAAGGCCCATTGGGATTAACGACAACCCATCTGCTTCAACAACGCAGCATCCTCGCAAGACGTGATATCATCGTATTGTAGGGCCCTCTAATGTCCCGTGAGTTAAGTTGTCATCCTTTTAACAGCTCACGACGTACGATCCAGGACAGAAAAACAGAGCAAAAACAGAAAAGTGGCCCAAAACTGATAAAAATGTTCGATCTTGGGCTCCGAAAAGGGCAAAGTGAGCAAACTAGCTGCCCTCGTCGTAGAGCTCTCGGAGAGCTTTGCAACGGTATGTTGTGCGCCGCGTAACTCCTTACGGATCAAAAGTTATGGGCACCGGAGCAACGAAGACCTAGTCACAAGCCCTACGCCCTCGGTTTGCTGGCCCAGCCACCACGTGAAGCGAAGTTGTCTTTCCCAAGGTGCCGTGGCATTCGATAATAGAAATGTGGTGGATAAAGTATCTTGGCAACCCTAACCGGAGCAAAAAAAATTGAAAAAGGGGGTGCAACACAAGGACTTCCCAAGGGTTCACCCATCCTAGTAATACTCTCGCCCAAGCACACGCTTAACTTCGGAGTTCTGATGGGATCCGATGCATTAGTGCTGGTATGATCGCACCCGTCATGTTGAGGGCACAATTCCTTTATGTGTTAACAGTTCATAGTCCCAGCCTAGAGAGATGGCCCATTCAGAAGGCCCAATGGGCTTAACGACAATCCATCCGCTTCAACAACGTAGCATCCTCACAAGACGTGATATCGACGCATTGTAGGGCCCTCTATTGTTCTGCGAGTAAGGTTGTCATCCCTTTAACAGCTCACGACATACGATCCGGGACCCAAAAATAGAGCAAAACCAGAAAAGTAGCCCGAAACTGATGAAAACGTTCAATTTTGGGCTCCAAAAAGGGCACAGAAGCCGGCATGCTGCCCCCGTCATAGAGCTCTCGAAGAGCTTTGCAACGGTATATTGTGCGCCGCGTAACTCCTTACGGATCAATAGTTATGGGCACCGGAGCGACGAAGACTTGGTCACAAGCCCTACTCCCTCGGTTTGCTGGCCCAGCCTCCACGTGAAGCGAAGTTATCCTGGCCAAGGTGCCGTGGGATTCGATAATAGAAATGTGGTGGATAAAGTATCTTGGCAACCCTAACCGGAGCAAAAAAAATTGAAAAGGGGGGTGCAACACGAGGACTTCCCAGGGGGTTACCCATCCTAGTACTACTCTCGCCCAAGCATAATTAACTTCAGAGTTCTGATGGGATCCGGTGCATTAGTGCTAGTATGATCGCACCCGTCATGTTGAGGGCACAATTCCTTTATGTGTTAACGGTTCACAGTCTTAGCCTAGAGATGTGTCCCATTCAGAAGGACCAATGGGCTTAACGACAACCCATCCACTTCAACAACGCAGCATCCTCACAAGACGTGATATCGACGCATTGTAGGGCCCTCTAATGTCCTACGAGTAAGGTTGTCGTGCTTTTAACAGCTCATGACATACGATCCGGGACGGAAAAACAGAGCAAAAGTAGAAAAGTAGCCCGAAACTGATGAAAACGTTCTATTTTGGGCTGCAAAAAGGGCACAACGAGCAAGCTAGCTACCCCCATCATAGAGCTCTCGGAGAGCTTTTCAACAGTATGCTGTGCGCCGCGTAACTCTTTACGGATAAAAACTTATGGGCACCGGAGTGACGGAGACCTAGTCACAAGCCCTACGCCCTCGGTTTACTGGCCCAGCCTCCACGTGAAGCGAAGTTGTCTTGCCCAAGGTGCCGTGGGATTCGATAATAGAAATGTGGTGGATAAAGTATCTTGGCAACCCTAACCGGAGCAAAAAAAATTGAAAAGGGGAGTGCAACACGAGGACTTCCTAAGGGGTCACCCATCCTAGTACTACTCTTGCCCAAGCACGCTTAACTTCGGACTTCTGATGGGATCTGGTGCATTAGTGCTGGTATGATCACACCCGTCAAGTTGAGGGCACAATTCTTTATGTGTTAACGGTTCACAGTCCCAGCCTAGAGAGATGGCCCATTTAGAAGGCCCAATGGGCTTAACGACAACCCATTCGCTTCAACAACGCAGCATCCATGCAAGATGTGATATCGACGCATTGTAGGGCCCTCTAATGTCCCGCGAGTAAGGTTGTCATCCTTTTAACATCCCACGACATACGATCCGGGACGGAAAAATAGAAGAAAATAGAAAAGTTGCACGAAACTGATGAAAACGATCGATTTTGGGCTCCAAAAAGGGCACAGCGAGCAAGCTAGATGCCTCCATCGTAGAGCTCTCGGAGAGCTTTGCAACGGTATGCTGTGCGCCGCGTAAGTCCTTACGGATCAAAAGTTATGGGCACCGGAGCGACGGAGACTTGGCCACAAGCCCTACGCTCTCGGTTTGCTGGTCCAGCCTCCACGTGAAGCGAAGTTGTCTTGCCTATGGTGCCGTGGGATTCGATTATAGAAATGTGGTGGATAAAGTACTTTGGCAACCCTAACCGAAGCAAAAAAAATTGAAAAGCGGGGTGTAACACGAGGACTGCCCAGGGGGTCACCTATCCTAGTACTACTCTCGCCCAAGCACGCTTAACTTCGCAGTTCTGATGGAATCGGGTGCATTAGTGCTGATATGATCTGTCACGCCCAAACCCAGCCTATAAAGTTTAGACTAGGGTGTGATCTAAACATTCAAGTCACGTCTCGTAGTTAATCGTTCATGAAGATTTAACACTTAACATTTTGGCCTAAACTCCAAAATTTTTCAGAAAACCGGCAGCATAACGGCTGTAATTGGGCTCTTTGGTTTGACCTAATTCTCTAAACGACTCAAAATTTAACATCTCAAATTCATTTCCAACTAAGATTACTATTTATCATCAATTGAAATGCCTACTAGTTATCTTGATGTCTCGTTTGATTAATAACCTAGCATGATACTATGTCTCGTTCGTTTGTTAATCCTCGTTACAAAACTACCTGTTGATCTTAACTTAATAACTTGTACCTACTTAAGATTTGGTTGGTTCATTTTACTTAGTCTTTACCTAATACTTCGTAATCCTATTATAGATACTAGCAGTAATAATAGCAAAACGATCATAGTAGTGTCTAGTGTCTGTCTAGTTAATATCAGTACAAACCAAAATTAGACCCCAAATTACAACGGGGGTCTTTTACATTACAAACAACAAGCAACATAAAAGAAATAGTCTTCAAGTAGCATAGTATTGACAAATAGCCATAATCACGAAAATCACATAGGACAGGCAATCACTCCAAGGAATCATCGTTAGGCACATCGTCCTCAGGTACCTGTTCTTGATCTTCTTCACCTGAGATGATAAAAGAGGGTGAGTCCTTATGAACTCAGCGAGGGGGAATGAGAAATAGGTTTTGAAACTCATTTTCCGGTTCAACTTATGAAAATTCTTTTGCAAGCATGAATACAACACAATTAAGTACATAACGATAATATAAAGTAAAGGAGCAGAATTACCAGTCTATCCTCCCCGAGGTTTTCTAGAAACCAAGCGAGAGTACTTATACATATAGAAAAAGGATACGGTGAGCTTTTGCTCTCAGTTGTTGCGGCCGACTTCAAATCATCCCCTTAACACACCAAGTGGGTGTACTCCGGATGTACCCCGAAATCCTATGACCCAACTCTCCGAGGAAGTCTAGCCCCCAAGCGAGAGAGGGAATAGGACCATGGTTGTCACGGTTGCACCGGCAAGCCAGATGCTGCCCGGTGTGCGTGAACGCTACCATGCCAGAATGAAAGGTTGCAACCTTATATGCAATGCACATTTATGATATTTAATATATCACATTGGGAGGACAACAAAGTAGGTTGCCTCCAGAGTGTCATAAGATTGCACAAATAAACAAGCGAGGCACGAATAGACAAGTAATTTCACTTGAAAGGCATATGGAGTTATATGAACATTAAACGGTCTGTCATGTAACGCACGTAAGACAAGTCATATAACTCATTACAACGTTCACGTAATCAAATGATGAGATTATTCAACATGCAACAACATATACGTGAGCTCGGATCCAAGAAAGGCCTATTTGTCAACATGCAATGATCAAAATCACCTTTAGGCTATAAGGGCAACTACGGGCAGTCTAACAAAACATATAATTGCACTCAATATTCAAAGGATCAACACTTAGCAAGTTCACCTAGTCACGAGGGTTTCCATTTCGTGCTTACCCGTGCGATTAAGCCTCTAGTCAACTCAAAATCAATCTCAAGCCAAGCATTAATTAATCCAAACATCCCCAAGTACTCAAAACAGTCCACACAACATCCCAATGCCACAATCCAAAGCAATTAATACCACAAGAGAAGTTACAACAAATTTCTAAGCATATAACTAAGTGAAACTCTTACTGCAATAGGCTGTTTTCTCACAATCATTAAGTCAAGCAAACAATCTCCAATTCCAGTAAATAAGATGTCAAATTAAATCTTAAGAAGTGAGCTAAAATCAGAAACAAACCTTGCATCATTTGGAGTTCGAGATCAATAGTTATAGCCAAAACAGTGGGATTGCACAAAACTGTCCAGATTTGCACACATTTCAATAATTGTCATTTTTGAGGTCCTTAGAGTCAGATTTAGCCTTAGTCCATTTCTGACAAAAATGTCCAGAACCGAAAAATATAGTAGTACACCAAATTTCATGCATTTTGGACATCATTTACTAAGTCCAAACTGGTTCGTTCCACAAGGTCAGTGCATCAGCCAAAACCTGCTTCATTTTTCCAGACTTCCAAATTTGGACACATTTTAATGATTTGCCATTTTGAGGACCTTCGAGTAAAAATTAGCTTTGGCCTATTTCTGCAAACAATGTTCAAACTGGAAAAACTAGTCACCTACCAAGTTTCATGCATTTTCAATATCATTTTCCTAGCCAAACTCACCTCGCAACAACAAGTCAGAGAGCTGTCAACAAACCCGATTTCATCTATCATCAACTTCAAGCCAAAATCTTGCCATGCATGGTTGTAAGAGCTTATGAACACACATATAACTCAAGTACAGAAGCAAAGACATGCATTTAAGAGCATGCATGTGGAGTTTTGAAGGATTTTCAGAAGGTTTTATTCCTCACCTTGGCAAATCAACAAGAAGATGCACAAAACTTGATGAAGCACATTTTTCTTGTTCTTGCTTGCTTAGCCAAGACACCACCCGATTTCTCTCTATTTTTCCTAGCTTAGTGACCACGTTCTTAGTAGATGCATGTGGTTAGAACAAGAAGAAAAGAAATGGAAGCTAACAAACTCACCAAGGCAGAAATGGTGACTCAAAGAGCATGCATGTGTGATTCTTGCATCCTAGCTATCTTGGTCGAGTTTCTTTGCTTGTTGTTTGTCTTGATGCAACATGGATTGATGAAGATGATCAAAGGCAAGATAAAACTCAGCCAAAATCGAGATTGAGAGAGAAGAATGAGAGGGAGAGAGAGAAATGTGAGGAGAGTGAGAGAAATGAGAGAAAATAGAAGCTTTTGCAATTGTTGATGTTGGGTATTTAGGGATTTTAGGGAGAATAGAATATAGGATATGTTTAGAGGTTTGTGAGATTTTGTCTTGTAGTGAGTTTAAAATATAATATTTAGGTGTTAGTGGATTTTGTAGAGATTTGAATTAGGATTATAATAATAGTTAGTGGTGTTTGTAGGATTATTTTATAGTCTAGTGCTTTGTGAATGATTCTTTATTGATTAGCGTGTAGGCATGCTTTCCTAGGTCTAGGGCACGTACTACGGAACACGCACAGAAATCGATACGAGGCACGAAGCAAGAGGTAGACATGGACTTCACAGCTAAGGCACGCAAGCCTAGGTGAATGAACGTAAACCAATGCAAGGTACGTAAATCAAGTCACGACTCTATATATAGGTTAAGGTACGCAGTTCAAGGTTAGGGCACACAAAATGAGGTAACGCACTTACATCGAGGTCAGGGTACGTATATCTAGGTATCACACGTCAGTAGGGGATGAGGGCACACTATTCTAGGTCAAGGCATGAATGACGAAGCATGCACGAAAACCAAGACAGGGCACGTAGTCTAAGGTCGGTCATACAATTCTTGGTCTAAGGCACGCAAATATAGGTAACACACGTTATTCGGGGTCGGGCCTCACATCCTCCCCTCCTTAAAAGAATTTCGTCTCGAAATTCATTCTTACCTATTGAGGTCATTTAAACGGATTCCGGCCTTTGTTATTTCCCACTCTAGGTCGTCTCGTGTTCAGTGATCTCTCTTACCACAACCAATTCACTTCCTAGCTTTCTCCAATCATTTAATTCGGTGTGACCCCTACATTCATAGTTCGTTCCTTTGAATGACTCTATTCTCCATTTGATCTTAAGGTCAAATTCATTAGCTAAGGTTGGAATCTCCAAACATAGTAATCAAAGCTGCATCGGTATTCTAACAATATAACTATGACTCCAAAATCATGACTTATGTTGTGTCAATCCTTTTTTTATTTATTTATTCATACCTCAAAAGGGATATCACAATAATGCCATGATCCTATGGTGACATATACCAATTTCAAGATGATAGGTCTATATCCAATTTATATATCCTATCAACCAGTTTCAAAACTGTTAACATGTAGGACATATACAACTTATGGATCATTTCCACATACGACCCTATTTTTAGGTTGAACTCACCAAACAAACTAATCCATCTCAAGTCGTCATCTATCGATAGTATCATAGTTCTTATCTTGAAGGTACATTGGATTAGTAAATCTTCTAATAACTAGTCTCCCGGTTACAAACTCCTATTCACTAACATCCTTTCCCAGCTTCGTTAACCTTCACGCTTGTAATCAAGGAGGAAGACCGTTGAGATTTATTAAACTCGAATTCTAAGGTTTATTAAGTATCACCAACAAATTGCCATCGAAATTGCATGGGTAAACTAATCATGTAGCACTAGTTAAACTTTTCAAGTAAGCTTCATCAGCTTGTGATCCACAATTTATTTCCTTATTCAAATCTCTATTTTCAAGTCACAAGGCTTCAGAATTTTATTTTAATCTTATCCAAAACTCCTAAGGCGAATAGTTTCAATGTCAAATAAATTTCACTCACCTCAACCCAATGTTATGTCATACTTAAGGAGACAATGGTCCTACTCACTTAGCGAACTAGTCATTCCTTTGAACACTTAATGCCCGCCAATATATCTTCAACATTAATATTACTAAGCTAGGTTCATAGCCATGTAAGTGAGATCAATTCTCTACTAGGTTACCGGTCATACAACAACAATCCTAGGACTATAAATGGGTACCGAAATGATCTAGCTCATAAGATACTTACCATACTAATCCAAGTAGCTTGTTACACAAAATAACTTCAAGGCCGTGTCAACATAAGAATTATAACCACAACACAATCTAATGGAACTTCAAAAGTAGTCAACGACTCATTTAACTATCACTACAAGATCCGCCCTCCATTTAACGACCACGATTCGAAGTCTACCAACGGCTAGTTTCTAGACGTGAAATGGTGCACATAATACGGTTGTCTAACAGTAGTCTCTTTGGTCATCATGACTCTAATTCATCTCTATCTTAACTATATGGAATCTTACTCTCTTCATTTACATGTTCAACTAGCTAAGAGCATCAAGTCTCAATGACCTTAGGTCCTAGGGTTCACCATGAATCATCATGCATACTCACTATTAGCTATTTAGGATTACTAATCATATCCTAACGACTCCACTTTGCAACCAGATGCTTTAATCTCATTTCCATGGTTTATATACTAGGTCCATCGGTCTTACTTCGCATAATCACAACTAAATCCGAGGGGCAACAATTTGATACCATGATTCTTAATATCACCAATATCCAACTTAGGACCTTAGCAACATTAGTCATCTAATACATAATTCAATACCTTACACTTCCATTCGACCTAACATTTAGGTGTAGTCTTCTGAACACGAGTTCTAGTTATGCGAATTCCTCGATTCCAACATCCCCATATCTTGTTATACTAAAGATTCATCAACATTGTTAAACTTAGTCTCCAGAGTTGCCTACATGTCTTGAGGTTACCCATTGTTAAGTTACTTAAACACACTATTCACGTCTTAATAATCTAACCCCTATCGTCAATTTCCACGAGTTCATCTCTTAATTTCTAGGTCACAATCTTACCATTGAGTGAACTTGAAACTCGTTAATATACACCTTATTAGGTTCAATGATGCTTAATTCCAATCAAGTAAGGATTCGATCATATAAATAGTATATTATACCATTTTAAGATATAAGAATTTAATTCAAAAGCAACTCCTAAGTCAAACTTCCATTATAAGCATATGAACATATATATACTACTCCACATGTCCAATAGTATATTCTTATATCTAAGGAAAGTTGTATGTCCTTAACATTTATTCTTGAACCACAATTAGAAGAACGGTTTAACAGAATCAAGAACTTTATAGCTATAAAATTGATAACTTAATCACAGGCATATGTATTCCAAAGATAAGGAGATAATTTTACCTCAACAATTATACATGTGCTATGCATTTTATATATATGCATATCCAATAATACATACGATCCATCGAGTACCTGTGAAGATGCGAGAAATCTCTAAACGAGCCTTTTCGTTCATCCTGCACAAATTCAGTTCCCTGAAAGTCCTAATCCTAACTATCTATGTGTATAAACAGTCATTCACGGTTATATAACATGCACATGTATCAAGGAAGGAGTATAAAAGCATGCATGCATTATTGAGGACGTGTTAGTGTACATGATATAGAATATATATGGTCCGTAAAGGCACATAATATTCGATGTTCAAAACAATTAAAGCACATTAGCACACACTAACACATATAAACAAGATATCATAATTATCTTAGGGCTTCTACCTACGGTCAGAGAGTTGAACCCGACTAATGCCTAGTTAGTAAACTAAGCTCTGATACCATTCTAATATAAGATGTCACGCCCCAACCCGGCCTATAAAGGTTAGACTAGGGTGTGATCTAAACATTCAAGTCACGTCTCGTACTTAACCATTCATGAAGATTTAACACTTAACGTTTTGGCCTAAACTCCAAAATTTTTCGAAAAACCGGCAGCATAACGACTGTAATTGGGCTTTTTGGTTTGACCTAATTCTCTAAACGACTCAAAATTTACCATCTCAAATTCATTTCCAACTAAGATTACTATTTATCATCAATTGAAATGCCTACTGGTTATCTTGATGTCTCGTTTGATTAATAACCTAGCATGATACTATGTCTTATTCATTTGTTAATCCTCATTACAAAAGTACATGTTTATCTTAGCTTAATAACGTGTACCTGCTTAAGATTTGGTTGGTTCATTTTACTTAGCCTTTACCTAATACTTCATAATCCTATTAAAGATACTAGCAGTACGATCATAGTAGTGTCTAGTGTCTGTCTAGTTAATATCAATACAAACCAAAATTAGACCCCAAATTACAACGAGGGTCTTTTACATTACAAACATTGAGCAACATAAAAGAAATAGTCTTCAAGTAGCATAGTTCACAAATAGCCATAATCACGCAAATCACATAGCACAGGTAATCACTCCAAGGAATCATCGTTAGGCACATCGTCCTCAGTTACCTGTTCTTGATCTTCTTCACCTGAGATGATAAAAGAGGGTGAGTCCTTATGAACTCAGCGAGGGGGAATGAGAAATAAGTTTTGAAACTCATTTTTCGGTTCAACTTATGAAAATCCTTTTGCAAGCATGAATACAACATAATTAAGTACATAACGATAATATAAAGTAAAGGAGCAGAATTACCAGTCTTTCCTCCCCGAGGTTCTCTAGGAACCAAGCGAGAGTACTTATACATATAGAAAAAGGATATGGTAAGCTTTTGCTCTCAGTTGTTGCGGCTGACTTCAAATCATCCCCTTAACACGCCAAGTGGGTGTACTCCGGATGCACCCTAAAATCCTACGACCCAACTCTCCGAGGAAGTCTAGCCCCCAAGCGAGAGAGGGAATGGGACCATGGTAGTCACAGTTGCACCGGCAAGCCCGATGCTGCCTGGTGTGCGTGGACGCTACCATGCCAGAATGAAAGGTTGCAACCTTGTATGCAATGCACATTTATGACATTTAATATATCACATTGGGAGGACAACAAAGTAGGTTGTCTCCGGACAGTCATAAGATTGTACATTGACAAATAAACAAGCGAGGCACGAATAGACAAGTAATTTCACTTGAAAGGCATATGGAGTTATATGAACATTAAACGGGCAGCCATGTACACGTAAGACAAGTCATATAACTCATTACAACATTCATGTAATCAAATGATGAGATTATTTAACATGCAACAACATATACGTGAGCTCGGATGCAAGAAAGGCCTATTTGTCAACTTGCAATGATCAAAATCACCTTTAGGCTATAAGGGAAACTACGGGCAGTCTAACAAAACATATAATAGCACTCAATATTCAAAGGATCAACACTTAGCAAGTTCACCTAGTCACTAGGGTTTCCATTTCGTGCTTACCCGTGCGATTAAGCCTCAAGCCAACTCAAAATCAATCTCAAGCCAAGCATTAATTAATCCAAACATCCCCAAGTACCCAAAAAAGTCCACACAACATCCCAATGCCACAATCCAAAGCAATTAATACCACAAGAGAAGTTACAACAAATTTCTAAGCATATAACTAAGTGAAACTCTTACTGCAATAGGCTGTTTTCTCACAATCATTAAGTCAAGCAAACAATCTCCAATTCCCATAAATAAGATTTCAAATTAAAGCATAAGAAGTGAACTAAAATTAAAAACAAACCTTGCATCATTTGGAGTTCGAGATCAATAGTTATAGCCAAAACAGTGGGATTGCACAAAACTGTCCAGATTTGTACACATTTCAATAATGTCGTTTTTGAGCTCCTTAGGGTCCGATTTAGCCTTAGTCCATTTCTGACAAAAATGTCCAGAACTCAAAAATCTAGCATCAAACCAAATTTCATTCATTTTTGACATCATTTACTAAGTCAAAACGGGTTCGTTCAATAAGGTCAGTGCATCTGCCAAAACCTGCTTCATTTTTCCAGACTTCCAGATTTGGACACATTTTAATAATTTGCCATTTTGAGGACCTTAGAATCAAAATTAGCTTTGGCCTATTTCTGAGAAACATGTTCCAAACTGGAAAAACTAGTCACCTACAAATGTTCATGCATTTTCAACATCATTTTCCTAGCCAAACTCACCTTGCAACAACAAGTCAGAGAGCTGTCAACAAACCCGATTTCATCTATCATCAACTTCAAGCCAAAATCTTGCCATGCATGGTTGTAAGAGCTTATGAACACAGATATAACTCAAGTACAGAAGCAAAGACATACATTTAAGAGCATGCATGTGGATTTTTGAAGGATTTTCAAAAGGTTTTAGCCCTCACCTTGGTAAATCAACAAGAAGATGCACAAAACTTGATGAAGCACAATTTTCTTCTTCTTCCTTGCTTAGCCAAGACACCACCCGATTTCTCTCTATTTTTCCTAGCTTAGTGACCACGTTCTTAGTAGATGCATGTGGTTAGAACAAGAAGAAAAGAAATGGAAGCTAGCAAACTTGCCAAGGCCGAAATTGGGACTCAGAGAGCATGCATGTGTGATTCTTGCATCCTAGCTAGCTTGGTCGAGTTTCTTTGCTTGTTGTTTGTCTTGATGCACCGTGGATTGACGAAGATGAGCAAAGGCAAGATAAAACTCAGCCAAAACCGATATTGAGAGAGAAGAATGAGAGGGAGAGAGAGAAATGTGAGGAGAGTGAGATAAATGAGAGAAAATAGAAGCTTTCGCAATTGTTGATGCAAATGTTGGCCTTGGGCATGCAAAAATCAGATTTTGTGTCATCTTTTGAGCATCTTTTGAATTGTTTTAGCATATGTGTAAGAGAATGTTGGGTATTTAGGGATTTTAGGTAGAATAGAATATTGGATATGTTTAGAGGTTTGTGAGATTTTGTCTTGTAGTGAGTTTAAAATATAATATTTAGGTGTTAGTGGATTTTGTAGAGATTTGAATTAGGATTATAATAATAGTTAGTGGTGTTTGTAGGATTATTTTATAGTCTAGTGCTTTGTGTAGGATTCTTTATTGATTAGCGTGTGGGCACACTTTCCTAGGTCAAGGGCACGCACTACTAGACACGCACAGAAATCGATACGAGGCACAAATCACGAGGTAGACACGTACTTCATGACTAAGGCATGCAATCCTATGTGAATGCCCGTAAACCAATGCAAGGCACGCAAATCAAGGCACGACTCTATATCTCAGTTAAGGTACGCAGTTCAAGGTTAGGGCACACAAAATGAGGTAACGCACTTACATTGAGGTCAAGGTACGTATATCTAGGTATTGCACGTCAGTAGGGGATTAGGGCACACCATTCTAGGTCAAGGCACGAATGACAAAGCATGCACGAAAACCAAGACAGGGCATGTAGTCTAAGGTAGGTCATACAATTCTGGGTCTAAGACAAACAAATCTAGGTAACACACGTTATTCGGGGTCAGGCCTCACATGATCGCACCCGTCATGTTGAGTGCACAATTCCTTTATGTGTTAACGGTTCACAGTCCCAGCCTAGAGAGATGGCCCATTTAGAAGGCCCAATGGGCTTAACGACAACCCATCCACTTTAACAACGCAGCATCCTCGCAAGACGTGATATCGACGCGTTGTAGGGCCCTCTAATGTCCCACGAGTAAGGTTGTCGTCCTTTTAACAGCTCACGACGTACGATCCGGGATGGAAAAACCGAGCTTAATAAGAAAAGTGGCCCGAAACTGATGAAAATGTTCAATTTTGGGCTCCAAAAATGGGCACAGCGAGCAAGCTGGCTGCCCCCGTCGTAGAGCTCTCGGAGAGCTTTGCAATGGTATGTTGTGCGCCGCGTAACTCCTTACGGATCAAAAGTTATGGGCACCGGAACGAAGGAGACCTGGTCACATGCCCTACGCCCTCGTTTTGCGTGCCCAGCCTCCACTTGAAGCGAAGTTGTCTTGCCCAAGGTGGCGTGGGATTCGATAAAAGAAATGTCGTGGATAAAGTATCTGGGCAACCCTAACCGGAGCAAAAAAAATTGAAAAGGGAGGTGCAACACGAGGACTTCCCAAGGGGTCACCCATCCTAGTACTACTTTGGCCCAAGCACGCTTAACTTCGGAGTTCTGATCGGATCCGGTGCATTAGTGCTGGTATGATCACACCCGTCATGTTGAGGGCACAATTCCTTTATGTGTTAACGGTTCACAGTCCCAGCCAAGAGAGATGGCCCATTTAGAAGGCCCAATGGGCTTAACGACAACCTATCCGCTTCAACAACGCAGCATCCTCGTAAGACGTGACATTGACACATTGTAGGGCCCTCTAATGTCCCGCGAGTAAGGTTGTCGTCCTTTTAACAGCTCACGACGTACGATCCAGGACGGAAAAATAGAGCTTAATAAGAAAAGTGACACGAAACTGATGAAAATGTTCAATTTTGGGCTCCAAAAATGGGCATAGCGGGCAAGCTGGCAGCCCCCGTCGTAGAGCCCTCGGAGAGCTTTCCAACGGTATGTTGTGCGTGCGTACCTCCTTACGGATCAAAAGTTATGGGCACCGGAATGAAGGAGACCTGGTCACATGCCCTACGCCCTCGGTTTGCGTGCCCAGCCTCCACTTGAAGCGAAGTTGTCTTGCCCAAGGTGCCATGAGATTCGATAAAAGAAATGTTGTGGATAAAGTATCTGGGCAACCCTAACCGGAGAAAAAAAAATTGAAAAGGGAGGTGCAACACGAGGACTTCCCAAGGGGTCACCCATCCTAGTACTATTATCGCCCAAGCACGCTTAACTTCGGAGTTCTGATGGGATCCGGTGCATTAGAGCTGGTATGATCGCACCCATCATGTTGAGGGCACAATTCCTTTATGTGTTAACGGTTCACATTCCCAGCTTAGAGAGATGGCCCATTCAGAAGGCCCAATGGGCTTAACGATAACCCATCCGCTTCAACAACGCAGCATCCTTGCAAGACGTGATATCGACGCATTGTAGGGCCCTCTAATGTCCTGCGAGTAAGGTTGTCATCCTTTTGACAGCTCACGACATACGATCCGGGACGGAAAAACAGAGCTAAAGATGAAAAGTGGCCTAAAACTGATTAAAATGTTCAATTTTGGGCCCCAAAAAAGGGCACATCGAGCAAACTGTCGCGCCCATTGTAGAGCTCTCACAGAGCTTCGCAACGGTATGCCGTGCGCCGCGTAACTCCTTACGGATCAATAGTTATGGGCACCGGAGCAAAGGAGACCTAGTCACAAGCCCTACGCCCTCGGTTTGCTGGCCCAACCTCCATGTGAAGCGAAGTTATCTTGCCCAAGGTACCGTGGGATTCGATAATAGAAATGTGGTGGATAAAGTATCTTGGCAACCCTAACCGGAGCAAAAAAAATTGAAAAGAAGGGTGCAACACGAGGACTTCCCAAGGGGTCACCCATCCTTGTACTACTGTCGCCCAAGCACGCTTAACTTCGGAGTTCTGATGGGATCCGGTGCATTAGAGCTGGTATGATCGCACCCGTCAAGTTGAGGGCACAATTCCTTTATGTGTTAACGGTTCACATTCCCAGCCTAGAGAGATGGCCCATTCCGAAGGCCCAATGGGCTTAACGATAACCCATCCGCTTCAACAATGCATCATCCTCGCAAGACGTGATATCGACGCGTTGTAGGGCCCTCTAATGTCCCGCGAGTAAGGTTGTCGTCCTTTTAACAGCTCACGACGTACGATCCTGGGATGGAAAAACAGAGCTAAAACAGAAATGTAGCCCAAAACTGATGAAAACATTCGATTTTGGGTTGCAAAAAGGCCAAAGCGAGCAAGCTTGCT
Source organism: Ehretia macrophylla (assembly GCA_037974665.1). Lineage (NCBI taxonomy): Eukaryota > Viridiplantae > Streptophyta > Magnoliopsida > Boraginales > Ehretiaceae > Ehretia > Ehretia macrophylla. The sequence continues at coordinate 66,035,993 of CM075775.1, forward strand.
GCCCCTGTCGTAGAGCTCTCGGAGAGCTTTGCAACGGTATGCTGTGCGCCACGTAACTCCTTACGGATCAAAAGTTATGGGCACCAGAGCGACGGAGACCTGGTCACAAGCCCTACGCCCTCTGTTTACTGGCCCAGCCTTCACGTGAAGCGAAGTTGTCTTGTCCATGGTTCCGTGGGATTCGGCAATAGAAATGTGGTGGATAAAGTTTCTTGGCAACCCTAACCGAAGGAAAAAAAATTGAAAAGGGGTGTGCAACACGAGGAATTCCCAGGCGGTCACGCATCCTGGTACTACTCAGGCCCAATCACGCTTAACTTCGGGGTTCTAATAGGATCAGGTGCATTAGTGCTGGTATGATAGCACCCGTCATGTTGAGGGGAAAATTCCATTATGTGTTAACGGTTCACAGTCCCAGCCTAGAGAGATGGCCCATTCAGAAGGCCCAATGGGCTTAACGACAACCCATCCGCTTCAACAACGTAGCATCCTTGCAAGACGTGATATCGACGCGTTATAGGGCCCTCTAATGTCCCACGAGTAAGGTTGTCGTCCTTTTAACAGCTCACGACGTACGATCCGGGACAGAAAAATAGAGAGCTTAGTATGAAAAGTGGCCCGAAACTGATGAAAACGTTCAAGTTTGGGCTCCAAAAAGGGCATAGGGAGCAAGCTGGCTGCCCCTGTCGTAGAGGTTTCGGAGAACTTTGCAATGGTATGCTGTGCGCCGCGTAACTCCTTACGGATCAAAAGTTATGGGCACCGGAGTGACGGAGACCTGGTCACAAGCCCTACGCCCTCGGTTTGCTGGCCCAGCCTCTACGTGAAGCGAAGTTGTCTTGCCCAAGGTGCCGTGGGATTCGATATTAGAAATGTGGTGGATAAAGTATCTTGGCAACCCTAACCGGAGCAAAAGAAATTGAAAAAGGGGTGCAACACGAGGACTTCCCAGGGGGTCACCCATCCTAGTACTACTCTGGCCCAAGCACGCTTAACTTCGGAGTTCTGATGGGATCCGGTGCATTAGTGCTGGTATGATCGCACACGTCATGTTGAGGGCACAATTCCTTTATGTGTTAACGGTTCACAGTCCCAACCTAGAGAGATGGCCCATTAAAAAGGCTGAATGGGCTTAACGACAACCCATCTACTTCAACAACGCAACATTCTAGCAAGACGTGATATCGAAGCATTGTAGGAACCTCTAATGTCCCGCGAGTAAGAATGTCGTCCTTTTAACAGCTCACGACGTACGATCTGTGACGGAAAAATCGAGCTTAATAAGAAAAGTGGCCCGAAACTGATGAAAATGTTCGATTTTGGGCTCCAAAAATGGGCACTGCGTGCAAGATGGCTGCCCCCGTCGTAGAGCTCTCGGAGGGCTTTGCAACGGTATGCTGTGCACCGCGTAACTCCTTACGGATCAAAAGTTATAAGCACCGGAGCAAAGGAGACCTGGTCACAAGCCCTACGCCCTCAGTTTGCTGGCCCAGCTTCCATTTGATGCGAAGTTGTCTTGCCCAAGGTGCCGTGAGATTTGATAAAAGAAATGTGGTGGATAATGTATCTTAGCAACCCTAACCGGAGCAAAAAAAATTGAAAAGGGGGGTGCAACACGAGGACATTCCCAGGGGGTCACCCATCCTAGTACTACTCTGGCCCAAGCACACTTAACTTCAGAGTTCTGATGGGATCCGGTGCATTAGTGCTGGTACGATTGCAACCGTCAAGTTGAGGGCACAATTCCTTTTTGTGTTAACGGTTCACAGTCCCAGCCAAGAGAGATGGCCCATTCAGAAGGCCCAATGGGCTTAACGACAACCCATCTGCTTCAACAATGCAGCATCCTCGCAAGACATGATATCGACGAATTGTAGGGCCCTCTAATGTCCCGCGAGTAAGGTTGTCGTCCTTTTAACTGCTCACGATGTACGATCCGGGATGGAAAAACATAGCTTAATAAGAAAAGTTGCCCAAAACTGATGAAAACGTTCGATTTTAGTCACCAAAAAGGGGCCCATCAAGCAAGCTAGCTGCCCCCGTCGTAGAGCTCTCGGAGAGCTTTGCAACGGTATGTTGTGCGCCTCGTAACTCCTTACGGAGCAGAAGTTATGGGTACCGGAGCGAATGAGACCTGGTCATAAGCCCTACGCCCTCGGTTTACGGGCCCAGCCTCCACTTGAAGCGAAGTTGTCTTGCCCTAGGTGATGTGGGATTTGATATTAGAAATGTGGTGGATAAAGTATCTTGGCAACCCTAACTGGAGCAAAAAAAATTGAAAAGAAAGGTGCAACACGAGGACTTCCCAGGGGGTCACCCATCCCAGTACTACTCCCGCCCAAGCACGCTTAACTTCGGAGTTCTGATGGGATCCAGTGCATTAGTGCTGGTATGATCATACCCGTCATGTTGAGGGTACAATTCTTTTATGTGTTAACGGTTCACAATCCCAACCTAGAGAGATGGCCCTTTCAGAAGGCCCAATGGGCTTAACGACAACCCATCCGCTTCAACAACGCAGCATCCTCGCAAGACGTGATATCGACGCATTGTAGGGCCCTCTAATGTCCCGCGAGTAAGGTTGTCGTCCTTTTAATATCTCACAACGTACGATCCGGGACCCAAAAACAGAGCTTAATAAGAATAGTGGCCCGAAACTGATGAAAACGTTCGATTTTGGTTTCCGAAATGGGGCACAGCCAGCTAGCTGGCTGCCCCCATCGTAGAGCTCTTGGAGAGCTTTGCAATGGTATGTTGTGCGCCGCGTAACTCCTTACGGATCCTAAGTTATGGGCACCGGAGCGAAGGAGACCTGGTCACAAGCCATACGCCCTCGGTTTGCGGGCCAAGCCTCTACTTGAAGCGAAGTTGTCTTGCCCAAGGTGCCGTGGGATTCGATAAAAGAAATGTGGTGGATAAAGTATCTTGGCAACCCTAACCGGTGCAAAAAAAATTGAAAAGGGGGTGCAACACGAGGACTTCCCTGTGGGTCACCCATCCTAGTACTACTCTCGCCCAAGCACTCTTTTCTTCGGAGTTCTGATGGGATCCAGTGCATTAGTGCTGGTATGATCGCACCCGTCATGTTGAGGGTACAATTCTTTTATGTGTTAACGGTTCACAATCCCAACCTAGAGAGATGGCCCTTTCAGAAGGCCCAATGGGCTTAACGACAACCCATCCGCTTCAACAACGCAGCATCCTCACAAGACGTGTTATCGACGCATTGCAGGGCCCTCTAATGTCCCGCGAGTAAGGTTTTCGTCTATTTCACAGCTCACGACGTACTATCTGGGACAAAAAAACATAGCAAAAATAGAAAAGTGGCTCGAAACTGATGAAAACGTTCGATTTTGGGCTCTAAAAAGGGCACAGCGAGCAAGCTGGCTGCCCCCGTCGTAGAGCTCTCGGAGAGCTCTACAACAGTATGCTGTGCACCACGTAACTCGTTACAGATCAAAGGTTATAGGCGCCGGAGCGACGTAGACTTGGTCACAAGCCCCACGACCTCGGTTTGCTGGCCCAGCCTCCACGTGAAGCGAAGTTGTCATGCCCAATGTGCCGTGGGATTCGATAATAGAAATGTGGTGGATAAAGTATCTTGGCAACCCTAACCGGAGCAAAAAAAAATTGAAAAGGGGAGTGCAACACGAGGACTTCCCAGGGGGTCACCCATCCTAGTACTACTCTCGCCCAAGCATGCTTAACTTCAGAGTTCTGATAGGATCCGGTGCATTACTGCTGGTATGATTGCACCCGTCATGTTGAGGCCACAATTCCTTTATGTGTTAACAGTTCACAGTCCCAGCCTAGAAAGTTAGCCCATTCAGAAGGCCCAATGGGCTTAACGACAACCCATCCAATTCAACAACGCAGCATACTCACAAGACGTGATATCAACGCATTGTAGGGCAGCCTAATGTCCTGCGATTAAGGTTGTAATCCTTTTAACAGCTCACGACGTATGATTCGGGACGAAAAAACCGACCTTAATAAGAAAAGTGGCCCGAAACTGAAGAAAACGTTCGATTTTGGGTTCCAAAATTGGCACTACGAGCAAGCTGGCTGCCTCCATCGTAGAGCTCTCGAAAAGCTTTGCAACGGTATGCTATGCGCCGCGTAACTACTTACGGATCAAAAGTTATGGGCACCGGAGCAAAGGCGACCTGGTCACAAGCCCTACGCCCTCCGTATGTGGGCCCAGCCTCCACTTGAAGCGAAGTTGTCATGCCCAAGGTGCCGTGGGATTCGATAAAAGAAATGTGGTGGATAAAGTATCTTGGCAACCCTAACCGGGGCAAAAAAAATTGAAAAGGGGGGTGCAACACGAGGACCACCCAGGGGGTCACCCATCCTAGTACTACTCTGCCCCAAGCACGCTTAACTTCAGAGTTCTGATGGGATCCGTTGCATTAGTGCTGGTATAATCACACCCGTCATGTTGAGGGCACAATTCCTTTATGTGTTAACGGTTCACAGTCCCAGCCTAGAGAGATCGCCCATTCAGAAGGCCCAATGGGCTTAACGACAACCCATCCGCTTCAACAACGCAGCATCCTCGCAAGACGTGATATCGTCGCGTTGTAGGGCACTCTAATGTCCCGCGAGTAAGGTTGTCGTCCTTTTCACAACTCATGACGTACTATTCGGTACAAAAAACCAGAGCAAAACTAGAAAAATGGCCCGAAACTGATGAAAACATTCGATTATGGGCTCCAAAAAGGGCACAGCGAGCAAGCTAGCTACCCCCGTAGTAGAGCTCCCGGAGAGCTTTGCAACGGTATGCTGTGCGCCGCGTAACTCCTCACGGATCAAAAGTTATGGGCACCGGAGCGACAGAGACCTAGTCACAAGCCCTACGCCCTCGTTTTGCTGGCCCAGCCTCCACGTGAAGCGAAGTTGTCTTGCCCAAGGTGCCGTGAGGTTCGATAATAGAAATGTGGTGGATAAAGTAACTAGGCATCCCTAACCGGAGCAAAAAAAAAATTGAAAAAAGGGGGTGCAACACGAGGACTTCCCAGTGGGTCATCCATCCTAGTACTACTCTCGCCCAAGCACGCTTAACTTCGGAGTTCTGATGGGATTCGGTGTATTAGTGCTGGTATGATCGCACCCGTCATGTTGAGGGCACAATTCCTTTATGTGTTAACGGTTCACAGTCCCAGCCTAGAGAGATGGCCCATTGAGAAGGCCCAATGGGCTTAACAGCAACCCATCAACTTCAACAACGCAGCATCCTCGCAAAACGTGATATCGACGCATTGTAGGGCCCTCTAGTGTCCCGCGAGTAGGGTTGTCGTCCTTTTAACAGCTCACGACGTATGATCCGGGACGAAAAAACCGAGCTTAATAAGAAAAGTGGCCCGAAACTGATGAAAACGTTTGATTTTGGGCTCCAAAATGGGGCACATCGAGCAAGCTGGCTGCCCCCATCGTAGAGCTCATGGGGAGCTTTGTAACGGTATGTTATGCACCGCGTGACTCGTTACGGATCAGAAGTTATGGGCACCGGAGCAAAGGAGACCTGGTCACAAGCCCTACGCCCTCGGTTTGCTGGCCCGGCCTCCACGCGAAGCGAAGTTGTCTTGCCCAAGGTGCCGCGTGATTCGATAATAGAAATGTGGTGGATAAAGTATCTTGCCAACCCTAACCGGAGCAAAAAAATTGAAAAGGGGGGTGCAACACGAGGACTTCCCACGGGGTCACCCATCCTAGAACTACTCTCGCCCAAGGATGCTTAACTTTGGAGTTCTGATGGGATCTGTCGCATTAGTGCTTGTATGATCGCACCCGTCATGTTGAGGGCACAATTCCTTTATCTGTTAACGGTTCACAGTCCCAGCCTAGAGAGATGGCCCATTCAGAAGGCCCAATGGGCTTAACGACAACCCATCCGCTTCAATAACGCAGCATCCTCACAGGACGTGATATCGACGCGTTGTAGGGCCCTCTAATGTCCCGCGAGTAAGGTTGTCGTCCTTTTAACAACTCACGACGTACGATCCATTAAGGAAAACGTTGGAACGGTATGCTGTGCACCGCGTAACTCCATACGGATCAAAAGTTATGGGCATCGGAGCGATGGAGACCTGGTCACAAGCCCTACGCACTCGGTTTGTTGGCCCAGCCTCCACGTGAAGCGAAGTTGTCTTGCCCAAGGTGCCATGGGATTCGATAATAGAAATGTGGTAGATAAAGTATCTTGGCAACCCTAATCGGAGGAAAAAAAATTGAAAAGGGGGGTGCAACAGGAGGACTTCCCAGGGGGTCACCCATCCAAGTACTACTCTCGCCCAAGCACGCTTAACTTTGGAGTTCTGTTGGGATTCGGTGCATTAGTGCTGGTATGATCGCACCCGCCATGGTGAGGGCACAAGTCCTTTATGTGTTAACGCTTCACAGTCCCATCATAGAGAGATGGCCCATTCAGAAGGCCCATTGGGCTTAACGAAAACCCGTCTGCTTCAACAACACAGCATCTTCACAAGACGTGATATCGACGCGTTGTAGGGCCCTCTATAGTCCCGTGAGTAACGTTGTCGTCCTTTTAACAGATCACGACATACGATCCGGGACGGAAAAACAGAGCTTAATAAGAAAAGTGGCCAAAAACTGATGAAAATGTTTAATTTTGGGCTCCAAAAAAGGGTACATCGAGCAAGTTGGCTGCCCCCGTCGCAGAGCTCTCGGAGAGCTTTGCAACGGTATGATGTGCGCCACGTAACTCCTTACAGATCAAAAGTTATGGGCACCGGAGCGAAGGAGACCTGGTCACAAGCCCTACGCCCTCGGTTTGCTGTCCCAGCCTCCACGTGAAGCGAAGTTGTCTTGCCCAATGTGCATTGGGATTCGATAATAGAAATGTGGTGGATAAAGTATCTTGGCAACCCTAACCGGAGCAAAAAAAAATTGAAAATGGGGGTGCAACACGAGGACTTTCCCGGGGGTCACCTATCCTAGTACTACTCTCGCGCAAGCACGCTTAACTTCGGAGTACTGATGGGATCCGGTGCATTAGTGCTGGTATGATCGCACCCGTCATGTTGAGGCCACAATTATTTTATGTATTAACGGTTCACAGTCCTAGCCTAGAGAGATGGCCCATTCAGAAGACCTGGTCACAAGCCCTACGCCCTTGGTTTGCGGACCCAGCCTCCACTTGAAGCGAAGTTGTCTTGCCCAAGGTGCCGTGGGATTCGATAAAAGAAAGGTGGTGGATAAAGAATCTTGGCAAGGCTAACCGGGGCAAAAAAAGTGAAAAAGTGGGGTGCAAAACGAGGACTTTCCAAGGGGTCACCCATTGTAGTACTACTCTGGCCCAAGCACGCTTAACTTCGAAGTTCTTATGGGATGCGGTGTATTAGTGATGGTATGATCGCACCCATCATGTTGAGGACACAATTCCTTTATGTGTTAACGGTTCACAGTCCCAGCCTAGAGAGATGGCCGATTCAGAAGGTCCAATGGGCTTAACAACAACCCATCTGCTTCAACAACGCAGCATCCTCGCAAGACGTGATATCGACGCGTTGTTGGGCCCTCTAATGTCCAGCGAGTATGGTTGTCGTCCTTTTAACAGCTCACGACGTACGATCCGGGACGGAAAAACAGAGCTTAATAAGAACAGTAGCCCGAAACTGATGAAAACGTTCAATTTTGGGCTCTAAAAAGGGGCACCGCAAGCAAACTGGCTGCCCCCGTCGTAGAGCTCTCGGAGAGCTTTGCAACGGTATGTTGTGAGCCGCGTAACTCCTTACGGATCAGAAGTTATGGGCACCGGAGCGAAGGAGACCTGGTCACAAGCCCTACGCCCTCGGTTTGCTGGCCCAGCCTCCACGTGAAGCGAAGTTGTCTTGCCCAAGGTGCCGCGTGATTCGATAATAGAAATGTGGTGGATAAAGTATCTTGGCAACCCTAACAGGAGGAAAAAAAATTGAAAATAGGAGTGCAACATGAGGACTTCCCAAGGGGTAACCCATCCTAGTACTACTCTCGCCTAAGCACGCTTAACTTCAGAGTTCTGATGGGATCCGGTGTATTAGTGCTGGTATATTCGCACCCGTCATGTTGAGGGCACAATTCCTTTATGTGTTAACAGTTCACAGTCCCAGCCTAGAGAGATGGCCCATTCAGAAGGCCCAATGGGCTTAACGACAACCCATCTGCCTTAACAACGCAGCATCCTCACAGGACGTGATATCGACGCGTTGTAAGGCCCTCTAATCTCCCGCGAGTAGGGTTGTCGTCCTTTTAACAGCTCACGACGTACGATCCAGGACGGAAAAAAAGAGCTTAATAAGAAAAGTGGCCCGAAACTGATGAAAACGTTTGATTTTGGACTCCAGAAAAGGGAAAAGCGAGCAAGCTGGCTTCCCCCGTCGTAGAGCTCTCGGAGAGCTTTGCAACGGTATTCTGTGCGCCGCGTAACTCCTTACGGATCAAAATTTATGGGCACCGGAGCGAAGGAGACCTGGCCACAAGCCCTACGCCCTCGGTTTGCTAGCCCAGTTTCCACGTGAAGCGAAGTTGTCTTGCCCAAGGTGCCGTGGGATTCGATAAAAAAAATGTGGTGGATAAAGTATCTTGGCAACCCTAACCGGAGCAAAAAAAATTGAAAAAGGGGGTGCAACACGAGGACTTCCCAATGGGTCACCCATCCTAGTACTACTCTCGCCCAAGCACGCTTAACTTCGGTGTTCTGATGGGATCCGGTGCATTAGTGATGGTATGATCGTACCCGTCATGTTGAGGGCACAATTCCTTTATGTGTTAACAGTTCACAGTCCCAGTCTAGAGAGATGGCCTATTCAGAAGTCCCAACGGGCTTAACGACAACCCATCCGCTTCAACAACGCAGCATCCTAGCAAGACGTGATATCCACGCGTTGTAGTACACTCTATTGTCCCCCGAGTAAGGGTGGGGGCCTTTTGACAGCTCACAACGTACGATCCGGGAGGGAAAAATAGAGCTTAATAAGAAAAGTGGCCCGAAGCTGATGAAAACGTTTGATTTTGTGCTCCAAAAAGGGCACAACGAGCAAGCTGGGTACCCCTTACGTAGAGCTCTGAGAGTGCTTTGCAACGGTATATTGTGCGCCGCGTAACTCATTACGGATCAAAAGTTATGGGCACCGGAGCAAAGGAGACCTAGTCACAAGCCCTACGCCCTCGGTTTGCTGGCCCAGCCTCCACGTGAAGCGAAGTTGTCTTGCCCAAGGTACCTTGGGATTTGATAATAGAAATGTGGCGGATAAAGTATCCCGGCAACCCTAACCAGAGCAAAAGAAATTGAAAAGGGGGTCAGCAACACGAGGATTTCCCAGGGGGTCACCCATCCTAGTACTACTCTAGCCCAAGCACACTTAACTTCGGAGTTCTGATGGGAACCGGTATATTAGTGCTAGTATGATCGCACCCACCATGTTGAGGGCACAAATCCATTATGTGTTGGTGGTTCATAGTCCGAGCCTAGAGAGATGGCTCATTTAGAAGGCCCAATGGGCTTAACGACAACCCATCCGCTTCAACAACGCAGCATCTGTGAAGCCTGACCTCGATTTGCGTGCGATACCTCATTTCGTGTGCCCTAATATAGAATTGCGTGCCTTGACCTAGGTTTAAGAATTGTGTTCGTTTTGTGTGCCATGCATTGGATTACGTGCATTCATTTAGGGTTGCGTGCATTTACTAAAAAAACGTGCGTTTGTCTCGTAGTTCGTGTCCTACCTCGTAGTGCGTGCCCTAGACCTAGGAAAGCATGCCCTCATGCTAATCAAGAAAGCATCTTGCACGAAGCACTAGGTCATTAATTAATCCTACAAAATCCACTAACTATTATTAAATTACTAATTCAACTCACTAGAAGACAAAATTTCACTAAACACTAAGCATTCTTCATTCTTTATTCCTTATTCTTTTTGCACTTCCAACACCCATTTAAATAATACTCCAATAGATGACAAAAAATCAGATTTTCTATAGCCTTGGCCGACCACTAGGTGGTATTTGTGCATGTTTGCTCAATTCAAATTAACTCTAGACAACTTATGACAACTCTATGACACAAATGCATAAAAATGAGCTCAAAAACCTTTGCAAAAGCTTCCCATAATAGACCAACTCCTCTTTGCCCATACTAGGAATTTCAAATTACATCTTGAAGACACAAAATGCTGAAATTTTGCTGCCCAAGGCCGAACATGCTTCATCAATTGCAAGGCTTGTGGCTTTTTTTCATTTTTCTCAGTTTCCTCTCAATCTTCTCTCTCTCCCTCTCATTCTTCTCTCTCTCTTGGCCTTGGCTGAGTTTACTCTTGCCTTTGCTTATCTTCATCAATTCATGGTGCATCAAGACAAGCAACAATCAAAGAGACTCAAGCAAGCTAGCTTGGATGCAAGAATCACACATGCATGTCCTTTGAGTCACCATTTCAGCCTAGCTGAGTTCACTAGCTTCCATTTCTTTTCTTCTTGTTCTAACCACATGCATGTACTAAGAGCTTGGCCACTAAGCTAGGAAAAATAGAGAAATTTGAGTTGGAATCTCGGCTAAGAATTTGAGCTTCATCAAAGTTTTGTGCATCTTCTTGTTGATTTGCTAAGGTGAGGGCGAAAACCTTTTGAAAATCCTTCAAAAATCCACATGCATGCTCTTAAATGTATTTCTTTGCTTCTGCATTTGAGATATATGTGTGTTCATAAGCTTCCTCAACCATGCATGGCAAGGTTTTGGCTTGAAAATGATGATAGGTGAAATCGGATTGTGTGACAGCTCTCTGACTTGTTGTTTCGAGGTGAGTTTGGCTAGGAAAATGATGTTTAAAATGCATGAAAATTGGTAGGTGACTAGTGTTTCCAGTTCTGAACATTGTTCACAGAAATAGGTCAAAGCTAATTTCGAATCTAAAGTCCTCAAAATGGAAAATCATTAAAATGTGTCCAAATCTGGAAATCTGGAAAAATGAAGCAGGTTTTGGCAGATGCACTGACTTTGTAGAACGAACCATATTTGACATAGTAAATGATCTCCAAAATCTGTGAAATTTGGTGTACTGATATATTTTTCAGTTCTAAACATTTTTGTCTGAAATGGACTAAGGCTAAATCTGACCCTAAGGACCTCAAAAACATCAATTAGTGAAATGTGTGCAAATCTGGACAGTTTTGTGCTATCCCACTGTTTCGGCTATAACTATTGATCCTGAACTCCAAATGATGCAAGGCTTGTTTCTGATTTTAGTTCACTTCTTAATCTTTGATTTGAAATCTTATTCACTGAATCGGAGACTGTTTTCTTGTCTTAATGATTGTGGGAACACAGCCTACTGCAGTGAGGGTTTCACTTGGTTATATGCTTAGAAAATTTATTGTAACTTCTCTTGTGGTATTAAATGCTTGGGTTTGTGGCGTTGGGATCTTGTGTGGACTGTTTTGAGTACTTAAGGATGTTTGAATTAAATGATGCATGACTTGAGATTGATTTTGAGTTGACTTAGGGTTTAATCACACGGGTAAGCACGAAATGGAAACCCCAATGACTAGGTAGGCTTGCTAAGAGTTGAGCATTTGGATATTGTGTGCAATTATATGCTTAGTAGGCTTCCCGTAGATGCCCTTATAGCCCTAAATGTGATTTTGACCATTGCATGTTGACAAATAGGCCTTTCATGCATCCGAGCCCACGTAGATGTTGTTGCATGTTAAATAATCTTAATATTTGATTACGTGGACTTTGAAATGAGTTATATGACTTGACTTACATGTGTTACATGGCTGCCCGTTTAATGTTCATATAACTCCATATGCTTTTCAAGTGAAATTACTTGTCTACTCGTGCCTCGCTTGTTTACTTGTCAATGTGCAATCTTATGACTATCCGGAGGCAACCTACTTTGTTGTCCTCCTAATGTGATATAATAAATGTCATAAATGTACATTGCAAACAAGGTTGCAACCTTTCATTCTGGCATGGTAGCGTTCCCGCACACTGGGAGGCATCGGGCTTGTCGGTGCAACCGTGACTACCATGGTACCTATTCCCTCTCTCGCTTGGGGGCTAGACTTCCTCGAAGAGTTGGGTCGTAGGATTTTGGGGTACATTCGGAGTACACCCACCTGGTGTGTTAAGGGGATGATTTGAAGTCGGTCGCAACAACTTAGAGCAAAAGCTCACCGTATCCTTTTTCTATATGTATAAGTACTCTCGCTTGGTTCCTGGAGAACCTCGTGGAGGAAGGTAATTGTGTTCCTCTACTTTATGTTATTGTTATGTACTTAATTGTGTTATATTCATGCTTGCAAAAAAGGATTTTCATAAGTTGAACCGGAAAATGAGTTTCAAAACCTATTTCTCGTTCCCCCTCGCTGAGTTCATAAGGACTCACCCTCTTTTATCATCTCAGGTGAAGAAGATCAAGAATAGGTACCTGAGGACGATGTGCCTAACGATGATTCCTTGGAGTGATTGCATGTCTTATGTGCTTTGCGTGATTATGGCTTTTATGAACTATGATACTTGAAGACTATTTCTTTTTATGTTGATCAATGTTTGTAATGTAAAAAGACCCCCGTTGTAATTTGGGGTCTAATTTGGGTTGTACTGATATTAACTAGACAAACACTAGACACTACTATGATCGTTTTGCTATTATTACTACTAGTATCTATAATAGGATTGTGAAGTATTAGGTGAAGGCTAAGTAAAACGAACCAACCAAATCTTAAGCAGGTACACGTTATTAAGCTAAGATCAACAGGTACTTTTGTAACGAGGATTAACAAACGAACGAGGCATAGTATCCTACTAGGTTATTAATCAAACTAGACATCAAGACAACCAGTAGGCATTTCAATTGATGATAAATAGTAATCTTAGTTGGAAATGAATTTGAGATGGTAAATTTTGAGGCGTTTAGAGAATTAGGTAAACCAAAGAGTCCAATTACAGTCGTTATGCTGCCGGTTTTCCAGAGAATTTTGGAGTTTAGGCCAAAACGTTAAGTGTTAAATCTTCATAAACGGTTAAGTATGTGATATGACTTGAACGTTAGATCACACCCTAGTCTAACCTTTATAAGCCGGGTTGGGGCGTGACACCTTATAGAAAGAATGGTATCAGAGCTTAGATTGCTTAAGCCGGGTTTAACTCTCGGACCATGGGTAGAGCCCTAAGATAATTAGGATGACTTGTTTATATGTTATTGTTTGATAATGTTAAATGTGCCTTCTATGTTTTATGTGTTTAAGTGATTAACATGCCTTAATTGTTTCTAAAATTGTATCTGTATTATGTTGCATATCTTATGCGTTAAATTCTTAATTGTCATATTTCAATAAATTGTGCATCGTAATCGGTGCCTATAGATGGTTGGCTCTAGCACCCGTACTACTAATAGGAGCGGTGAACCCCAAAAGACCAGAGATGCCTATCACACTAATCCCAGAATAGCTATGTTTAACATGATATCAAACGCCATGGATCGCGTATCACGAGTGATGGAGAGTCAGGATGCACGTGAAGCCAACAACAACAACAGGAACGATGGTAACCATGGGAGACATAGCAGAATGAGGGAGTTCCTTGACTTTCGCCTATCCAAATTCCACAGGGAAGCTGATGATGAGAAAACTGAGGCTTGGCTGTCCGAGATCGAGAGGATTTTCAGGCCACTTGACTATACTGATGAAGAGAAGGTGGAGTTTGCGGTGTTTCTGTTGCACGGGGATGCTGAGCATTGGTGGCACACTGTGGAGACACTTTGGGAAACTGATCAGACACCTCGCTTGTAGGGTAATTTCGTTAAGGCATTCGAGGAAAAATATGTACTTGCAATTTCCAGGTAGAGGCGGATCGAGGAGTTCATGCACTTGACCCAGGGTAATATGACGGTGGCCCAGTACGAGGCTCGTTTTGACCGACTGTCCCATTATGCTCAATATATGGTTAGTACTCCAGAGGCGAAGATGTGGAAATTTACTACTAGATTGAGGCCAGAGATTCAGGACCAGTTGGCTTCTCATGACTTCGATACCTATTCTACTCTATTTGCTGCTGCCTCTCGAGTTGAGAAGAGGAAACTAGATAGAGCCGGTTCGAGTCAGCCGAACAAGAAACCATACCAGCCTCTAGGTCAGCAGAGGAAATTCCAGAAGAATTGCCCGGTTTACCCCCAAATCGGGAAATCGAGTTCATTATAGAGCTACTGCCAGGAACCCAGCCTATATCTAAAGCTCCCTATCGTATGGCACCGGCCGAGCTACAAGAATTGAAGGACCAATTGCAAGGATTGTTGAAGAAAGGGTTTGTTCAACCAAGTTCTTCACCGTGGGGTGCACCAGTTCTATTTGTGAAGAAGAAAGACGGAACGTTGAGGCTATGCATCGATTACCGAGGATTGAACCAAGTGACTGTCAAGAATAAATACCCACTTCCCCTGATCGACAAGCTATTTGATCAACTTCAAGGAGCCAAAATGTATTCGAAACTCGACTTGAGGCAAGGGTATTATCAGTTGCGGATCAAAAATGAGGATGTGCCTAAAATGACTTTCAGGATGAGATATGGGCATTATGAATAAGTGGTGATGCCTTTTGGACTAACCAATGCCCCTGCAGCTTTTATAGATTTGATGCACACTGTGTTTCAACCCTACTTGGACCAATTTGTGGTAATCTTCATTGATGATATCTTGGTATACTCGAAATTTGAGGCGGAGCATGAGCAACATCTGCGGTTGGTACTGCAGAAACTTCGAGAGCATCAATTGTATGCAAAGTTTAGCAAGTGCGAGTTTTGGTTGCAACAGATTGTATTTTTAGGGCATATCATATCCCAAGAGGGAATAGCGGTGGATCCAGCAAAGATAGAAGCAGTAATGTCTTGGAAGAAGCCAGAAAATGTTACGGAGGTTCGGAGTTTTCTTGGTCTAGCCGGCTATTATCGGAGATTCGTGAAAGATTTCTCTAAGATTGCAGGACCGCTTACAAAGCTCACTCAAAAGAAAACAAAGTTCGTGTGGGATGATAAGTGTGAGAGCAGCTTCCAAGAGTTGAAGAAAAGATTGACTACCGCACATGTTCTTGCATTGCCTGAAGGAAGTCAAGGTTTTGTAATCTATAGCGATGCTTCGAAAGAAGGATTGGGTTGTGTGTTGATGCAAAATGGAAGAGTGATTGCATATGCTTCTAGGAAACCAAAGCCGTATGAATTGAACTACCCGACGCATGATTTGGAGTTAGCGGCTATTGTGTTTGCACTCAAGAAATGGAGGCATTATCTGTGGGGTAACAAGTTTGAGGTATTTACTGATCACAAGAGCTTGAAATACTTGTTCTCTCAGAAAGAGTTGAATATGAGGCAAAGGCGGTGGATGGAGCTTTTAGATGATTATAACTGCACAATCAATTATGTGCCCGGTAAAACGAATGTAGTTGCAGATGCCTTAAGTAGGAAAGCGAGCATGGCAAAATTGGAAGTCAAGGTGCAGGAGTTGTTGGAGGAAGCATTTTTGTGGAAACCACAATTGACCCGAAAAGGGTTACTTTTTGCCACTACGCAGGTTCAATCGACCTTGTTGTCTGAATTACGAGAGGCTCAACAGAAGGACCAACAATTTCAGAAGATTAAAGAAAGCAACACAGATTTTAAGTTTTATGATGATAGTGTTTGGAGGTTTAGGAATCGAATTTGTGTTCCTAATGAACCAGAGCTGAAAAAGAAGATTCTTGAAGAAGCCCATAATTCAAGATACACTATTCACCGCGGCGGAACAAAGATGTACTGAGATTTGAAGCAACACTATTGGTGGAATAACATGAAGAGAGAGATTGCGGAGTTTGTCGCACGGTGTTTGACTTGCCAAAGAGGCAAAGCGGAGCATCAACGACTCGCAGGTTTACTTCAGCCGTTGGAGATTCCTCAATGGAAATGGGAACATATGACTATGGACTTTGTTATGGACTTGCCCATATCACAAAAGGGTCATGACGCCGTTTGGGTCATAGTGGATAGATTGACTAAGTCGGCGCACTTCTTACCGATGAACAAGGAGGATAGTCCTGAGAAATTGGGAGATATGTATGTGGCGGAGATTGTAAAATTGCACGAGATGCCTGTGAGTATTGTATCGGATATGGATCCTCATTTTACTTCCCGATTTTGGAAGAGATTGCAAGAAGCTTTGGGAACGAAGTTGAGTTTCAGCACGGCTTATCACCCTCAGACTGATGGACAATCGGAGAGAACTATTCAGATTCTGGAGGATATGCTGAGGGCGTGCGTTTTAGATTTCAGAAAAGGTTGGGAGAAATATCTGTCCTTAGCAGAGTTCGCCTATAATAATAGTTATCAGGCCACTATCGGGATGGCCCCATTTGAGGCGTTGTATGGACGTAAGTGTCGATCCCCAATTTACTGGGATGAAGTAGGTGAGACGAAGACTTTTGACCCGACCCTTTTACCTGAACTTATGAAGACTGTTGATAATATCCACCTCATCCAGAAACGGATGCTTACCGCTCAAAGCAGGCAGAAGAGTTATGCAGACCGACGGAGACGGAGCCTAGAGTTTGAGGTCGGTGACAAGGTGTTCTTGAAGATATCACCCTGGAGGGGACTGATTAAACACGGCAAGGGTGGAAAGTTAAGCTCGAGGTTTGTAGGACAATTTGAGATAATTGAAAAGGTTGGAAAATTGGCGTATCTCCTGGTACTACCCCAGAACCTTTCCAATATTCACGACGTCTTTCATGTTTCAATGTTGCGGAAGTATCATCCTGATCCATCGCATATCTTGAAGCCAGAGCCGTTACAGCTTTGGGAGAACTTGTCTTACGAGGAGAAGCCCATTCGGATCCTAGACCAGCAAGATCGGGAGTTGCGCAACAAAACTATACCGATGGTGAAAGTGCTATGGGATCATCATGGAGTTGAAGAAGCAACATGGGAAAAGCGAGACCAGATGGAGCAGCAATATCCAGCTTTATTCCAAAGGTAATATTGAATTTCGGGACGAAATTCTTTTAAGGAGGGGAGGATGTGAGGCCCGACCTCGATTTGCGTGCGATACCTCATTTTGTGTGCCCTAATCTAGAATTGCATGCCTTGACCTAGGTTTAAGAATTGTGTTCGTTTTGTGTGCCATGCATTGAATTACGAGCATTCATTTAGGATTGCGTGCATTTACTAAAAAAACGTGCATTTGTCTCGTAGTTCGTGTCCTACCTCGTAGTGCCTGCCCTAGACCTAGGAAAGCGTGCCCTCACGCTAATCAAGAAAGCATCTTGCACGAAGCACTAGGTCATTAATTAATCCTACAAAATCCACTAACTATTATTAAATTACTAATTCAACTCACTAGAAGACAAAATTTCACTAAACACTAAGCATTCTTCATTCTTTATTCCTTATTCTTTTTGCACTTCCAACATCCAATTAAATAATACTCGAATAGATGACAAAAAATCAGATTTTCTATAGCCTTGGCCGACTACTAGGTGGTATTTGTGCATGCTTGCTCAATTCAAATTAACTCTAGACAACTTATGACAACTCTATGACACAAATGCATAAAAATTAGCTCAAAAACCTTTGCAAAAGCTTCCCATACTCGACCAACTCCTCTTTGCCCATACTAGGAATTTCAAATTACATCTTGAAGACACAAAATGCTGAAATTTTTCTGCCCAAGGCCGAACATGCTTCATCAATAACAAGGCTTGTGCTTTTTTTTTTTTTTTCATTTTTCTCACTTTCCTCTCAATCTTCTCTCTCTCCCTCTCATTCTTCTCTCTCTCTCGGCCTTGGCTGAGTTTACTCTTGCCTTTGCTCATCTTCATCAATTCATGGTGCATCAAGACAAGCAACAATCAAAGAAACTCAAGCAAGCTAGCTAGGATGCAAGAATCGCACATGCATGTCCTTTGAGTCACCATTTCGGCCTAGGTGAGTTCACTAGCTTCCATTTCTTTTCTTCTTGTTCTAACCACATGCATGTACTAAGAGCTTGGCCACTAAGCTAGGACAAATAGAGAAATTTGAGTTGGAATCTCGGCTAAGCAAGGAAGAAGAAGAATTTGAGCTTCATCAAAGTTTTGTGCATCTTCTTGTTGATTTGCTAAGGTGAGGGCTAAAACATTTTGAAAATCCTTCAAAAATCCTCATGCATGCTCTTAAATGTATGTCTTTGCTTCTGCATTTGAGATATATGTGTGTTCATAAGCTTCCTCAACCATGCATGGCAAGGTTTTGGCTTGAAAATGATGATAGGTGAAATCGGATTGTGTGACAGCTCTCTGACTTGTTGTTTTGAGGTGAGTTTGGCTTGGCAAATGATGTTGAAAATTCATGAAAAATTGGAAGGTGACTAGTTTTTCCAGTTTTGAACATTTTTCACAGAAATAGGCCAAAGCTAATTTCGACTCTAAGGTCCTTAAAACGTCAAATCATTAGAATGTGTCCAAATATGGAAATCTGGAAAAATGAAGCAGGTTTTGGTAGATGTACTGACCTTGTAGAACGAACCGTATTTGACTTAGTAAATAATATCAAAAATGCACAAAATTTGGTATTGATATAGATTTTTCAGTTCGGAACATTTTTGTCAGAAATGGACTAAGGCTAAATCTGACCCTAAGGACCTCAAAAACGTCAATTATTAAAATGTGTGCAAATCTGGACAGTTTTGTGCTATCCCACTGTTTCGGCTATAACTATTGATCCCGAACTCCAAATGATGCAAGGTTTGTTTCTGATTTTAGTTCACTTATTAAGATTTAATTTGAAATCTTATTCACTAGAATTGGAGATTTTTTGCTTTCCTTAATTATTGTGGGAAAACAGCCTATTGCAGTGAGGGTTTCACTTGGTTATATGCTAAGAAAATTTGTTGTAACTTCTCTTGTGGTATTAAATGCTTGGGTTTGTGGCATTGGGATGTTGTGTGGACTGTTTTGAGTACTTGAGGTTGTTTGAATTAAATGATGCATGGCTTGAGTTTGATTTTGAGTTGACTTAGGGTTTAATTACACGGGTTAGCACGAAATGGAAACCCCAATGACTAGGTAGGCTTGCTAAGTGTTGATCATTTGGATATTGTGTGGAATTATATGCTTAGTAGGCTGCCCGTAGATGCCCTTATAGCCCTAAATGTGATTTTGATCATTGCATGTTGACAAATAGGCCTTTCTTGCATCCGAGCCCACGTAGGTGTTGTTGCATGTTGAATAATCTTAATATTTGATTACGTGGACTTTGAAATGAGTTATATGACTTGATTTACATGTGTTACATGGCTTCCCATTTAATGTTCATATAACTCCATATGCTTTTCAAGTGAAATTACTTGTCTATTCGTGCCTCGCTTGTTTATTAGTCAATGTGCAATCTTATGACTGTCCGGAGGCAACCAAATTTGTTGTCCTCCAATGTGATATAATAAATGTCATAAATGTGCATTGCATGCAAGGTTGCAACCTTTCATTCTGGTATGGTAGCATTCACGCACACCGGGCGGCATCGGGCGTGCCGGTGCAACTGTGACTACCATGGTACCTATTCCCTCTCTCGCTTGGGGGCTAGACTTCCTCGGAGAGTTGGGTCGTAGGATTTTGGGGTACATCCGGAGTACACCCACCTGGCGTGTTAAGGGGATGATTTGAAGTCAACCGCAACAACTTATAGCAAAAGCTCACCGTATCCTTTTTCTATATGTATAAGTACTCTCGCTTGGTTCCTGGAGAACCTCGGGGAGGAAAGACTGGTAATTGTGTTCCTTTACTTTATATTCTTGTTATGTACTTAATTGTGTTATATTCATGCTTGCAAAAAAAGGATTTTCATAAGTTGAACCAGAAAATGAGTTTCAAAACCTATTTCTCGTTCCCCCTCGCTGAGTTCATAAGGACTTACCCTCTTTTATCACCTCAGGTGAAGAAGATCAAGAACAGGTACCTGAGGACGATGTGCCTAACGATGATTCCTTGGAGTGATTGCCTGTCCTATGTGCTTTGCGTGATTATGGCTTTTGTGAACTATGCTACTTGAAGACTATTTCTTTTTATGTTGATCAATGTTTGTAATGTAAAAAGACCCCCGTTGTAATTTGGGGTCTAATTTTGGGTTGTACTGATATTAACTAGATAAACACTAGACACTACTATGATCGTTTTGCTATTATTACTACTAGTATCTATAATAGGATTGTGAAGTTTTAGGTAAAGGCTAAGTAAAACAAACCAACCAAATCTTAAGCAGGTACACATTATTAAGCTAAGATGAATAGGTACTTTTGTAACGAGGATTAACAAACGAACGAGGCATAGTATCCTGCTAGGTTATTAATCAAACTAGACATCAAGACAACCAGTGGGCATTTCAATTGATGATAAATAGTAATCTTAGTTGGAAATGAATTTGAGATTGTAAATTTTGAGGCGTGTAGAGAATTAGGTCAAACCAAAGAGTCCAATTACAGCCGTTATGCTGCCGATTTTCCGGAGAATTTTGAAGTGTTAAATCTTCATAAACGGTTAAGTATGTGCTATGACTTGAACGTTAGATCACACCCTAGTCTAACCTTTATAGGCCGGGTTGGGGCATGACAGCATCCTCGCAAGACGTGATATCGACGCGTTGTAAGGCCCTCTAATGTCCCGCGAGTAAGGTTGTCGTCCTTTTAACAGCTCACAACGTATGATCGAGGATGAAAAAACAGAGCAAAAAAAGAAAAGCGGCCCGAAACTGATGAAAACGTTTGATTTTGGGCCCCAATAAGGGCACACCGAGCAAGCTAGCTGCCCCCGCCATAGACCTCTCGGAAAGCTTTGCAACGGTATGCTGTGCACCGCATAACTCCTTTCGGATCAAAAGTTATGGGCACCGGAGCGAAGTAGACTTGGTCACAAGTCCTACGCCCTCGGTTTGGTGGCCCAGCCACCACATGAAGCAAAGTTGTCTTGCCCAAGGTGCCGTGGGATTCGATATTAGAAATGTAGTGGATAAAGTATCTTGGCAACCCTAACCGAAGGAAAAAAAATTGAAAAGGGGGTACAACATGAGGACTTCCCATGCGGTCACCCATCCTAGTACTACTCTCGCCCAAGCACGCTTAACTTCGGAGTTCTGATGGGATCCGGTGCATTAGTGCTAGTATGATCGCACCCGTCATGTTGAGGGCACAATTCCTTTATGTGTTAACGGTTCACAGTCCCTGCCTAGAGAGATGGCCCACTCAGAAGGCCCAATGGGCTTAACGACAACGCATAGGCTTCAACAACGCAGCATCCTCGCAAGACGTGATATCGACGCGTTGTAGGGCCCTCTAATGTCCAGCGAGTAAGGTTGTCGTCCTTTTAACAACTCACGACGTATGATCCGGGATGGAAAAACAGAGCGAAATTAGAAAAGTGGCCCGAAATTGATGAAAACATTCGATTTTGTGCTCCAAAAAAGGGCACAGCGAGCAAGCTGGCTACCCCCGTTGTAGAGCTATCGGAGAGCTTTGTAACGGTATGCTGTGCGCCACGTAACTCCTTACGAATCAAAAGTTATGGGCACCAGAGCGAAGGAAACCTAGTCACAAGCCCTACGCCCTCGGTTTGCTGGCCCAGCCTCCACTTGAAGCGAAGTTATCTTGCCCAAGGTGCTGTGGGATTCGATAATAGAAATGTGGTGGATAAAGTATCTTGGCAACCCTAACCGGAGGAAAAAAAATTGAAAAGGGGGGTGCAACACGAGGACTTCCCAGGGGGTCACCCATCCTAGTACTACTCTCGCCCAAGCACGCTTAACTTCGGAGTTCTAATGGGATCCGGTGCATTAGTGCTGGTATGATCGCACCCGTCATGTTGAGGGAACAATTCCTTTATGTGTTAATGGTTCACAGTCCCAGCCTAGAGAGATGGCCCATTCAGAAGGCCCAATGGGCTTAGCAACAACCCATCCGCTTCAACAACGCAGCATCCTCGCAAGACGTGATATCGACGCATTGTAGGGCCTTCTAATGTCCTGCGAGTAAGGTTGTCATCCTTTTAACATCTCACGATGTACGGTCTGGGACAGAAAAATAGAGCTTAATAAGAAAAGTAGACCAAAACTGATGAAAATATTCGATTTAGGGCTCCAAAAATAGGCACAGCGAGCAAGCTGGCTGCCCCTTACGTAGAGCTCTCGGAGAGCTTTGCAACGGTATACTGTGCGCTGCGTAACTCCTTACGAATCAAAAGTTATGGGCACCGGAGCGAAGGAGACCTAGTCACAGGCCCTACGCCTTCTGTTTGCTGGCCCAGCCTCCAGGTGAAGCAAAGTTGTCTTGCCCAAGGTGCTGTGGGATTCGATAATAGAAATGTGGTGGGTAAAGTATCTTGGCAACCCTAACCGGAGCAAAAAAAATTGAAAATGGGGGTGCAACACGAGGACCTCCAAGGGAGTCACCCATCATAGTACTACTCTCTCCCAAGCACGCTTAACTTCGGAGTTCTGATGGGATCCGATGCATTAGTGCTGGTATGATCGCACCCGTCATGTTGAGGGCACAATTCCTTTATGTGTTAACGGTTCACAGTCCCAGCCTAGAGAGATGGCTCATTCAGAAGGCCCAATGGGCTTAACGACAACCCATCTGCTTCAACAACACAGCATCCTCGCAAGACGTGATATTGTCGCATTGTAGAGCCCTGTAATGTCCAGCGAGTAAGATTGTTGTCCTTTTAATAGCTCACAACGTACGATCCAGGATGAAAAAACATAGCAAAAATAGAAAAGTGGCCCAAAAATGATGAAAACGTTAGAATTTGGGCTCCAAAAAGGGCACAGGAACAAGCTGGCTGCCCCCATTGTAGAGTTCTCGGAGAGCTTTGCAACGGTACGCTGTGCGCGACGTAACTCCTTACGAATCAAAAGTTATGGGGACCGGAGCGAAGGAGACCTGGTCACAAGCCTTATGCCCTCGGTTTGGTGGCCCAGCCTCTACGTGAAGCAAAGTTGTCTTGCCCTAGGTGCCGTGGGATTTGATAATAGAAATGTGGCGGATAAAGTACCTTGGCAACCCTAACCGGAGCAAAAAAAATTGAAAAAGGGGGTGCAACACGAGGACTTCACAAGAGGTCACCCATCCTAGTACAACTCTCGCCCAAGCACACTTAACTTCGGATTTCTGATTGGATCTGGTGCATTAGTACTGGTATGATCGCACCCGTCATGTTGAGGGTACAATTCCTTTATGTGTTAAGGATTCATAGTCCCAGCCTAGAGAGATGGCCCATTAAGAAGGCCCAATGGGCTTAACGACAACCCATCAACTTCAACAACGCAGCATCCTCGCAAGACGTGATATCGACGTGTTGCAGGGCCCCTCTAATGTCCCGCCTGTGAAGTTGTCGTCCTTTTAACAGCTCACGACGTACGATCTGGGACGGAAAAACAGAGCTTAATAAGAAAAGTGGCCCGAAACTAATGAAAACGTTCGATTTTGGGCTCCAAAAAAGGGCACAGCGAACAAGCTGGATAGCCCCGTTGTAGAGCTCTCGGAGAGCCTTGCAACGGTATGCTGTGCGCCGCGTAACTACGTACGGATCAAAAGTTATGG
The DNA here is from genome assembly GCA_037974665.1 of Ehretia macrophylla. Taxonomy (NCBI): domain Eukaryota; kingdom Viridiplantae; phylum Streptophyta; class Magnoliopsida; order Boraginales; family Ehretiaceae; genus Ehretia; species Ehretia macrophylla. The sequence continues at coordinate 66,059,575 of CM075775.1, forward strand.
GCACCGGAGCGAAAGAGACCTGTCACAAGCCCTACGCCCTCTGTTTGCTGGCCCAGCCTCCACGTGAAGCGAAGTTGTCTTGCCCAAGGTGCCGTGGGATTCGATAATATAAATGTGGTGGATAAAGTATCTTGGCAACCCTAACCAGAGCAAAAAAAATTGAAAAGAAAGGTGCAACACGAGGACTTCCCAGGGGGTCACCCATCCCAGTACTACTCTCGCCCAAGCACGCTTAACTTCGGAGTTCTGATGGGATCCGGTGCATTAGTGCTGGTATGATCGCACCCGTCATGTTGAGGGCACAATTCCTTTATGTGTTAACGGTTCACAGTCCCAGCCTAGAGAGATGGCTCATTCAGAATGCCTAATGGGATTAACGACAACCAATCAACTTCAACAACGTAGCATCCTCGCAAGAAGTGACATCAACACGTTGTAGGGCCCACTAATGTCCCGCGAGTAACGTTGTCATCCTTTTAACATCTTACGACATATGATCCGGGACAGTAAAACAGAGCTTAATAAGAAAAATGGCCCGAAATAGATGAAAACGTTCGATTTTGGGATCCAAAAAGGGCATAGCGAGCAAACTGGCTGCACCCTACGTAGAGCTCTCGGAGAGCTTTGCAATGTCATGCTGTGCGCTGCGTAACTCCTTAAGGATCAAAAGTTATGGGCACCGGAGTGAAGGAGACCTGGTCACAAGCCCTACGCCATCGGTTTGCTGGCCCAGCCTCCACGTCAAGCGAAGTTGTCTTCCCAAGGTGCCGTGGGATTCGATAATACAAATGTGGCGGATAAAGTCTCTTGGCACCCCTAACCAGAGCAAAAAAAATTGAAAAGGGGGTGCAACACGAGGACTTCCCATAGGGTCACCCATCATAGTACTACTCTCTCCCAAGCACGCTTAACTTCAGAGTTCTGATGGGATCCGGTGCATTAGTGCTGGTATGATCGCACCCGTGATGATGAGGGCACAATTCCTTTATGTGTTAACGGTTCACAGTCCCAGTGTAGAGAAATGGCCTATTCAGAAGGCCCAATGGGCTTAACGACAACCCATCCACTTCAACAACGTAGCATCCTCGCAAGACGTGATATCGACGCATTGTAGGGCCCTCTAATGTCCCTCGAGTAAGGTTGTCGTCCTTTTTACAGCTCACAACGTACGATCCAGGGCAGAAAAACATAGTAAAAATAAAAAAGGGGCCCAAAACTGATGAAAACATACGATTTTGGCCTCCAAAAAAGGGCAAAGCGAGCCAGCTGGCTTCCCCCGTTGTAGAGCTCTCGGAGATGTTTGCAATGGTATACTGTGCGCCGCGTAACTCCTTACGGATCAAAAGATATGGGCACCGGAGCGAAGGAGACCTGGTCACAAGCCCTACGCCCTCGGTTTGCTGGCCCAGCCTCCACTTGAAGCGAAGTTGTCTTGACCAAGGTGACGTGGGATTCGATAATAGAAATGTGGTGGATAAAGTATCTTGGCAGCGCTAACCGGAGGAAAAAAATTGAAAAGGGGGGTGCAACACGAGGACCTCCCAGTGGGTCACCCATCCTAGTACTACTCTCGCCCAAGCACGCTTAAATTCAGAGTTCTGATGGGATCCGGTGCATTAGTGCTGGTATGATCGTACCCGTCAAGTTGAGGGCACAATTCCTTTAGGTGTTAACGGTTCACAGTCCCAACCTAAAGAGGTGGCCCATTCAGAATGCCCAATGGGCTTACCGACAACCCATCCGCTTCAACAACGCAGCATCCTCGCAAGATGTGATATCGACGCATTGTAGGGGCCTCTAACTTCCAACGAGTAAGGTTGTTGTCCTTTTAATAGTTCACGATGTACGATCTGGGATGGAAAAACAGAGCTAAACAAGAAAAGTGGCCCGAAAATGATGAAAACGTTCGATTTTGTTCTCCAAAAAGGGCACAGCGAACAAGCTGTCTGCCCCGTACGTAGAGTTCACAGAGAGCTTTGCGACGGTATGCTGTGCGCCGCGTAACTCCTTACGGATCAAAAGTTATGGGCACCGGAGCGAAAAAGACCTGGTCACAAGCCCTACGCCCTCGGTTTGCTGGCCCAGCCTCCACTTGAAGCGAAGTTGTCTTGCCCAAAGTGCCGTGGGATTCGATAATAGAAATGTGGTCGATAAAGTATCTTGGCAACCCTAACCGGAGCAAAAAAAATTGAAAAGTGGGGTGCAACACGAGGACTTCCCAGGGGGTCACCCATCCTAGTACTACTCTCGCCCAAGCACACTTTACTTCGGAGTTCTGATGGGATCCGGTGCATTAGTGCTGGTATGATTGCACCCGCCAAGTTGAGGGCACAATTCCTTTATGTGTTAACAGTTCACAGTCCTAGCCTAAAGAGATGTCCCATTCAGAATGCCCAATGGGCTTAAAGACAACCCATCCGCTTCAACAACGCAGCATCCTCGCAAGACGTGATATCGACGCGTTGTAGGGATCTCTACCATCCAGCGACTAAGGTTGTCGTCCTTTTAACAGCTCACGACGTACGATCCGGGACAGAAAAATAGAGCTAAATAAGAAAAGTGGCCCGATACTGATGAAAACGTTCGATTTTGGGCTCCAAAAAGGGCACAGCGAGCAAGCTGGCTGCCCCTTACGTTTAGCTCTAGGTGAGGTTTGCAATGGTATGCTGTGCGCCGCGTAACTCCTTACGGATCAAAAGTTATGGGCACCGGAGCGAGGGAGACCAGGTCACAAGCCCTAAGCCCTTTATTTGCTGGTTCAGCCTCCACGTGAGGCGAAGTCGTCTTGCCAATGGTGCCGTCGGATTCGATAATAGAAATGTGGTGGATAAAGTATCTTGGCAACCCTAACCGGAGCAAAAAACATTGAAAAGACGGGTGCAACACGAGGACTTTCCAGGGGGTCACCAATCCTTGTACTACTCTCGCCCAAGCACGCTTAACTTCGGAGTTCTGATGGGATCCAGTGCATTAGTACTGGTATGATCGCACCCATCAAGTTGAGGGTACAATTCCTTTATGTGTTAACGTTTCACAGTCCCAGCCTAAAGAGATGGCCCATTCAGAATGCCCAATGGGCTTAACGACAACCCATCCGCTTCAACAACGCAGCATCCTCGTAAGACGTGATATCGACGCGTTGTAGGACCCTCAAACATCCAGCGAGTAAGGTTGTCATCCTTTTAACAGCTCCCGACGTACGTTCTGAGACCCAAAAATAGAGCTAAACAAGAAAAGTCGCCCGAAACTGATGAAACTATTCGATTTTTGGCTCCAAAAATGGGAACAGCGAGCTAGCTGGCTGCCCCTTATGTAGAGATCTCAAAGAGCTTTGCAACGGTATACAGTGCACCACGTAACTCCTTACGGATCAAAAGTTATGGGCACCGGGGCGAAGGAGACTTGGTCACAAGCCCTACGCCCTCTATTTGCTGGCTCAGCATCCACGTGCAGCAAAGTTGTCTTGCACAAGGTGCCGTGGGATTCGATAATAAATGTGGTGGATAAAGTATCTTGACAATCCTAACCGGAGCAAAAAAAAATTGAGAAGGGGGGTGCAACACGAGGACTTCCAAGGGGGTCACCTATCCTAGTACTACTCTCGCCCAAGCACGCATAACTTCGGAGTTCTGATGGGATCTGGTGCATTAGTGCTGGTATGATTGTACCTGTCATGTTGAGGGCACAATAACTTTATGTGTTAACGGTTCACAGTCCCAGCCTTGAGAGATAGCTCATTCAGAAGGCCCAATTGGCTTAACGACAACTCATCAACTTCAACAACGCAGCATCCTCGCGAGACGTGATATCGATGAGTTGTAGGGCCCTCTAATGTCCCGCGAGTGAGGTTGTCTTCCTTTTAACAGCACACGGCGTACGATCCGAGAAGGAAAAACAGAGCATAATAAGAAAAGTGGCCCGAAACTGATGAAAACTTTCAATTTTTGGCTGCAAAATTGGGCACAGCGAGCAAGCTGGCTGACCCCTATGTATAGCTCTCGGAGAGCTTTGCAACAGTATGCTGTGCGCCGCGTAACTCCTTACGGATCAAATGTTATGGGCACCGGAGCGAAGGAGACCTGGTCACAAACCCTACGCCCTCGGTTTGCTGGCCCAGCCTCCACGTGAAGCGATGTTGTCTTGCCCAAGGTGCCGTGGGATTCGATAATAGAAATGTGGCGGATAAAGTATCTTGGTAACCCTAACCGGAGCAAAAAAAATTGGAAAGTGGGGTGCAACACGAGGACTTCCCAAGGGGTCACCCATCCTAGTACTACTCTCGCCCAAGCACGCTTTACTTCGGAGTTCTGATGGGATCCGGTGCATTAGTGCTGGTATGATCGCACCCGTCATGTTGAGGGCACAATTCCTTTATGTGTTAACGATTCACAGTCCCAGCCTAGAGAGATGGCTCAATCAGAAGGCCCAATGGGCTTAACGACAACCCATCCACTTCAACAACGTAGCATACTCACAAGACGTGATATCGACGCGTTGTAGGCCCCTCTAATATCCCGCGAGTAAGGTTGTCGTCCTTTCAACAGCTCACGACGTACGATCCGGGACGGAAAAACAGAGCAAAAATAGAAAATTGGCCCGAAACTGATGAAAACGTACGATTTTGGGCTCCAAAAAAGGGCACAGCGAGCAAGGTGGCTGCCCCCATTGTAGAGCTCTCAGAGAGCTTTGCAACGGTATGCTGTGCGTCGGGTAACTCCTTACGGATCAAAAGTTATAAGGACCGGGGCGAAGGAGACCTAGTCACAAGCCCTACGCCCTCGGTTTGTTGGCCCAGCCTCCACTTGAAGCGAAGTTGTCTTGCCAACCTTAACCGGAGCAAAAAAAATTGAAAAGAGGGGTGCAACACGAGGATTTCCAAGGGCGTCACCCATCCTAGTACTACTCTCGCCCAAGCACGCTTAAGTTCGGAGTTCTGATAGGATCCGGTTCATTAAAGCTTGTATGATCGCACCCGTCATGTTGAGGGCACAATTCCATTATGTGTTAACGGTTCACAGTCCCAGCCTAGAGAGATGTCTCATTCAGAATGCCTAATGGGCTTAACGACAACCCATCAACTTCAACAACGTAGCATCCTCGCAAGACGTGATATCGACGCGTTGTAGGGCCCTCTAATGTCCCGCGAGTAAGGTTGTCGTCCTTTTAACAGCTCATGACGTATGATCCGAGACGGAAAAATAGAGCTTAATAAGAAAAGTGGCATGAAACTGATTAAAATGTTCAATTTTGGGCTCCAAAAAGGGCACAGCGAGCAAGCTAGCTTCCCCAGTTGTAGAGCTCTTGGAGATCTTTCCAACGGTATGCTGTGCGTTGCGTAACTCCTTACGGATCAAAAGTTATGGGCACCGGAGCGAATGAGACCTGGTCACAAGCCCTACGCCCTCGGTTTGCTGGCATAGCCTCCACATGAAGCGAAGTTGTCTTGCCCAAGGTGCCGTGTGATTCGATAATAGAAATGTGGCGGATAAAATATCTTGGCAACCCTAAGCGGAGCAAAAAAATTTGAAAAGGGGGGAGCAACACCAGGACTTCCCAGGGGGTCACCCATCCTAGTACTACTCTCGCCCAAACACGCTTAACTTCGGAGTTCTTATGGGATCCAGTGCATTAGTGCTGGTATGATCGCACCCGTCATGTTGAGGGCATAATTCCTTTATGTGTTAACGGTTCACCGTGCCAGCCTAGAGAGATGGCCCATTCAGAAGGGCCAATAGGTATAACGACAACCCATCCGCTTCAACAACGCAGCATCATCGCAAGACGTGATATCGACGCGTTGTAGGCCCCTCTAATGTCCCTCGAGTAAGGTTGTCATCCATTTAACAGCTCACGACGCACGATTCGGGACGAAAAAATAAAGCTAAATAAGAAAAGTGGCCCGAAATGGATGAAAACATCAATTTTGGGCTCCAAAAAGGGCACAGCGAGTAAGCTGGCTGCCCCATCGTAGAGCTCTCGTAGAGCTTTGCGACAACCCATACACTTCAACAACGCAACATCCTCGCAAGACGTGATATCGACTCGTTGTAGGGCCGTCTAATGTCCCGCGAGTAAGGTTGTCATCCTTTTAACAGCTCACGATGTACGACCCGGGACGGAAAAACAGAGCAAAAATAGAAAAGTGGCCTGAAACTGATGAAAACGTTCGAATTTGGACTCCAAAAAGGGCACAGCGAGAAAGCTAGATGCCCCCTTCGTAGAGCTCTCGGAGAGGTTTGTAACGGTATGCTGTGCGTCGCATAACTCCTTACGGATTAAAAGTTATGGGCACCGGAGCGATGGAGACCAGGTCACAAGCTCTACGCCCTCGGTTTTTTGGCCCAGCCTCCACGTGAAGCGAAGTTGTCTTACCTAAGGTGCCGTGGGATCCGATAATAGAAATGTGGTAGATAAAGTATCTTGGCAACCCTAACCGGAGGAAAAAAAATTGAAATGGGGGGTGCAACACGAGGACTTCGGAGGGGGTCTCCCATCCTAGTACTACTCTCGCCCAAGTATGCTTAACTTCGGAGTTCTGGTGGGATCCGGTGGACTAGGGTTGGGATGATCACACCCATCATGTTGAGGGGACAATTCTTTTATGTGTTAACGGTTCACAGTCTCAGCCTATAGAAATGGCCCATTCAGAAGGTCCAATGGGCTTAACGACAACCCATTCGCTTCAACAACGCAGCATCCTCGCAAGACGTGATATCGACGCGTTGTAAGGCCCTCTAATGTCCAGCGAGTAAGGTTGTCGTCCTTTTAACAGATCACGACGTACGATCCGGGACAGAAAAACAGAGCTTAATAAGAAAAGTGGCCCGAAACTGATAAAATTGTTCGATTTTGGCTCCAAAAAGGGGCAGAGAGAGCAAGCTGGCTGCCCTTACGTAGAGCTCTCGGAGTGCTTTGCAATGGTATGATGTGCGCCGTGTAACTCCTTACGGATCAAAAGTTATGGGTACAGGAGCGAAGGAGACCTGGACACAAGCCCTACGCCCTCGGTTTGCTGGCCTAGCCTTCACGTGAAGCAAAGTTGTCTTGCCCAAGCTGCCGAGGGATTCGATAATAGAAATGAGGTGGATAAAGTATCTTGCCAACCCTAATCGGGGAAAAAAAAATTAAAAAAGGGGGTGCAACACGAGGACTTCCCAGGGGGTCACATATCCTAGTACTACTCTCACCCAAGCACGCTTAACTTCGGAGTTCTGATGGGATCCGGTGCATTAGTGTCGGTATGATCACATCCGTCATGTTGAGGGCACAATTCCTTTATGTGTTAACGGTTCACAGTCCCAGCCTAAAAAGATGGCCCATTGAGAAGGCCCAATGGGCTTAACGACAACCCATCTGCTTCAACAACGCAGCATCCTAGCAAGACGTGATATCGACTCATTGTAGGGCCCTCTAATGTCCAGCGAGTAAGGTTGTCGTCCTTTTAACAGCTAACGACGTGCGATTTGGGACGGAAAAACAGAGCTAAATGAGAAAAGTGGCACGAAACTGATGAAAACGTTCGATTTTGGGCTCCAAAAAAGGGCACAGAGAGCAAGCAGGCTACCCCCATTGTAGAGATCTCGGAGAGCTTTGTAACGGTATGCTGTGTGACGCGTAACTCCTCACGGATCAAAAGTTATGGGCTCCAGAGCGAAGGAGACCTTGTCACAAGCCCTACGCCCTCTGTTTGCTGGCCCAGCCTCCACGTGAAGCGAAGTTGTCTTGCCCAAGGTGCCATGGGATTCGATAATAGAAATGTGGTGGATAAAGTATCTTGGCAACCCTAACCGGAGAAAAAAAAATGGAAAAGGGGGGTGCAACACGAGGACTTCCCAGGGGGTCTCCCATCCTAGTACTACTCTCGCCCAAGCATGCTTAACTTCGGAGTTCTGATGGGATCCGGTGCATTAGTGCTGGTATGATTGCACCCGTCATGTTGAAGGCAAAATTCCTTTATGTGTTAACGGTTCAAAGTCCCAGCCTAGAGAGATGGCTTATTCAGAAGGCCCAATGGGCTTAACGACAACCCATTTGCTTCAACAACGTAGCATCCTCGTAAGACGTGATATCGACGCGTTGTAGGGCCCTCTAATGTCCCGCGAATAAGGTTGTCGTCGTTTTAACAACTCACAACGTACGATCCGGGTCAAAAAAATAGAGTCAAAATAGAAAAGTGGCCCAAAAATGTTGAAATCGTTCAATTTTGGGATCCAAAAAGGGCACAGCGAGCAAGCTGGCTGCACCAGTTGTAGAGCTCTCAGAGAGCTTTGCAACGGTATACTATGCGCCGCGTAACTCCTTACGGATCAAAAGTTATGGGCACCGGAGTGAAGGAGACTTGGTCACAAGCCCTACGCCCTCGGTTTGCTGGCCCAGCCTTCACGTGTAGCGAAGTTGTCTTGCCCAAGGTGCCGTGGGATTCGATAAAAGAAATAAGGTGGATAAAGTATCTTGCCCACCCTAGTCAGAGCAAAACAAATTGAAAATGGGGGTGCAACACGAGGACTTGCCAAGGGGTCACCCATCCTAGTACTACTCTCGCCCAAGCTCACTTAACTTCGTAGTTCTGGTGGGATCCGGTGCATTAGTGCTGGTATGATCGTACCCGTCATGTTGAGGGCACAATTCCTTTTTGTGTTAACGGTTCACAATCCCAGCCTTGAGAGATGGCCCATTCAGAAGGCCCAATGGGCTTAACGACAACCAATCAACTTCAGCAACGTAGCATCCTCGCAAGACGTGATATCGACGCGTTGTAGGGCCCTCTAATGTCTGGCGAGTAAAGTTGTCGTTCTTGTAACAGCTCACGACGTACGATCCGGGACGGAAAAACTTAGCAAAAGAAGAAAAGTAGCCTGAAACTGATGAAAATGTTCAATTTTGGGCTCCAAAAATAGGCACAACGAGCAAGCTAGCTGCCCCTTACGTAGAGCTTTCGGAGAGCTTTGCAATGGTTTGCTGTGCACTGCGTAACTCCTTGCCGATCAAAAGTTATGGGCACCGGAGCGAAGGAGACCTGGTCACAAGCCCTATGCCCTCTGTTTGGTGGCCCAACCTCCACGTCAAGCGAAGTTGTCTTGCCCAAGGTGCAGTGGGATTCGATAATAGAAATGTGGTGGATAAAGTATCTTGGCAACCCTAACCAGAGCAAAAAAAATTGGAAAGGGCGGGGCAACACGAGGACTTCCCAGGGGGTCAACTGTCCTAGTACTACTCTCACCCAAGCACGCCTAACTTCGTAGTTCTGATGGGATCCGGTGCATTAGTGCTGGTATGATCGCACCCATCATGTTGAGGGCACAATTCCTTTATGTGTTAACGAGTTACAGTCCCAGCCTAGAGAGATGGCTCATTCAGAAGGCCCAATGGGCTTAACGACAACCCATCCGCTTCAACAACGCAGCATCCTCGTAAGACATGATATCGACGGATTGTAGGGCCCTCTACTGTCCAGCGAGTAAAGTTGTCATCATTTTAACAGCTCACAACGTATGATCCCGGACGGAAAAATAGAGCAAAAATAGAAAAGTGGCCCGAAAATGATGAAAATGTTCAATTTTGGGCTCCAAAATGCGCACAGCGAGCAAGTTGGCTGCCCTCGTTGTAGACCTCTTGGAGAGCTTTTCAACGGTATGCTGTGCACCACGTAACACCTTACGGATCAAAAGTTATGGGCACCAGAGCGAAGGAGACTTGGTCATAAGCCCTAGGCCCTCGGTTTGCTGGCCCAGCCTCCACGTGAAGAGAAGTTGTCTTGCCCAAGGTGCCGTGGGATTCAATAATAGAAATTTGGCGGATAAAGTATCTTTCCAACCATAATCGGAGCAAAAAAAATTGAAAAAAGGGGTGCAACACGAGGACTTCCCAAGGGATCACCCATCCCAGTACTACTCTCGCCCAAGCACGCTTAACTTCAGAGTTCTGATGGGATCCGGCGCATTAGTACTGGTATGATCGCACCCGTCATGTTGAGGGCACAATTCCTTTATTTATTAACGGTTCACAATCCCGGTCTAGAGAGATGGCCCATTCAGAAGGCCCAATGGGCTTAACAACAACCCATCAACTTCAACAATGCAGCATCCTCGCAAGATGTGATATTGACGTGTTGTAGGGCCCTCTAATATACCACGAGTAAGGTTGTCATCCTTTTAACAGCTCACGACATATATCCGGGACGAAAAAACAAAGCTTAATAAGAAAAGTGGCCCGAAACAGATGAAAACGTTCAGTTTTGGGCCCCAAAAATGGGCAGAGCAAGCAAGTTGGCTGCCCCTTACGTAGAGCTCTCGGAGAGCTTTGCAATGGTATGTTGTACGCCACGTAACTCCTTAAGGATCAAAAGTTATGCGCACTGGAGCGAAGGAGACCTGGTCACTAGCCCTATGCCCTCGGTTTGCTGGCCCAGCCTCCACGTGAAGCGAAGTTGTCTTGCCCAAGGTGCCGTGGGATTCGATAATAGAAATGTGGTGGATGAAGTATCTTCGCAACCCTAACCGGAGCAAAAAAAATTGAAAATGGGGGTGCAACATGAGGACTTCCTAGGGGGTCACCTATCCTAGTACTACTCTCGCCCAAGCACATTTAACTTCAGAGTTCTGATGGGATCCGGTGCATTAGTGCTTGTATGATCGCACCCGTCATGTTGAGGGCACAATTCCTTTATGTGTTAATGGTTCACAGTCCCAGCCTAAAGAGATGGCCCATTCAGAAGGCCCAATGGGCTTAACGACAACCCATCCGCTTCAACAACATAGCATCCTCACAAGACGTGATATCGACGCATTGTAGGGCCCTCTAATGTCCAGTGAGTAAGGTTGTCGTCCAACTAACAGTTCACGACGTACGATCCGGGACGAAAAAACATAGCTAAATAAGAAAAGTGGCCCGAAACTGATGAAAACGTTCAATTTTGAGCTCCAAAAAAGGGTACAGCGAGCAAGCTGGCTGCCCCCGTTGTAGAGCTCTCGGAGTGCTTTGCAACTGTATGCTGTGCGCCGCGTAGCTCCTTACGGATCAAATATTATGGGCACCGGAGCGAAGGAGACCTGGTCACAAGCCCTACGCCCTCGGTTTGCTTGCCCAGCCTCCACGTGAAGCGAAGTTGTCTTGCCCAAGTTGCCGTGGGACTCGATAATAGAAATGTGGTGGATAAAGTATCTTCGCAACCCTAACCGGAGCAAAAAAAATTGAAAAAGGGGGTGCAACATGAGGACTTCCTAGGGGGTCACCTATCCTAGTACTACTCTCGCCCAAGCACATTTAACTTCGGAGTTCTGATGGGATCCGGTGCATTAGTGCTTGTATGATCGCGCCCGTCATGTTGAGGGCACAATTCCTTTATGTGATAACGGTTCACAGTCCCAGCCTAAAGAGATGGCCCATTCAGATGGCGCAATTGGCTTAACGATAACCCATCCGCTTCAACAACACAGCATCCTCGCAAGACATGATATTGACGCGTTGTAGGGCCCTCTAATGTCCAGCGAGTATGGTTGTTGTCCTTTTAACAGCTCACGACATACGATCCGGGACGGAAAAACAGAGCAAAATAAGAAAAGTGGCCCAAAATTGATGAAAACATTCGATTTTGGGCTCCAAAAACAGGCATAACGAGCAAGTTGGCTACCTCTGTCGTAGAGCTCTCGAAGAGCTTTGCAACAGTATGTTGTGCTCCGCGTAACTCCTTACGGATCAAAAGTTATGGGCAACGGAGCGAGGGAGAGCAGGTCACAAGCCCTACGGCCTCGGTTTCCTGGCCCAGCCTCCACGTGAAGCGAAGTTGTCTTGCCCAAGGTGCCGTGGGATTCGATAACAGAAATGTGGTGGATAAAGCATCTTGGCAACCCTAACCGGAGCAAAAAAAATTAAAAAGGGGGGTGCAACACGATGACTTCCCAGGGGGTTACCCATCCTAGTACTACTCTCGCCCAAGCACGGTTAACTTCGGAGTTCTTATGGGATCCGGTGCATTAGTGCTGGTATGATCATCCCCGTCATGTTGAGGGCCCAATTCCTTTATGTGTTAACGGTTCACAGTCCCAGCCTAGAGAGATGGCTCATTTAGAAGGCCCAATGGTCTTAACGACAACCCATCCGCTTCAACAACGCAGCATCCTCGCAAGACGTGATATCGACGCGTTGTAGGGTCCTCCTATGTCCCGCGAGTAAGGTTGTCGTCCTGTTAACAGCTCACGACGTACGAACCGGGACGGAAAAACATAGTAAAAATAGAAAAGTGGCCCGAAACTGATGAAAACGTTCGAATTTGGGCTTCAAAAAGGGCACAGCAAGCAAGCTAGTTTCCCTCGTCGTAGAGCTCTTGGAGAGCTTTGCAACTGTTTGTTGTGCGCCGCGTAACTCCTTACGGATCAAAAGTTATGGGCATCGGAGCGAAGGACACCTGGTCACAAGCCCTACGCCCTCGGTTTGGTGGCCCAGCCTCCACGTGAAGCGAAGTTGTCTTGCCCAAGGTGCAGTGGGATTCGATAATAGAAATGTGGTGGATAAAGTATCTTAGCAACCCTAACCGAAGGAAAAAAATTTGAAAATGGGGGTGCAACACGAGGACTTCCCACGGGGTCACCCATCCTAGTACTACTCTCGCCCAAGCACGGTTAACTTCGGAGTTCTTATGGGATCCGGTGCATTAGTGCTGGTATGATCATCCCCGTCATGTTGAGGGCCCAATTCCTTTATGTGTTAATGGTTCACAGTCCCAGCCTAGAGAGATGGCTCATTTAGAAGGCCCAATGGTCTTAACGACAACCCATCCGCTTCAACAACGCAGCATCCTCGCAAGACGTGATATCGACACGTTGTAGGGTCCTCTAATGTCCCGCGAGTAAGGTTGTCGTCCTGTTAACAGCTCACGACGTACGAACCGGGACGGAAAAACATAGCAAAAATAGAAAAGTGGCCCGAAACTGATGAAAACGTTCGAATTTAGGCTTCAAAAAGGGCACAGCAAGCAAGCTAGTTTCCCTCGTCGTAGAGCTCTCGGAGAGCTTTGCAACTGTTTGTTGTGCGCCGCGTAACTCCTTACGGATCAAAAGTTATGGGCATCGGAGCGAAGGACACCTGGTCACAAGCCCTACGCCCTCGGTTTGGGGGCCCAGCCTCCACGTGAAGCGAAGTTGTCTTGCCCAAGGTGCAGTGGGATTCGATAATAGAAATGTGGAGGATAAAGTATCTTAGCAACCCTAACCGAAGGAAAAAAATTTGAAAATGGGGGTGCAACACGAGGACTTCCCAGGGGGTCACCCATCCTAGTACTACTCTCGCCCAAGCACGCTTAACTTCAGAGTTCTGATGGGATCCGGTGCCTTAATGCTGGCATGATCGTTCCCGTCATGTTTAGAGCACAATTCCTTTATGTGTTAACGGTTCACAGTCCCAGCCTAAAGAGATGGCCCATTTAGAAGGCCCAATGGGCTTAACTTCAACAACGCAGCATCCTCACAAGACGTGATATCGACGTATTGTAGGGCCCTCTAATGTCCAGTGAGTAAGGTTCTCGTCCATTTAACAACTCATGACGTACGATCCGGAACGAAAAAACATAGCTAAATAAAAAAGTGGCCCGAAATTGATGAAAACGTTCAATTTTGAGCTCCAAAAAAGGGTATAGTTTACAAGCTGGCTGCCCCCGTTGTAGATGTCTCGGAGAGCTTTGCAACTGTATGCTATGCGCCGCGCAACTCCTTACGGATCAAAAGTTATGGGCACCTAAGCGCAGGAGACCTGGTCACAAGCCCTATGCCCTCGGTTTGCTGGCCCAGCTTCCACGTGAAGCGAAATTGTCTTGCCCAAGGTTCCGTGGGACTCGATAATAGAAACGTGGTGGATAAAGTATCTTGGCAACCCTAACCGGAGCAAAAAAAATTGAAAAGGGGGGTGCAACACGAGGACTTCCTAGGGGGTCACCTATCCTAGTACTACACTCGCCCAAGCACACTTAACTTCGGAGTTCTGATGGGATCCGGTGCATTAGTGCTGGTATGATCGCACCCGTCATGTTGAGGGCATAATTCCTTTATGTGTTAACGGTTCGCAGTCCCAGCCTACAGAGATGGCCCATTCAGAAGGCCCAATGGGCTTAACGACAACCCATCCGCTTCAACAACGCAGCATCCTCGTAAGACGTGATATTGACGCATTGTAGGGCCCTCTAATGTCTAGCGAGTAAGGTTGTCGTCCTTTTAACAGCTCACGACATACGATCCGGGATGGAAAAACAGAGCAAAATAAGAAAAGTGGCCCGAAACTGATGAAAACGTTCGATTTTGGGCTCCAAAGACAGGCGTAACAAGCAAGCTGGCTACCCTCATCGTAGAGCTCTCGAAGAGCTTTGCAGCGGTATGCTGTGCTCCACGTAACTCCTTACGGATCAAAAGTTATGGGCAACGGAGTGAAGGAGAGGAGGTCACAAGCCCTAAGGCCTCGGTTTCCTGGCCCAGCCTCCACGTGAAGCGAAGTTGTCTTGCCCAAGGTGTCGTGGGATTCGATAATAGAAATGTGGTGGATAAAGCATCTTGGCAACCCTAACCGGAGCAAAAAAAATTAAAAAGGGGGTGCAACACGAGGACTTCCCAGGGGGTCACCCATCCTAGTACTACTCTCGCCCAAGCACGGTTAACTTCGGAGTTCCGGTGCATTAGTGCTGGTATGATCGTCCCCGCCATGTTGAGGGCCCAATTCCTTTATGTGTTAGCGGTTCACAGTCCCAGCCTAAAGATATGGCCCATTCAGAAGGCCCAATGGGCTTAACGACAACCCATCTGCATCAACAACGCAGCATCCTCGCAAGACGTGATATCGATGCGTTGTAGGGCCCTCTAATGTCCAGTGAGTAAGGTTGTCGTCCTTTTAACAGCTCACGATGTACGATCCGAGACAGAAAAACATAGCTAAGTAAGAAAAGTGGCCCGAAACTGATGAAAACGTTCGATTTTAGGCTCCAAAAAAGGGTACAGCGAGCAAGCTGGCTGCCCATGTTGTAAAGCTCTCGGAGAGCTTTGCACCGGTATACTATGCGCCGTGTAACTCCTTACGGATCAAAAGTTATTGGCAGCAGAGCGAAGGAGACCTGGTCACAAGCCTTACGCCCTCGGTTTGCTGGCCCAGCCTCAACATGAAGCGAAGTTGTCTTGCCCAAAGTGCCATGGGACTCGATAATAGAAATGTGGTGGATAAAGTATCTTGGCAACCCTAACCGGAGCAAAAAAAATTGAAATGGGGGTGCAACACGAGGACTTCCTAGGGGGTCAGCCATTCTAGTACTACTCTCATCCAAGCACACTTAACTTCGGAGTTCTGATGGGATCCGGTGCATTAGTGCTGGTATGATCGCACCCGTCATGTTGACGGCACAATTCCTTTATGTGTTAACGGTTCACAGTCCCAGCCTAAAGAGATGGCCCATTTAGAAGGCCCAATGGGCTTAACGACAACCCATCCGCTTCAACAGCGCAGCATCCTCACAAGAAGTGATATCGACGCGGTGTAGGGCCCTCTGATGTCCAGCGAGTAAGGTTTTCGTCCTTTTAACAGCTCACGACGTATGATCCGGGACGGATAAACAGAGCAAAATAAGAAAAGTGGCCTGAAACTGATGAAAACGTACGATTTTGGGCTCCAAAAATGGGCACAACGAGCAAGCTGGCTACCCCCGTCGTAGAGCTCTCGGAGAGCTTTGCAACGGTATGCTGTGTTCCGCGTAACTCCTTACGGATCAAAGGTTATGGGCACCTGAGCGAAGGAGACTAGGTCGCAAGCCCTACGGCCACGGTTTCCTGGCCCAGCCTCCACGTGAAGTGAAGTTGTCTTGGTCAAGGTGCCGTGGGATTCGATAATAGAAATGTGGTGGATAAAGCATCTTGGCAACCCTAACCGGAGCAAAAAAAATTAAAAAGGGGGTGCAACACGAGGACTTCCCAGGGGGTCTCCCATCCTTGTACTACTCTCGCCCAAGCACAGTTCTGATGGGATCTGGTGCATTAGTGCTGGTATGATCGCACCCATCATGTTGAGGGCACAATAACTTTATGTGTAAACGGTTTATAGTCCCAGTATAGAGAGATGGCTAATTCAGGATGCCCAATGGGCTTAACGATAACCCATCCGCTTCAACAATGCAGCATCCTTGCAAGAAGTGATATCAACGCATTGTAGGGCCCTCTAATGTCCTGCGAGTAAGGTTGTCGCCCTTTTAACAGCTCACGAGGTACGATCCGGGACGGAAAAACAGAGCAAAAATAGAAAAGTGGCCCAAAACTGATGAAAATGTTCAATTTTGGCCCCCAAAAAGGGCACAACAAGCAATCTAGCTGCCCCCGTCGTAGCGCTCTCAGAGAGCTTTGCAACGGTATGCTGTGCGCTGCGTAACTCCTTACGGATCAAAAGTTATGGGCACCAGAGCGACGTAGACTTGGTCACAAGCCCTACGCCCTTGGTTTGCTGGCCCAGCCTCCACGTGAAGTGAAGTTGTCTTGCCCAAGGTGCCGTGGGATTTGATAATAGAAATGTGGAGGATAAACTATCTTGGCAACCCTAACCGGAGCAAAAAAATTTGAAAAGGGGGGTGCAACACAAGGGCTTCCCAGGGGGTCACCCATCCTAGTACTACTCTCGCCCAAGCATGCTTAACTTTGGAGTTCTGATGGGATCCGGTGCATTAGTGCTGGTATGATCGCAACCGTCATGTTGAGGGCACAATTCTTTTATGTGTTAACGGTTCACACTCCCAGCCTAGAGAGATGGCCCATTCAGATGGCCTAATGGGCTTAACGACAACCCATCCGTTTCAACAACGCAGTATTCTCACAAGACGTGATATCGACGCGTTGTAGGGCCCTCTAATGTCCCGCGAGTAAGGTTGTCGTCCTTTTTACAGCTTACGACGTACGATCCGAGATGAAAAAACAGAGCAAAAATAGAAAAGTGGCCCGAAAATGATGAAAACTTTCAATTTTGCGCTCAAAAAAGGGCACAGCGAGCAAACTGGATGCCCCCGTTGTAGAGCTCTCGGAGATCTTTGCAACGGTATGTTGTGCGCCGCGTAACTCCTTACGGATCAAAAGTTATGGGCACCGGAGCAAAGGAGACCTGGTCACAAGCCCTACGCCCTCGGTTTGCTAGCCCAGCCTCCACTAGAAGCGAATTTGTCTTACCCAAGGTGCCGTTGGATTCGATAATAGAAATGTGGTGGATAAAGTATCTTGGAAACCCTAACCGGAGCAAAAAAAATTGAAAAGAGGGGTGCAACCCGAGTACTTCCCAGGGGGTCACCCATCCTAGTACTACTCTTGCCCAAGCACAGTTATCTTCGTAGTTCTGATAGGATCCGGTGCATTAGTGCTGGTATGATCATACCCGTCATGTTGAGGGTACAATTCCTTTATGTGTTAACGGTTCATAGTCCCAGCCTAGAGAGATGGCACATTCAGAAGGCCCAATGGGCTTAACGACAACCCATCCGCTTCAACAACGCAGCATCCTCGCAAGACGTGATATCAACGCATTGTAGGGCCCTCTTATGTCCAGCGAGTAAGGTTGTTGTCCTTTTAACAGCTCACGACATATGATCCGAGACGGAAAAACAGAGCAAAAATAGAAAAGTAGCCCGAAACTGATGAAAACGTTCGATTTTGGGCTCCAAAAAGGGCACAACAAGCAATCTAGCTGCCCTCGTCGTAGAGCTCTCGGAAAGATTTGCAACGGTATGTTGTGCGACGCGTAACTCCTTACGGATCAAAAGTTATGGGCACCAGAGCGACGGAGACTTTGTCACAAGCCCTACGCCCTCAGTTTGTTGGCCCATCCTCCACGTGAAGCGAAGTTGTCTTGCCCAAGGTGCCGTGGGATTCAATAATAGAAATATGGTGGATAAACTATCTTTCCAACCCTAACCGGAGCAAAAAAAATTGAAAAGGGGGGTGCAACACGAGGGCTTCCCAGGGGGTCACCCATTCTAGTACTACTCTCGCCCAAGCACGCTTAACTTCGGAGTTCTGATGGGATCCAATGCATTAGTGCTGGTATGATCGAATCCATCATGTCTAGGGCACAATTCTTTTATCTGTTAACGGTTCACAGTCTCAGCCTAGAGAGATGGCTCATTCAGAAGGCCCAATGGGCTTAACGACTACCCATCTGCTTCAACAACGTAGCAACCTCACAAGACGTGATATCGACTCGTTGTAGGGCCTTTTAATGTCCCGCGAGTAAGGTGTCGTCCTTTTACCAGCTCACGACGTACGATCCGGGACAGAAAAATAGAGGAAAAGAAGAAAAGTGGCCCGAAACTGATGAAAACATTTGATTTTGGGCTCCAAAAAGGGCACAACGAGCAAGCTGGCTGCCCCCGTCGTTAAGCTCTCGGAGAGCTTTGCAACGGTATACTGTGCGCCGTGCAACTCCTTACGGATCAAAAGTTATGGGCACCGGAGCAAATGAGACCTAGTCACAAGCCCTACGCCCTCGGTTTGCTGGCCCAGCCTCCACGTGAAGCGAAGTTGTCTATCATGCCCCAACCCGGCCTACAAGGTTAGACTAGGGTGTGATCTACGTTCAGGACATATTGCATACTTAACCGTTTATGAAGATTACACACTTAATGTTTTGGGCCTAAACTCCAAAGTTTTTCGGAAAACCGGCAGCATAACGGCTGTAATTGGGCTCTTTGGTTTAACCTAATTCTCTAAACGCCTCAAAATTTACTATCTCAAATTCATTTCCAACTAAGATTACTATTTATCATCAATTGAAACGCTTATTGGTTATCTTGTTGTCTCGTTTGATTTATAACCTAGCATGATACTATGCCTCGTTTGTTTGTTTATCCTCGTTAAAAAAGTACCTGTTTAAGATTGGATAGGTTCATTTACTTAGTCCTTAACTAATACGTCATAACCTATGATAGATACTAGCGGTAATAATAGTAAAACGATCATAGTAGTGTCTAGTGTCGGTCTACCAATATCAGTACAAACCAAAATTAGATCCCAAATTACAACGGGGGTCTTTACATTACAACATCGAGCAACATAAAAGAAATAGTCTTCAAGTAGCATAAAGTTCACAAGTAGCCACAATCACGCAAAGCACACAAACAGGCAATCACTCCAAGGATTCATCGTCAGGCACACCGTCCTCGGGTACCTATTCTGGATCTTCTTCACCTGAGATGATAAAAGAGGGTGAGTCCTTATGAACTCTGCGAGAGGGAACGAGAAATAGGTTTTGAAACTCATTTTCCGGTTCAACTTATGAAATCCTTTTGCAAGCATGAATATAACAATAATACAAGTATAGAAACAGAAATACCAGTCTTTCCTCCCCGAGGTTCTCTAGGAACCAAGTGAGAGTACTTATACATATAGTAAAAAGGATACAGTGAGCTTTTGCTCTCAGATCAGTTTCAGAATCAGATGTTGCAGCCGACTTCAGATAACCCCAAAACAGGCCAGGTGGGTGTACTCTGGATGTACCCCAAAATCCTACGACCCAACTCTCCGAGGGTGAAATGCCAAGCGAGAGAGGGAATTGGACCATGGCAGTCACGGTAACACCGGCAAGCCCAATGCCGCCCAGCGTGCATGAACCACTACCATGCCACACTGAAAGGTTGCAACCTCGTATGCAATGCACATTTATAACATTTAACATATCACATTAGGAGGACAACAAAGTAGGTCGCCTCCGAGCAGTTATAAGATCGCACGTTATCAAATAATCAAACGAGACACGATAAGACAAGTAATTTCCCTTGAAAGGCATATAGATCCATATGAACATTAAACGTGCAGCCATGTAACACATGCAAGTCAAGCCATATAACTCATTTCGAAGTCCACGTAATCAAGTGATACGATTATTCAACATGCAACAACATCTACGTGGGTTCGGATGAAAGAAAAGCCTATTTGTCAACATGCAATGGTCAAAATCACATTTGAAGTTATAAGACATTTTCGGGCAGCCCACTAAGCATATAATTTCAACACAATATCCAAATGATCAACACTTAGCAAGACTACCTAGTCATTAGGGTTTGTGTTTCATGCTTAACCGTGTGATTAAACCCTAAGTCAACTCAAGATCATTCTCAAGTCATGCATCATTAAATTCAAACATCCTCAAGTACTCAAAAAAGTCCACACAACATCCCAACACCACAATTCCAAGCAATTAGTACCACAAGAGAGGTTACAACAATTTTCCAAGCATATAACTAAGTGAAACCATTACTGCAATAGGCTGTTTTCTCACAATCAATAGGATAATCAAAAAATCTCCAAATCCAGTGAATAAGATGTCAAATTAAATCTTAATAAGTTAACTAAAACAAAAAACAAACCTTGCATCAATTGGAGTTCGGGATCATTAGATATAGCCGAAACAGTGGAATAGCACAAAACTGTCCAGATTTGCACACTTTTTAGTAATTGATTTTTTTAGCTCTTTAGGGTCAGATTTAGCCTTGGTCCATTTCTGACAAAAATGTCCAGAACTGAAAAATATTGTAGCACACCAAATTTCATGCATTTTTGATATCATTTACTAAGTCAAATCGGGTTCGTTCTACAAGGTCAGTGCATTTGCCAAAACCTGCTTCATTTTTCCAGATTTCCAGATTTGGACGCATTTTAAAGAACTGCCATTTTGAGGACCTTAGAGTCAAAATTAGCTTTGGCATATTTCTTCGAAAAGTGTTTAGAACTGTCCAAACTAGTTACCTACCAATTTTCATGTATTTTCAACATAATTTTCCTCGTTAAAATTACCTCGAAACAAGATGGTCAGAGAGCTGTCAACAATCCGACTTCACCTAGCATCACTTTCAAGCCAAGATCTTGCCATGCATGGTTGTTTAAGCTTATGATCGACCATATAACTCAAGTACAGAAGCAAAGACATACATTCATGAGCATGCATGTGAAATTTTGAAGGATTTTCAAAAGGTTTTAGTCCTCACCTTAGCAATCAACCAAAAAGATGCACAAAAACTTGTTGAAGCTCAAATCTCTTCTTCTTCTTGCTTAGCCGAGATTCCAACTTGGTTTTCCCTATTTTTCCTAGCCTAGTGACCAACCTCTTAGTACATGCATGAGGTTAGAACAAAAAGAAAAGAAATGGAAGCTAAGAAACTTACCTAGGGCCGAATAGAAGACTTCAAAGGACATGCATGTGTAGTTTTCGCATCCTAGCTTGTTTGCTTGAGTTTCTTTGATGGTTGCTTGTCTTGTTGCACCATATGATGAAGAAGATGAGCTAGGAGGTGGAGAGAACTCAGCCAAAACCGAAATGGAGAGAGAGGAATGAGAGGGAGAGAGAGAAGTTGAGGAAGAAATGAAGAAATGACAAAATTATGACAAGGAATAAAGCTTTTGCAATCTTCAATGCTTATGGTCAGCCTTGGGCAGCAAAATTCCTGATTTTGTGTCTTCAAGATGTGAAATTTAAAATGTTAGCATGGGCATAGGTGGTTTGGTCGAGCAAGGTGAGAAATTTGAGGTGGTTTTGAGCATTTTTTTATGCATTGATAAGTGTTTTTGTCATAACTTGTCTAGAAATAATTTTTATGCATTTGTGTCATTAGAATTGTCATAGGAATGTTGGAAAATTAGGGAATCTAGGTAGAATAAAATATAGGAATGTTTGTTGATGAGTTGAATTATGAATAGAATAATAGATAGTGGGAAATGTAGGAATAGTTTAGTATTATTTTATTGTTAGTGGAGTTTGTAGAGAAATTGAATTAGGAATATAATATTGGTTAGTGGATTGTGTAGGGTTATTTTAGTGTCTAGTGCTTTGTGTAGGATTCTTTCTTGATTAATGTGGTGGCACGGATTCCTAGGTCTAGGGCACGAATTACGAGGTAGACACCAACTTCAAGGCTAAGGCACGTACTTTAAGACTAATGCAGGCAATCCTAGGTGAATGCACGTAACCTAATGCGAGGCACGTAATTTAATGCAATGCACGCAAATCAAGGCACGACTCCATATCTAGGTTAAGGTACGCAGTTTAAGGTTAGGGCACATGAAACGAGGTAATGCACGTACATCGAGGTCAGGGCACGTATATCTAGGTATCGCACGTCAGTCGGGGATTAGAGTACACTTTTCTAGGTCCAGGCACGTATGACGAGGTATGAACGAAAATCAAGATCGGACACGTAATCCAAGGTAGGTCATACAGTTATGTGTCTAAGGCATACAAATCAAGGTAATGCACGTTATTCGGGGTCGGGCCTTACATTGTCTTGCCCAAGGTGCCGTGGGATTCGATAATAGAAATGTGGTGGATAAAGTATCTTGGCAACCCTAATCGGAGCAAAAAAAATAGAAAAGGGGGGTGCAACACGAGGACTTCCTAGGGGGTCACCCATCTTAGTACTACCTCGCCCAAGCACGTTTAACTTTGGAGTTCTGATGGGATCTTGTGCATTAGTGCTGGTATGATGCACCCGTCATGTTTTTGGGCACAATTCTTTTATGTGTTAACGGTTCACAGTCCCAGCCTAGAGAGATGGCTCATTTAGAAGGCCCAATGGGCTTAACGACAACCCATCCACTTCAACAACGCTGCATCCTCGCAAGACGTGATATCGACGCGTTGTAGGGCCCTCTAATGTCCTGCGAGTAAGGTTGTGATCCTTTTAACAACTCATGACGTAAGATACGGGACGGAAAAACTGAGCTCAATAAGAAAAGTTGCCCGAAACTGATGAAAATGTTCGATTTTGGGCTCCAAAAATGGGCACAGAGAGCAAGCTGGCTACCCCCGTCGTAGAGCTCTCGGAGAGCTTTGCAACGGTATGTTGTGCGCCGCGTAATTCCTTAAGGACACAGAGTTATAGGCACCAGAGCGAATGACCCCTGGCCCCAAGCCCTCCGGCCTCGGTTTGCGGGCCCAGCCTCCACGTGAAGTGCAGTTGTCTTGCCCCATGTGCCGTGGGATTCGATAATAGAAATGTGGTAGATAAAGTATCTTGGCAACCCTAACCAGAGCAAAAAAAAATGAAAAGGGTGGGTGCAACACGAGGACTTTCCAGGGGGTCACCTATCCTAGTACTACTCTCGCCCAAGCACGGTGAACTTCGGAGTTTTGATGGGATCCGGTGCATTAGTGCTGGTATGATTGCACCCGTCATGTTGAGGGCACTATTCTTTTATGTGTTAACGGTTCACAGTCCCAGCCTAGAGAGATGGCTCATTTAGAAGGTCCAATGGGCTTAACGACAACCCATCCGCTTCAATAACGCAACATCCTCACAAGACGTGATATCGACGCGTTGTAGGGCCCTCTAATGTCCCACGAGTAAGGTTGTCGTCCTTTTAAAAGCTCACGACATATGATCCGGGACGGAAAGACAGCGCAAATATAGAAAAGTAGCCTGAAATTGATGAAAACGTTCGATTTTGGGCTCCAAAAAGGGAACAACATGCAAGCTAGCTACCCCCATCGTAGAGCTCTCGGAGATCTTTGCAACGGTATGCTGTGCGCCGCGTAACTCCTTACGGATCAAAAGTTATGGGCACCGGAGCGAAGGAGACCTGGTCACAAGCCTTATGCCCTCGGTTTGCTGGCCCAGCCTCCACGTGAAGCAAAGTTGTCTTTCCCAAGGTGCCGTGGGATTCGATAATAGAAATGTGGTGGATAAAGTATCTTGAAAACCCTAACTGGAGCAAAAAAAATTGAAAAGAGGGGTGCGACACGGGGACTTCCCTGTTGGTCAACCATCCTAGTACTACTCTCGCCCAAGCACGCTTAACTTCGGAGTTTCGATGGGATCCGGTGCATTAGTGCTGGTATGATCGCACCCGTCATGTTGAGGGCACAATTCCTTTATGTGTTAACGGTTCACAGTCCAAGCCTAGAAAGATGGCTCATTAAGATGGCCCAATGGGCTTAATGACAACCTATCCGCTTCAACAACGCAGCATCCTCGCAAGACGTGATATCGACGTGTTGTAGGGCCCTCTATTGTCCTGTGAGTAAGGTTGTCGTCCTTTTAACAGCTCACGACGTACGATCCGGGACTGAAAAACATAACAAAAATAGAAAGGTGGCCCGAAACTGATGAAAATGTTAGATTTTGG
This sequence comes from Ehretia macrophylla, assembly GCA_037974665.1. Taxonomy (NCBI): domain Eukaryota; kingdom Viridiplantae; phylum Streptophyta; class Magnoliopsida; order Boraginales; family Ehretiaceae; genus Ehretia; species Ehretia macrophylla. The sequence goes on from CM075775.1 coordinate 66,083,685, forward strand.
GCTCCAAAAAGGGCATAGTGAGCAAGCTGGCTGGCCCCGTCGTAGAGCTCTCGGAGAGCTTTGCAACGGTATGCTGTGCGCCGCGTAACTCCTTACGGATCAAAAGTTATGGGCATCGGAGCGAAGGAGACCTGGTCACAAGCCCTACGCCCTCGGTTTGTTGGCCTAGCCTCCACGTGAAGCAAAGTTGTCTTGCCCAAGGTGCCGTGCGATTCGATAACAGAAATGTGGTGGATAAAGTATCTTGGCAACCCTAATTGGAAGAAAAAAAATTGAAAAAGGGGGTGCAACACGAGGACTTCCCAGGGGGTCACCCATCCTAGTACTACTCTCGCCCAAGCACTCTTAACTTCGGAGTTCTGATGTGATCCAGTGCATTAGTGCTGGTATGATCGCACCCATCATATTGAGGTCACAATTCCTTTATGTGTTAACGGTTCACAGTCCCAGCCTAGAGAGATGGCTCATTCTGAAGGCCCAATGGGCTTAACGACAACCCATCTGCTTCAACAACGCAGCATCCTCGCAAGGCGTAATATCAACTCGTTGTAGGGCCCTCAAATGTCCCGCGAGTTAGGTTGTCGTCCTTTTAACAGCTCACGACATATGATCCGGGACGGAAAAACAGAGTAAAAATAGAAAAGTGGTCCGAAACTGATGAAAACATTCGATTTTGTGCTCCAAAAATGGGCAAAGTGTGCAAGCTGGCTACCTCCGTCGTAGAGCTCTCGGAGAGCTTTACAACGGTATGTTGTGCGCTGCGTAACGCCTTACGAACCAAAAGTTATTGGCACCGCAGTGAAGGAGACATGGTCACAAGCCCTACGCCCTAGGTTTGCCGGCCCACCCTCCATGTGAAGCGAAGTTGTCATGCCCAAGGTGCCGTGGGATTCGATAATAGAAATGTGGTGGATAAAGTATCTTGGGAACCCTAACCGGAGGAAAAAAAATTGAAAATGGGGGTGCAACACGAGGACTTCCTAGGGGGTCACCCATCATAGTACTACTCTTACCCAAGCACACTTGACTTCGGAGTTTTGATGGGATCCGGTGCATTAGTGTTGGTATGATCGCACCCGTCATGTTGAGTGCACAATTCCTTTATGTTAATGGTTCACAGTCCCAGCCTAGAGAGATGGCTCATTCAGAAGGCCCAATGGGCTTAACGACAACCTATCCGCTTCAACAACGCTGCATCCTTGCAAGGCGTGATATCAATGCGTTGTAGGGCCCTCAAATGTCCCGCGAGTAAGGTTGTCATCCTTTTAACAGCTCACGACGTACGATCCGGGATGGAAAAATAGAGCAAAAATAGAAAAGTGGTCGAAACTGATGAAAACATTCGATTTTGGGCTCCAAAAAGGGACAAAGTGAGCAAGCTGGCTGCCCCCGTGGTAGAGCTCTCGAAGAGCTTCCCAACGGTATGCTGTGCGCCGCGTAACTCCGTACGGATCAAAAGTTATAGGCACCGGAGCGAAGGAGACCTGGTCACAAGCCCTACGCCCACGGTTTGCTGGCCCAGCCTCCACGTGAAGCGAAGTTGTCTTGCCCAAGGTGTCGTGGGATTCGATAATAAAAATGTGGCGGATAAAGTATCTTGGCAACCATAACCGGAGGAAAAAAAATTGAAAAGGGGGGTGCAACACGAGGACTTCCCAGGGGGTCACCCATCCTAGTACTACTCTCGCCCAAGCACGCTTAACTTCGGAGTTCTGATCGGATCCGGTGCATTAGTGCTGGTATAATCACACCCGTTATGTTGAGGGCACAATTCCTTTATGTGTTAACGGCTCACAGTCCTAGCCTAGAGAGATGGCCCATTTAGAAGGCCTAATAGGCTTAACGACAACCCATCCGCTTCAACAACGAAGCATCCTCGGAAGATGGTTTATCGACGTGGTGTAGGGCCCTCTAATGTCCCGCGAGTACGGTTTTCGTCCTTTTCACAGCTCATGACGTACGATCTGAGACGGAAAAACAAAGCAAAATCAGAAAAGTGGCCCGAAAATAATGAGAACGTTCGATTTTGTGCTCCAAAAAGGGCACGGCGAGCAAGCTAGCTGCCCCCGTCGTAGAGCTCTCGGAGAGCTTTGCAACAGTATGCTGTGCGCCACGTAACTCCTTACAAATCAAAAGTTATGGGCACCGGAGCGAAGGAGACCTGGTCACAAGCCCTTTGCCCTCGGTTTGCGGGCGCAGCCTCCACATGAAGCAAAGTTGTCTTGCCCAAGGTGCCGTAGGATTCGATAATAGAAATGTGGTGGATAAAGTATCTTGCCAACCCTAACCGGAGCAAAAAAAAATTGAAAAGGGGGGTGCAAGACGAGGACTTCCCAGGGGGTCACCCATCCTAGTACTACTCTCGCCCAAGGTTGCTTAACTTCGGAGTTCTGATGGGATCCAGTGCATTTGTGCTGGTATGATCACACCCGTCATGTTGAGGGCGCAATTCGTTTATGGGTTAATGGTTCACAGTCCTATCCTAGAGAGATGACCCATTCAGAAGGCCTAATGGGGTTAACGACAACCCATCCGCATCAACAATGCAGCATCCTTAGAAGACATGATATTGACATGTTTTAGGGCCCTTTAATGTCCCGCTAGTTAGGTTGTCGTTCTTTTAACAGCTCACAACGTACGATCCGGGACAAAAAAATAGAGCAAATATACAAAAGTTGCCCGAAATAGGTGAAAACGTTCAATTTTTGGGGCCCAAAAATGGGCATTGTGGGCAAGCTAGCTGCCCCTGACGTAGATCTCTCGGAGAGCTTTGCAACGGTATGCTGTACGTCGTGTAACTCCTTACGGATCAAAAGTTATGGGCACCGGAGCGAAGGAGACCTGGCCACAAGCCCTACGCCCTCGGTTTGCTGGCCCAGCCTCCACGTAAAGCGAAGTTGTCTTGCCCAAGGTGCCATGGGATTTGATAACAGAAATGTGGTGGATAAAGTATCTTGCCAACCCTAACCGGAGGAAAAAAAATGGAAAAGTGGGGTGCAACAAGAGTACTTCCCAGGGGGTCACCCATCCTAGTACTACTCTCATCCAAGCACGCTTAACTTCAGAGTTCTGAGGGGATCTGGCGCATTAGTGCTGGTATGATCGCAGCCATCATGTTGAAGGCACAATTTCTTTATGTGTTAACGGCTCACAGTCCTAGCCTAGAGAGATGGCCCATTCTGAAGACCCAATCGGCATAACGACAACCCATCCGCTTCAACAACGCAGCATCCTCCCAAGACGTGATATCGATGCGTTGTAGGGCCCTCTAATGTCCCGCGATTAAGGTTGTCGTCCTTTTAATAGCTCACGACGTACGATCCGGGACGGAAAAACAAAGCGAAATCAGAAAAGTAGCCCGAAACTAATGAGAACGTTCGATTTTGGGCTCCAAAAAGGGCACAGCGAGCAAACTAGCTGCCCCCGTCGTAGAGCTCTCAGAGTGCTTTGCAACGGTATGTTGTGCGCCGCGTAACTCTTTACGGATCAAAAGTTATGGGCACCAGAGCGAGGGAAACCTGGTCACAAGCCCTATGCCCTCGGTTTGTGGGCCCAGCCTCCACGTGAAGCGAAGTTGTGTTGTCCAAGGTGTCGTGGGATTCGATAATAGAAATGTGGTGGATAAAGTATCATGGCAACCCTAACCGGAGCAAAAAAAATCGAAAATGGGGGTGCAACATGAGGACTTCCCAGTGGGTCACCCATCCTAGTACTACTCTCGCCGAAGCATGCTTAACTTTGGAGTTCTGATGGGATCCGGTGCATTTGTGTTGGTATGATCACACCCGTCATGTTGAGGACATAATTCCTTTGTGTGTTAATGGTTCACAGTCCCATCCTAGAGAGATGGCCTATTCAGAAGGCCCAATGGGCTTAACGACAACCTATCCGCTTCAACAATGCAGCATCCTCGCAAGACGTGATATCGACGCATTGTAGGGCCCTCTAATGTCCCTTGAGTACTGTTGCCGTCCCTTTAACAACTCATGACGTATGATCCGAGACGGAAAAACAGGGCAAAATTAGAAAAGTGGCCCGAAACTGATGAAAATGTTTTATTTTGGCACCAAAAATGGGCACAGGGAGCAAGCTGGCTGCCCCGTCGTATAGCTCTCGGAGAGCTTTGCAACGGTATGCTGTGCGCTGCGTAACTCCTTACGGATGGAAAGTTATGGGTACCGGAGCGAAGGAGACCTAGTCACAAGCCCTACGCCCTCGGTTTGCTGGCCCAGCCTCCACGTGAAGCGAAGTTGTCTTCCCAATGTGCCGTGGGTTTCGATAACAGAAATGTGGTGGATAAAGTATCTTGGCAACCCTAACCGGAGGAAAAAAAAATTGAAAAAGGGGTGCAACACGAGTACTTCCCAGGGGATCACCCATCCTAGTACTACCCTCGCCCAAGCACGCTTAACTTCGGTGTTCGGATGGGATCCGGTTAATTAGTGCTGGTCTGATCGCACCCGTCATGTTGAGGGCACAATTCCTTTATGTGTTAACGGTTCACAGTCCCAGCCTAGAGTGATGGCCCATTCAGAAGGCCCAATAGGCTTAACGACAACCCATCCGCTTCAACAACGCAGCATCCTCGGAAGACATTTTATCGATGTGTTGTAGGGCCCTCTAATGTCCCGCGAGTAAGGTTGTCGTCCTTTTAACAGCTCATGACGTACGATCCGCGACGAAAAAACAAAGTGAAATCAGAAAAGTGGACCGGAAATAATGAGAACGTTCGATTTTGGGCACCAAAAAGGGCACGGAGAGCAAGCTAGCTGCCCCCTTCGTAGAGCCCTCGGAGAGCCTTCCACCAGTATGCTGTGCGCCGCCTAACTCCTTACAAATCAAAAGTTATTGGCACTGGAGCGAAGGAGCCCTGCTCACAAGCCCTCTGCCCTCGGTTTGCGGGCGCAGCATCCACGTGAAGCGAAGTTGTCTTGCCCAAGGTGCCGTAGGATTCAATAATAGAAATGTGGTGGATAAAGTATCTTGGCAACCCTAACCGGAGCAAAAAAAATTGAAAAGGGGGGTGCAACACGAGGACTTCCCAGGGGGTCACCCATCCTAGTACTACTCTCCCCCAAGTTTGGTTAACTTCGGAGTCTTGATGGGATCCAGTGCATTTGTGCTGGTATGATCACACCCGTCATGTTGAGGGCACAATTTGTTTATGGGTTAATGGTTCACAGCCCCATGCTAGAGAGATGGCCCATTCAGAAGGCCCAATAGGCTTAACGACAACTTATCTGCTTCAACAATGCAGCATCCTCGCAAGACGTGATATTGACGCGTTGTAGGGCCCTCTAATGTCCCGCGAGTAAGGTTGTCATCCTTTTAACAGCTCACGACGAACGATCCGGGACGAAAAAATAGAGCAAATATACAAAAGTTGCCCGAAATTGGTGAAAACGTTCGATTTTTGGGCCCCAAAAATGGGCATAGTGGGCAAGCTAGCTGCCCCCGTCGTAGAGCTCTCAGAGAGCTTTGCAACGGTATGCTGTGCGCCGCGTAACTCCTTACGGATCAAAAGTTATGGGCACCGGAGCGAAGGAGACCTAACAACAAGCCCTACGCCCTCGGTTTGCTGGCCCAGCCTCCACGTAAAGCGAAGTTGTCTTGCCCAAGGTCCCGTGTGATTCGATAACAGAAATGTGGTGGATAAAGTATCTTGCCAACCCTAACCGGAGGAAAAAAAATGGAAAATGGGGGTGCAACAAGAGTACTTCCCAGGGGGTCACCCATCCTAGTACTACTCTCATCCAAGCACGCTTAACTTCGGAGTTCTGATGGGATCCGGCGCATTAGTGCTGGTATGATCGCACCCATCATGTTGAGGGCACAATTCCTTTATGTGTTAACGGTTCACAGTCCTAGCCTAGAGAGATGGCCCATTCTGAAGACCCAATCGGCTTAACGACAACCCATCCGCTTCAACAATGTAGCATCCTCGCAAGACGTGATATCGATGCGTTGTAGGGCCCTCTAATGTCCCGCGATTAAGGTTGTCATCCTTTTAACAGCTCACGACGTACGATCTGGGACGGAAAAACAAAGGGAAATCAGAAAAGTGGCCCGAAAGTAATGAGAACGTTCGATTTTGGGCTCCAAAAAGGGCAAAGCAAGCAAACTAGCTGCCCCCGTCGTAGAGCTCTCAGAGAGCTTTCCAACGGTATGTTGTGCGCCGCGCAACTCCTTACGGATCAAAAGTTATTGGCACCGGAGCGACAGAAACTTGGTCACAAGCCCTACGCCCTCGGTTTGCGGGCCCAGCCTCCACGTGAAGCGAAGTTGTCTTGTCCAAGGTGTCGTGGGATTCGATAATAGAAATGTGGTGGATAAAGTATCATGGCAAACCTAACCGGAGCAAAAAAAATCGAAAAGGAGGGGTGCAACATTAGGACTTCCCAGGGGGTCACCCATCCTAATACTACTCTCGCCCAAGCACGCTTAACTTCGGAGTTCTGATGGGATCCGGTGCATTTGTGCCGGTATGATCACACCCGTCATGTTGAGGACACAATTCCTTTGTGTGTTAATGGTTCACAGTCCCATCCTAGAGAGATGGCCTATTCAGAAGGCACAATGGGCTTAACGACAACCTATCCGCTTCAACAATGTAGCATCCTCACAAGACGTGATATCGACGCGTTGTAGGGCCCTCTAATGTCCCTCGAGTATGGTTGCCGTCCTTTTAACAGCTCACGACGTATGATCCGAGACGGAAAAACAGGGCAAAAATAGAAAAGAGGCCCAAAACAGATGAAAACGTTTGATTCTGGTGCCAAAAATGGGCACAGGGAGCAAGCTGGCTGCCCCGTCGTAGAGCTGTCGGAGAGATTTGCAACGGTATGCTGTGCACTGCGTAACTCCTTACGGATGGAAATTTATGGGCATTGGAGCGAAGGAGACCTAGTCACAAGCCCTACGCCCTCGGTTTGTTGACCCAGCCTCCACGTGAAGCGAAGTTGTCTTGCCTAATGTGCCGTGGGTTTCGATAATAGAAATGTGGTGGATAAAGTATCTTAGCAACCCTAACCGGAGGAAAAAAAAATTGAAAAGGGGGTGCAACACGAGTACTTCCCAGGGGGTCACCCATCCTAGTACTACCCTCGCCCAAGCACGCTTAACTTCGGTGTTCGGATGGGATCTGGTGAATTAGTGCTGGTCTGATCGCACCCGTCATGTTGAGGGCAGAATTCCTTTATGTGTTAACGGTTCACAGTCCCAGCCTAGAGTGATGGCCCATTTAGAAGGCCCAATAGGCGTAACGACAACCCATCTGCTTCAACAACGCAGCATCCTTGGAAGACGTTTTATCAACGTGTTGTAGGGCCCTCTAATGTCCCGCGAGTAAGGTTGTCGTCCTTTTAACAGCTCATGACGTACAATCCGAGACGGAAAAACAAATGGAAATCAGAAAAGTGGCCCGAAAATAATGAGAACGTTCGGTTTTAGGCTCCAAAAAGGGTACGGCGAGTAAGCTAGCTGCCCCCGTCGTAGAGCTCTCGGAGAGCTTTGCAACAGTATACTGTGCGCCGCGTAACTCCTTACAAATCAAAAGTTATGGGCACCGGAGTGAAGGAGACCTGGTCACAACCCCTATGCCCTCGGTTTGCGGGCGCAGCCTCCACGTGAAGCGAAGTTGTCTTGCCCAAGGTGCCGTAGGATTCGATAATAGAAATGTGGTGGATAAAGTATATTGGCAACCCTAACCGGAGCAAAAAAAATTGAAAAGGGGGGGTGCAACACGAGGACTTCCCAGGGGGTCACCCATCCTAGTACTACTTTTGCCCAAGCACGCTTAACTTCGGCGTTCTGATGGGATCTGGTGCATTTGTGCTGGTATGATCGCACCCGTCATGTTGAGGGCACAATTCCTTAATGTGTTAACGGTTCACAGTCCCAACCTAGAGATATGGCCCATTCAGAAGGCCCAATGGGCTTAACGACAACCCATCCGCTTCAACAACGCAGCATCCTCGCAAGACGTGATATCGACGCATTGTAGGGCCCTCTAATGTCCCGCGAGTAAGGTTGTCGTCGTTTTAACAGCTCACCGCGTACAATCTGGGATGAAAACACGAAGCAAAATTTAAAAAGTGGCCCGACACTAATGAAAACGTTCGATCTTGGGCTCCAAAAAGGGAACAGCGAGCAAGCTAGCTACCCCTGCCGTAGAGCTCTCGGAGTGCTTTGCAACTGTATGTTGTGCACCGCATAACTCCTTGCGGATCAAAAGTAAAGGGCACCAGAGCGACGGAGACCTGGTCACAAGCCCTATGCCATCGGTTTGCGGGCCCAACCTCCACGTGAAGCGTAGTTGTCTTGCCCAAGGTGCTGTGGGATTCGATAATAGAAATTTGGTGGATAAAGTATCATGGATACCCTAACCGGAGCAAAAAAAATTGAAAAGGGGGGTGCAACACGAGGACTTCCTAGGGGGTCACCCATCCTAGTACAACTCTCGCCCAAGCACGCTTAACTTCGGAGTTCTGATGGGATCCGGTGTATTTGTGCTGGTATGATAGCACCCGTCATGTTGAGGGCACAATTCATTTATGTGTTAACAGTTCACAGTCCCATCCTAGAGAGATGGCTCATTCAGAAGGGCCAATGGCCTTAACGACAACACATTCGCTTCAACAACGCAGCATCCTCGTAAGACATGATATCGACGTGTTGTAGGGCCCTCTACTATCCCGCGAGTAAGGTTGTCGTCCTTTTAACAGCTCACGACGCACGATCCAGGACCGAAAAACAGAGCAAAAATAGAAAAGTGGCCCGAAAATTATGAAAAAATTCAATTTTTTGCTCCAAAAATGGGCACAACGAGCAAGCTGGCTACCCCCATCGTACCGCTCTCGGAGAGCTTTGCAACGGTATGCTGTGCGTCGCGTAACTCCTTACGGACCAAAAGTTATGGGCACTGGTGCGAAGGAGACCTGGTCACAAGCCCTACGCCCTCGGTTTGCTGGCACAGCCTCCACGTGAATCAAACTTGTCTTGCCCAAGGTCCCGTGGGATTCGATAATAGAAATGTGGTTGATAAAGTATCTTGGCAACCCTAACCGGAGGAAAAAAAATTGAAAAGGGAGGTGCAACACGAGTACTTCCTAGGGGGTCACCCATCCTAGTACTACGCTCGCCCAAGCACGCTTAACTTCGTAGTTATGATGGGATCCGGAGCATTAGTGCTGGTATGATCACACCCATCATGTTGAGGTCACAATTCCTTTATATGTTAACGGTTCACTGTACCAGCCTAGAGAGATGGCCCATTCAAAAGGCCCAATAGGCTTAACGATAACCCATCCGCTTCAACAATGCAGCATCCTCGCAAGACGTGATATTGACGCATTGTAGGGCCCTCTAATGTCCTACGAGTAAGGTTGTCGTCCTTTTAATAGATCACCACGTACGATCCGGGACAGAAAAATAGATCAAAAAAAGAAAAGTGGGCCGAAATTGATGAAAACGTTCGATTTTGGACTCCAAAAATGTGGCACAGCGAGCAAGCTGGCTGCCCCGTCGTAGAGCACTCGGAGAGCTTTGCAATCGTATGCTATGCACTGTGTAACTTTTTACGGATCAAAAGTTATAGGCACCGGAGCGAAGGAGACTTGGTCACAAGCCCTACGCCCTCGGTTTGCTGGCCCAGCCTCCACGTGAAGCGATGTTGTCTTGCCCAAGGTGCCGTGGGATTCGATAAAAGAAATGTGGTAGATAAAGTATCTTGGCAACCCTAACCAGAGAAAAAAAATTGAAAAGGTGGGTGCAACACGAGTACTTCCCAGGGGGTCACCAACCTATTACTACTCTCGCCCAAGGACGCTTAACTTCGGAGTTCTGATGGGATCCGTTGCATTAGTGCTGGTATGATCGCACCTGTCATGTTGAGGGCACAATTCCTTTATGTGTTAACGGTTCACTGTTCCAGCCTAGAGAGATGGCCCATTCAAAAGGCCCAATAGGCTTAACGATAACCCATTCGATTCAACAACGCATCATCCTCGCAAGACGTGATATCGATGCGTTGTAGGGCCCTGTAATGTACCACGAGTAAGGTTGTCGTCCTTTTAATAGCTCACGACGTATGATCCGGGACGAAAAAACAAAGCAAAATTAGAAAAGTTGCCCAAAACTAATGAAAACGTTCAATTTTGGGCCCCAAAAAGGTCACAGCGAGCGAGCTAGCTACCCCCGTCGGGGAGCACTCGGAGAGCTTTGCAACGGTATGCTGTGCGCTGCGTAACTCCTTACGGATCAAAATTTATGGGCACTAAAGCAAAGGAGACCTGGTCACAAGCCCTACGCCCTTGGTTTGGGGGCCCAGCCTCCACGTGAAGCGAAGTTGTCTTGCCCAAGGTGCCGTGTGATTCGATAATAGAAATGTGGTGGATAAAGTATCTTGGCAACCCTAACCAGAGCAAAAAAAATTGAAAATGGGGGTGCAAGATGAGGACTTCCCACGGGGTCACCTATTCTAGTACTACTCTCGCCCAAGCACGCTTAACATCAGAGTTCTAATGGGATCCGGTGTAATTGTGCTGGTATGATCGCACCCATCATGTTTAGGGCACAATTCCTTAATGTGTTAATGGTTCACAGTCCCATCCTAGAGAGGTGGCCCATTCAGAAGGCCCAATGGGCTTAACGACAACCCATCCGCTTCAACAACGCAGCATCCTCACAAGACATGATATCGACGCATTGTAGGGCCCTCTAATGCCAGGCGAGTAAGGTTGTCGTCCTTTTAACAGCTCACGACTTACGATCCGGGATGGAAAAACAGAGCAAAAATAGAAAAGTGGCCCGAAACTGATGAAAACGTTCGATTTTGGGCACCAGAAATGGGCACAATGACCAAGCTGGTTGGCCCTGTCGTAGTGCTCTCGGAGAGCTTTGCAACGGTATGCTGTTCGCCGCTTAACTCCTTATGGATCAAAAGTTATGGGCACCAGAGCGAAGGAGACTTGGTCACAAGCCCTACGCCCTCGGTTTGCTAGCCCAGCCTCTACGTGAAGCGAAGTTGTCTTGCCCAAGGTGCCGTGGGATTCGATAACAGAAATGTGGTGGATAAAGTATCTTGCCAACCCTAACCGGAGGAAAAAAAATTGAAAAGGGGGGTGCAACACGAGTACTTCCCAGGGGCTAACCCATCCTAGTACTACTATCATCCAAGCACGCTTAACATCGGAGTTCTGATGGGATCCGGTACATTAGTGCTGGTATGATCGTACCCCTCATGTTGAGGGCACAATTCCTTTATGTGTTAACGGTTCACAGTCCCAGCATAGAGAGATGGCCTATTCAGAAGGCCCAATAGGCTTAACGACAACCCATCTGCTTCAACAACGCAGCATCCTCGCAAGACGTGATGTCGACGGGTTGTAGGGCCTTCTAATTTCCTGCGAGAAAGGTTGTCGTCCTTTTTATAGCTCACGACGTACGATCCGGGATGAAAAAACAAAACAAAATTAGAAAAGTGGCCCAAAACTAATGAAAACGTTCTATTTTGGGATCCAAAATGGGCACAGCGAGCAAGCTAGCTGCCCCCGTTGTAGAGCTCTCGGAGAGCTTTGCAACGGTATACTGTGTACTGCGGAACTCCTTATGGATCAAAAGTTATAGGCACTGGATCGACGGGGACCTGGTCACAAGCCCTGTGCCCTCGGTGTGCGGGCCCAGCCTCCACGTGAAGCGAAGTTGTCTTGCCCAAGGTGCCGTGGGATTCGGTAATAGAAATGTGGTGGATAAAGTATCTTGACAACCCTAATTAGAGCAAAAAAAATGAAAAGAGGGGTGCAAGTCGAGGACTTCCCAGGGGGTCACCCATCCTAGGGCTACTCTCGCCCAAGCACGCTTAACTTCAGAGTTATGATGGGATCCGGTGCATTAGTGCTGGTATGATCGCACCCGTCATGTTGAGGGCATAATTCCTTTATGTGTTAACGGTTCACAGTCCCAGCCTAGAGCGATGGCCCATTCAGAAGGCCCACTGGGCTTAACGACAACCCATCCGCTTCTACAACGCAGCATCCTTGCAATAAGTAATATCGATGCGTTGTAGGGCCTTCTAGCGTCCCGCAAGTATGGTTGTCGTCCTTTTAACAGCTCACGACGTACGATTCGGGACCGAAAAACAAAGCTAAATAAGAAAAGTGGTCCAAAACTGATCAAAACGTTAGATTTTGGGCTCCAAAAAGGGGCACAGCAAGCAAGCTTGCTGCCCCCATCGTAGAGCTCTCGGAGAGCTTTCCAACGGTATACTGTGCGCCGCATAACTCCTTACGGATCAAAAGTTATGGGCACCGGAGCAAAGGAGACCTGGTCACAAGCGCTACGCCCTCGGTTTGCTGGCCCAGCCCCCACGTGAAGCGAAGTTGTCTTGCCCATGGTGCCATGGGATTCAATAACAGAAATGTGGTGGATAAAGTATCTTGGCAACCCTAACCAGAGCAAAAAACATTGAAAAAAGGGGGTGCAATACGAGGACTTCCTAGGGGGTCACCCATCCTAGTACTACTCTGGCCCAAGCTCGCTTAACTTCGGAGTTCTGATGGGATCTGTTGCATTAGTGCTGGTATGATCGCACCCGTCATGTTGAGGGCACAATTCCATTATGTGTTAATGGTTCACAATCCCAGCCTAGAGAGATGGCTCATTCGGAAGGCCCATTGCACTTAACGACAACCCATCCGCTTCAACAACGCAGCATCCTCGCTAAACGTGATATCAACGTGTTGTAGGGGCCTCTAAAGCCCCACGAGTAAGGTTGTCGTCCTTTTAACAGCTCACGACGTACGATCCGGCATGGAAATACATAGCTAAATTAGAAAAGTGGCCCAAAACTGATAAAAACGTTCAATTTTGGGCACCAAAAATGGCAATGTCAGCAAGCTGGCTGCCCCCGTTGTAGAGCTCTAGGAGAGCTTTGCAACGGTATGCTGTGTGCCGCGTAACTCCTTACGGATCAAAAGTTATGGGCACCGGAACGAAGGAGACCTGGTCACAAGCCCTGCGCCCTCAGTTTGCTGGTTCAACCTCCACGTGAAGCGAAGTTGTCTTGCCCATGGTGCCATGGGATTCAATAATAAAAATGTGGTGGATAAAGTATCTTGGCAACCCTAACCGGAGCAAAAAAAATTGTAAAGGGGGATGCGACATGAGGACTTCTCAGGGGGTCACCCATCCTAGTACTACTCTGGCCCAAGCTCGCTCAACTTCGGAGTTCTGATGGGATTCGTTGCATTAGTACTGGTATGATCGCACCCGTCATGTTGAGGGCACAATTCCTTTATGTGTTAATGGTTCACAGTCCCAACCTAGAGAGATGGCCCATTCAGAAGGCCCAATGGGCTTAACGACAACCCATCCGCTTCAACAACGCAGCATCCTTGCAAAATGTGATATCGACACGCTGTAGGGCCTCTAATCTCCCTCGAGTTAGGTTGTCGTCCTTTTAACAGCTCACGACGTACGATCCAGGATGGAAAAACAGAGCTAAATAAGAAAAGTGGCCCGAAACTGATGAAAACGTTCAATTTTGGGCTCCAAAAATGGCACAGTGAGCAAGCTAGCTGCCCCTGTTGTAGAGCTCTCGGAGAGCTTTGCAAGGGTATGTTGTGAGCCGCGTAACTTCTTACGGATCAAAAGTTATGGGCACCGGAGTGAAGGAGACTTGGTCACACGCCCTGTGCCCTCGGTTTGCTGGTCCAGCCTCCACGTGAAGCGAAGTTGTCTTGCCTAAGGTGCCGTGGGATTCGATAATAAAAATGAGGTGGATAAAGTATCTTGGAAACCCTAACCGGAGCAAAAAAAATTGAAAAGGGGGGTGCAACATGAGGACTTTCCAGGGGATCACCCATCCTAGTACTACTCTGGCCCAAGCTCGCTTAACTTCGGAGTTCTGATGGGATCCGTTGCATTAGTGCTAGTATGATCACACCCGTCATGTTGAGGGCACAATTCCTTTATGTGTTAACGGTTCACAGTCCCAACCTAGAGAGATGGCTCATTCAAAAGGCCCACTGGGCTTAACCACAACCCATCCACTTCAACAATGCAACATTCTCGCAAGAAGTGATATAGACACGTTGTAGGGCCTTCTAACGCCCCGCGAGTAAGGATGTCATCCTTTTAACAGCTAACGACGTACGATCCGGGACCCAAAAACAAAGCTAAATAAGAAAAGTAGCCCGAAACTGATCAAAACGTTCGATTTTTGGTTCCAAAAAGGGGCATAGCAAGCATGCTAGCTGCCCCCGTTGTAGAGCTCTCGGAGAGCTTTGCAACGGTATGCTGTGCGCCGCGTAACTCATTACGGATCAAAAGTTATGGGCACCGGAGCGACGTAGACCTGGTCACAAGCCCTACGCCCTCGGTTTGCTGGCCCAGCCTCTACGTGAAGCGAATTTGTCTTGCCCAAGGTACTGTGGGATTCGATAATAGAAATGTGGTGGATAAAGTATCTTGGCAATCCTAATAGTAGCAAAAAAAATTGAAAAGGGGGGTGCAACACGAGGACTTCCCAGGGGGTCACCCATCCTTGTACTACTCTCGTCCAAGCTCACTTAACTTCGGAGTTCTGATGGGATCCATTGCAATAGTGCTGGGATGATCGCACCCGTCATGTTGAGGGCACAATTCCTTTATATGTTAACGGTTCACAGTCCTAGCCTAGAGAGATGGCCCATTTAGAAGGCCCAATGGGCTTAACGGCATCCCATCCGCTTCAACAACGCAGCATCCTAGCAAGACGTGATATCGACGTGCTGTAGGGCTCTCTAATATCCCTCGAGTAAGGTTGTTGTCCTTTTAACAGCTCATGACGTAAGATCCGGGACGAAAAAATAGAGCTAAATAAGAAAATTGGCCCGAAACTGATGAAAATGTTCGATTTTGGGCTCTAAAAATGGCACAGTGCGTAAGCTGGCTGTCCCCGTTGTAGAGCTCTCGGTGAGCTTTGCAACGGTATGCTGTGCGCCGCGTAACTTCTTAAGGATCAAAAGTTATGGCCACCGGAGCGAAGGAGACCTGGTCAAAAACCCTGCGCCCTCGGTTTGCTGGTCTAACCTCCACGTGAAGCGAAGTTGTCTTGCCCAAGGTGCCGTGGGATTCGATAATAGAAATGTGGTGGATAAAGTGTCTTGGCAACCCTCACCGAAGCAAAAAAAATTCAAAAGGGGGGGTGCAACATGCGGACTTCCCAGGGGGTCACCCATCCTAGTACTACTCTGGCCCAAGCTCGCTTAACTTTGGAGTTCTGATGGGATCAGTTGTATTAGTGCTGGTATGATCGCACCCCTCATGTTGAGGGCACAATTCCTTTATGTGTTAACGGTTCAACGCCCAGCCAAGAGAGATGGCCTATTCAGAAGGCCCAATAGGCTTAACGACAACCCATCCGCTTCAATAATGTAGCATCCTCGCAAAATGTGATATCGACGCTCTGTATGGCCCTCTAATGTCCCTCGAGTAAGGTTGTCGTCCTTTTAACAGCTCTCGACGTACGATCCGTGATGGAAAAAAAGTGCTAAATTAGAAAAGTGTCCTGAAACTGATAAAATGTTTGATTTTGGGCTCCAAAAATGGCATAGTGAGTAAGCTGGCTGCCCCCGTTGTAGAGCTCTCGGGGAGCTTTGCAACGGTATGCTGTGCGCCGCGTAACTCCATACAGATCAAAAGTTATGGACACCGGAGCGAAGGAGACATGGTCACAAGCCCTGCGCCCTCGGTTTACTGGTCCAGCCTCCACGTGAAGCGAAGTTGTCTTGCCCAATGTGCCGTGGGATTCGATAATAAAAATGTGGTGGATAAAGTATCTTGGAAACCCTAACCGGAGCAAAAAAAATTGAAAAAGGGGGTGCAACACTAGGACTTCCCTGGTGGTCACCCATCCTAGTACTACTCTCGCCCAAGCACGCTTAACTTCAGAGTTCTAATGGGATCCGGTGCATTGGTGCTGGTATGATCGCACCCGTCATGTTGAGGGCACAAATCCTTTATGTGTTAACAGTTCAAAGTCCCAGCCTAGAGAGATGGCTTATTCAGAAAGCCCAATGGGCTTAACGACAACCCATCCGCTTCAACAACGCAACATCCTCGCAAGACATGATACTGACTCGTCGTAGGGCCCTCTAATGTTCCGCTAGTAAGGATGTCGTCCTTTTAATAGCTCACGACGTACGATTCGGGATGGAAAAATAGAGTAAAAATACAAAGGTGGCCCGAAGCTGATGAAAACATTTGATTTTGGCCTCCAAAAAGGGCACAGCAAGCAACCTAGCTGCCCTTGTCATAGAGCTCTTGGAGAGCTTTGCAACGGTATGCTGTGCGCCGCGCAACTCATTACGGATCAAAAGTTATGGACACCGGAGCGATGGAGACCTGATCCCAAGCCCTACGTCCTCGGTTTGCTGGCCCATCCTCCACGTGAAGCGAAGTTGTCTTGCCCAAGGTGCCGTGGGATCGATAATAGAAATGTGGTGGATAAAGAATCTTGGCAACCCTAACCGGAGCAAAAAAAATTTAAAAGGGGGGTGTAACACGAGGACTTCCCAAGGGGTCACCCATCCTAGTACTACTCTCGCCCAAGCACGCTTAGCTTCAGAATTCTGATGGGATCCGGTGCATTAGTGCTGGTATGATCGCACCCGTCATGTTGAGGGTACAATTTCTTTATGTGTTAACGGTTTACTGTCCCAGCCTAGAGAGATGGCTCATTCAGAAGGCCAAATGGGCTTAACGACAATCCATCCGTTTCAACAACGCAGCATCCTCGCAAGACGTGATACCGACGCGTTGTAGGGCCCTCTAATGTCCGGCGAGTAAGGTTGTCATCCTTTAAACAGCTCATGACGTACGATCCGTGATGGAGAAATAGAGCTTAACAAGAAAAGTGGCCCAAAACTGATGAAAACGTTCGAATTTGGGCTCCAAAAATGGGCGCAACGAGCAAGCTCTCGGAGAGCTTTGCAACGGTATGTTGTGCGCCGCGTAACTCCTTACGGATCAAAAGTTACTGGCACCGGAGTGATAGAGACCTGGTCACAAGCCCTACGCCCTCTGTTTGAAAGCCCAGCCTCGACGTGAAGCGAAGTTGTCTTGCCCAAGGTGCTCTGGGATTCGATAATAGAAATGTGGTGGATAAAGTATCTTGACAACCCTAACTGGAGGAAAAAAAATTGAAAAGGGGGGTGCAACACGAGGACTTCACAGGGGGTCACCCATCCTAGTACTACTCTCGCCCAAGCACGCTTAACTTTGGAGTTCTGATGGGATCCGGTGCATTTGTTCTGGTATGACCGCACCTGTCATGTTGAGGGCACAATTCCTTTATGTGTTAACGGTTCACAGTCCCAGCCTAGAAAGATGGCCGATTTAGAAGGCCCAATGGGCTTAATGACAAACCATCCGCTTCAACAACATAGCATTCTCGCAAGATGTGACATCGACGCATTGTAGGGCCCTCTAATGTCCCACGAGTAAGGTTGTCGTCCATTTAACTGCTCACGACGTACGATCCGGGACTGAGAAACAGAGCAAAAATAGAAAAGTGGCCTGTAATTGATGAAAATGTTCAATTTTGGGCTCCAAAAAGGGCGAAGCGAGCAAGCTATCTGCCCCTGTCATAGAGCTCTCGGAGAGCTTTACAACGGTATGCTGTGCGCCGCGTAACTCCTTACGGATCAAAAGTTATGGGCACTGGAGTGACGGAGACCTGATCACAAGCCCTACGCCCTCGGTTTCTTAGGCCAGCCTCCACGTGAAG
This sequence comes from Ehretia macrophylla, assembly GCA_037974665.1. Taxonomy (NCBI): domain Eukaryota; kingdom Viridiplantae; phylum Streptophyta; class Magnoliopsida; order Boraginales; family Ehretiaceae; genus Ehretia; species Ehretia macrophylla. The sequence goes on from CM075775.1 coordinate 66,101,452, forward strand.
TGAAGTTGTCTTGCCCAATGTGCCGTGGGATTCGATAATAGAAATGTGGTGGATAAAGTATCTTCGCAACCCTAACCGGAGCAAAAAAAATTGAAAAGGGGGTTGCAACATGAGGACTTCCGACGGGGTCACCCATCCTAGTACTACTCTCGCCCAAGCACGATTAACTTCGGAGTTCTGATGGGATCCGGTGCATTAGTGCTGGTATGATTGCACCCGTCATGTTGAGGGCACAATTCCTTTATGTGTTAACGGTTTATAGTCCCAGCCTAGAGAGATAGCTCATTCAGAAGGCGCAATGGGCTTAACCACAAGCATTTTCTTCAACAACGCAGCATCCTCGTAAGATGTGATATCGACGCATTGTAGGGCCCTCTAAAGTCCCGCGAGTAAGGTTGTTGTCCTACTAACAGCTCACGACGTACGATTCGGGACGAAAAAATAGAGCTTAATAAGATATGTGGCCCCAAACTGATGAAAACATTCGATTTTGGGCTCCAAAAAGGGGCACAGCGAGCAAGCTGGCTGCCCTCGTCGTAGAGCTCTCGGAGGCCTTTGGAACGGTATGTTGTGCGCCGCGTAACTCCTTACGGATCAAAAGTTATGGGAACCGGAGGGAAGGAAACCTGGTCACAAGCCCTATACCCTCGGTTTGCTGGCCCAGCCTCCACGTGAAGCGAAGTTGTCTTGCCCAAGGTGCCGTGGGATTCGATAACAGAAATGTGGTGGATAAAGTATCTTGGCAACCCTAACCGGAGGAAAAGAATTTGAAAAGGAGAGTGCAACACGTGGACTTCCCAGGGAGTCATCCATCCTAGTACTACTCTCGCCCAAGCACGCTTAACTTCGGAGTTCTGATGGGATCCGGTGCATTTGTTTTGGTATGATTGCACCCGTCATGTTGAGGGCACAATTCCCTTATGTGTGAACGGTTCAAAGTCCCAGCCAAGAGAGTTGGCCCATTCAAAAAAGCCCAGTAGGCTTAACGATAACCTGTCCGCTTCAACAACGCAACATCCTCGCAAGACGTGATATCGACGCTTTGTATGGCCCTTTAATGTCCCCCGAGTAAGGTTGTCGTCCTCTTAACAGCTCACGACGTACGATCCGAGACCGAAAAACAAAGCTTAATAATAAAAGTGGCCCGAAACTAATGAAAACGTTCGATTTTCGGCTTTAAAGAGGGGCACATGGAGCAAACTGGCTGCCCCCGACGTAGAGCTCTCGGAGAGCTTTACAACGGTATGATGTGCGCGCCGTAACTCCTTACAGATCAAAAGTTATGGGAACCGGAGCGACAGAGACCTGATCATAAGCCCTACGCCCTCGATTTGCGGGCCCAGCTTGCACGTGAAGCGAAGTTGTCTTGCCTTAGGTGCCGTGGGATTCGATAAAAGAAATTTGGTGGATAAAGTATCTTGGCAACCCTAACCAGAGCAAAAAAAATTGAAAAGTGGGGTACAACACAAGGATTTCCCAGGGGGGCACCCACCCTAGTACTACTCTCGCCCAAGAACGCTTAACATCGGAGTTCTTTTGGGATCCGATGCACTAGTGCGGGTATGATTGCACCCGTCATGTTGAGGGAACAATTCCTTTATGTGGTAACAGTTCACAGTCCCAGCCTAGAGAGATTGACCATTCAGAAGGCCCAATAGGCTTAACAACAACCCATCCGCTTCAACAACGCAGCATCCTCGCAAGACGTGATATCAACGCATTGTACGGCCCTCTAATGTCCCGTGAGTAAGGTTGTCGTCCTTTTAACAGCTGACGACGTACGATCTAGGACAGAAAAATAGATCTAAAATAGAAAAGTGTCCCGAAACTGATCAAAACGTTCGATTTTGGGCTCCAAAAATGGGCCTAGCAAGCTACCTTTCTGCACCGTCGTAGAGCTCTCGAAGTGTTTTGCAACGGTATGCTGTGCCCCACGTAACTCCTTACTGATCAAAAGTTATGGGCACCAGAGCGACGGAGACCTGATCACAAGCCCTACGCCCTCGGTTTGCTGTCCCAGCCTCCACGTGAAGCGAAGTTGTCTTGCCCAAGGTGCCATGGGATTCGATAATAGAAATGTGGTGGATAAAGTATCTTGGCAACCATAACCGGAGCAAAAATAATTGAAAAGGGGGGTACAACACGAGGACTTCCAAGGGGGTCACCCATCCTAGTACTACTCTGGCCCAAGCTCGCTTACATTCGAAGTTCTGATGGGATCCGTTTCATTAGTCCTGGTATGATCGCACCCGTCATGTTGAGGGCATTATTCCTTTATGTTATAGTGGTTCACAGTCCCAGCCTAGAGAGATGGCCTATTCAGAAGGCCCAATGGGCCTAACGACAACCCATCCGCTTTAGCAATGCAGCATCCTCGCAAGACGTGATATTGACGTACTGTAGGGCCCTCTAATGTCCCTCGAGTAAGGTTGTTGTCCTCTTAACAGCTCACGACGTACGATCCGGGACGGAAAAACATAGCTAAATAAGAAAAGTGGCCTAAAACTGATGAAAACGTGCAATTTTGGGCTCCAAAAATGGCACAGTGAGCAAGCTTGCTGCCCTCATTATGGAGGTCACGGAGATCTTTGCAACGGTGTGCTGTGCGCCGCGTAACTCCTTACGGATCAAAAGTTATGGGCACCGGAGCGAAGGAGACCTGGTCACAAGCCCTGCGCCTTCGGTTTGCTGGTCCAGCCTCCACATGAAGCGAAGTTGTCTTGCCCAAGGTGCCGTGGGATTCGATAATAAAAATGTGGTGGATAAAGTATCTTGGCAACCCTAACCGGAGCAAAAAAAATTGAAAAGGGGGGTGCAACACGTGGACTTCCCAGGGGGTTACCCATCCTAGTACTACTCTCGGCCAAGCACGCTTAAATTCGGAGTTCTGATGGGATCTGGTGCATTTGTGTAGGTATGATCGCACCCGCCATGTTGAGGGCACAATTCCTTTATCTATTAACGGTTCATAGTCCCTGCCTAGAGAGATGGCTCATTCAGAAGGCCCAATTGGCTTAACGACAACCCATCCGCCTCCACAACGCAGCATCCTCGCAAGACGTGAGATCGACGCGTTGTAGGGCTCTCTAATGTCATGCGCGTAAGGTTGTTGTCCTTTTAACAACTCACGACGTACGATCCGGGACTGAAAAACGGAGCAAAAATAGAAAAGTGACCCGATATTAATGAAAACGTTCGATTTTGGACTCCAAATAGGGCAAAGCGAGCAACCTAGCTGCCCCCGTCGTAGATCTCTAAGAGCGCTTTGCAACAGTATGCTGTGCACCGCGTAACTCCTGACGGATCAAAAGTTATGGGCACCGGAGCGAAGGAGACCTGGTCAAATGCCCTACGCCCTCGGTTTGCTGGCCCAGCCTCCACGTGGAGCGAAGTTGTCTTGCCCAAGGTGCCGTGGGATTCTATAATAGAAATGTGGTGGATAAAGTATCTTGGCAACCCTAACCGGAGGAAAAAATTTAAAAAGGGGGGTGCAACATGAGGACTTCCTAGGGGGTCACCCATCCTAGTACTACTCTAGCCCTAGCACGCTTAACTTCGGAGTTCTAATGGGAACCGGTGCATTAGTGCTACTATGATCGCACCAGTCATGTTGAGGGCACAATTCCTTTATGTGTTAACGGTTCACAGTCCCAGCCAAGAGAGATGGCTCATTCAGAAGGCCCAATGGGCTTAACGACAACCCTTCCGCTTTAACAACGCAGCATCCTCGCAAGACATGATATCGACGCGTTGTAGGGCCCTCCAATGTCCCACGAGTAAGGTTGTCATCCTTTTAATAGCTCACGACGTACGATCCGGGAAGGAAAAACATAGCTTAATAAGAAAAGTGGCCCGAAACTGATGAAAACATTCAATTTTGGGCTCCAATAACGGGCGCAGCGAGCAAGCTGGCTGCCACCGTCGTAGAGCTCTCGGAGAGCTTTGCAACAGTATGATGTGCGCTGCGAAACTCCTTACGGATCAAAAGTTATAGGCACCGGAGCGAAGGAGACCTGGTCACAAGCCCTATGCCCTCGGTTTGCTAGCCCAGCCTCCACATGAAGCGAAGTTGTCTTGCCCGAGGTGCCGTGGGATTCGATAATAGAAATGTGGTGGATAAAGTATCTTGGCAACCCTAATCGGAGCAAAAAAAATTGAAAAAGGGGGTGCAACACGAGGACGTCCCAGGCGGTCACCCATCCTAGTACTACTCTCGGCCAAGCACGCTTAAATTCGGAGTTCTGATGGGATCTGGTGCATTTGTGCAGGTATGATCGCACCCGCCATGTTGAGGGCACAATTCCTTTATGTGTTAACGGTTCACGGTCCCAGCCTAGAGAGATGGCCCATTCAGAAGGCCCAATGGGCTTAACGACAACCTATCCGCTTTAGCAACGCAACATACTCGCAAGATGTGATATCAACGCGTTGTAGGGCCCTCTAATGGCCCTCGAGTAAGGTTGTCGTCCTTTTAACAGCTCCCGACGTACGATCCAGGACAGAAAAACAGAGCAGAAATAGAAAAATGGCCCGAAACTGATGAAAATGTTCAATTTTGGGCTCCAAAAAGGGCACAACGAGCAACCTAGCTGCCCCCGTCGTAGAGCTCTCCGAGAGCTTTGCAACGGTACGCTGTGCGCCGCATAACTCTTGACGGATCAAAAGTTATGGGCACCGGAGTGAAGGAGACCTTGTCACAAGCCCTACGCCCTCGGTTTGCTGGCCTAGCCTCCACGTGAAGTGAAGTTGTCTTGCCCAAGTTACCGTGGGATTCTATAATAGAAATGTGGTGGATAAAGTACCTTGGCAACCCTAACCGGAGGAAAAAAAATTGAAAAGGGGGGTGCAACATGAGGACTTCCCAGGGGGTCACCCATCCTAGTACTACTCTCGCCCTATCACGCTTAACTTCGGAGTTCTGATGGGATCCGGTATACTAGTGGTAGTATGATCGTACCAGTCATGTTGAGGGCACAATTCATTTATGTGTTAACGGTTCACAGTCCCAGCCTAGAGAGATGGCTCATTCAGAAGGCCCAATGGGCTTAACGACAACCCATCCGCTTCAACAACGCAGCATCCTCGCAAGACATGATATCGACGCGATGTAGGTCCTTCCAATGTCCCCCGAGTAAGGTTGTCGTCGTTTTAACAGCTCATGACGTACGATCCGGTATGGAAAAACATAGCTTAATAAGAAAAGTGGCTCGAAACTGTTGAAAATGTTTGATTTTGGGCTCCAATAACGGGTACATAGAGCAAGCTGGCTGCCCCCGTCGTAGAGCTCTCGGAGAGCTTTGCAACGGTACGCTGTGCGCCTCGTAACTCCTTACGGATCAAAAGTTATAGGCACCGGAGCGAAGGAGACAATGTCACAAGCCCTACGCCCTCGGTTTGCTGGCCCAGCGTCCACATGAAGCGAAGTTGTCTTGCCCAAGGTGCATTGGGATTCGATAATAGAAATGTGGTGGATAAAATATCTTGGAAACCCTAACCGGAGCAAAAAAAAATTAAAAAGGGGGTGCAACACGAGGACTTCCCAGGCGGTCACCCATCCTAGTATTACTCTCGCCCAAGCACGCTTATATTCGGAGTTCTGATGGGATCTGGTGCATTTGTGATGGTATGATTGCACCCATCATGTTGAGGTCACAATTTCTTTATGAGTTAAAGGTTCACAGTCCCATCCTAGAGAGATGGCTCATTCGGAAGGCCCAATGGGCTTAACGACAGCCCATCCATTTTAACAACGCAACATCCTCGCAAGACGTGATATCGATGGCTTTTTGGGCCCTCTAATGTCCAACGAGTAAGGTTGTCGTCCTTTTAACAACTCACAACATACGATCCGGGATAGAAAAACATAGCAAAATTAGAAAAGTGGCCCGAAACTAATGAAAACATTCGATTTTGGGCTCTAAAAATGGGCCCAGCGAGCAAGCCGGCTGCCCCCGTCATAGAGCTCTCGGAGAGCTTTGCAAGGGTATTCTATGCGCCGCGTAACTCCTTACGTATCAAAAGTTATAGGCACCGGAGCGAAGGAGACCTGGTCACAAGCCCTACGCCCTCAGTTTGCTGGCCCAGCCTCCACGTGAAGCGAAGTTGTCTTGCCCAAGGTGCCGTGGGATTCGATAATAGAAATGTGGTGGATAAAGTATCTTGGAAACCCTGACCGAAGGAAAAAAAATTGAAAAGGGGGGTGCAACACGAGTACTTCCCAAGGGGTCACCCATCCTAGTACTACTCTCGCCCAAGCATGCTTAACTTCGGAGTTATGATGGGATCCGGTGCATTAGTACTAGTATGATCGCACCCGTCATGTTGAGGGCACAATTCCTTTATGTGTTAACGGTTCACAGTCCCAGCCTGGAGATATGGCCCTTTTAGAAGACCAAATAGGCTTAACGACAACCCATCCGCTTCAATAACGCAGCATCCTTACAAGACGTGATATCGACGCGTTGTAGGGATTTCTAACATTCCTCAAGTAAGGTTGTCGTCCTTTTAACAACTCACGACGTACGATCCGGGACGGAAAAACAAAGCAAAATCAGAAATGTGGCCCGAAACTAATGAAAACGTTCAATTTTGGGCTCCAAAAAAGGCACAGCGAGCAAGCTAGCTACCCCCATCGTAGAGCTCTCGGAGAGCTTTGCAACGGTATGCTGTGCGCCGCGTAACACCTTGCAGATCAAAAGTTATGGGTACCGGAGTGACGGAGACCTGACCACAAGTCCTACGCCCTCGGTTTACGGGCCCAGCCTGCACGTGAAGTGAAGTTGTCTTGCCCAAGGTGCCGTGGGATTCGATAATAGAAATGTGGCGGATAGAGTATCTTGGCAACAACGCTGCATCCTCACAAGACGTGATATCGACGCGTTGTAGGGCCTTCTAACGTCCCACGAGTAAGGTTGTCGTCCTTTTAACAACTCACGACGTACGATCCGGGACGGAAAAACAGAGCTAAGTAAGAAAAGTGGCCCGAAACTGATAAAAATGTTCAATTTTGGGCTCCAAAAAGGGGCCCAGCAAGCAAGCTTGCTACATCAGTCGTAGAACTTTCGGAGAGCTTTGCAACGGTATGCTGTGCACCGCGTAACTCCTTACGGATTAAAAGTTATGGGCACCAGAGCGAAGGAGACCTGGTCACAAGCCCTACGCCCTCGGTTTGCTGGCCCAGCCTCCACGTAAAGCGAAGTTGTCTTGCCCAAGGTGCCGTGGGATTCGATAATAGAAATGTGGTGGATAAAGTATCTTGGCAACCGTAACCGGAGCAAAAAAAATTGAAAAGTATGGTACAACACGAGGACTTCCCAGGGGGTCACCCATCCTAGTCCTACTCACGCCAAAGAACGGTTAACTTTGGAGTTCTGATGGGATCCGGTGCATTAGTTCTGGTATGATTGCACCAGTCATGTTGAGGGCACAACTCCTTTATGTGTTAATGGTTTACAGTCCCAGCCTAGAGAGATGGCCAATTCAGAAGGCCCAATAGGCTTAAGGACAACCCATCCGCTTCAACGACGTAGCATCCTCACAAGACGTGATATCGAAGCGTTGTAGGGCCCTCTAATGACCCGCGAGTAAGGTTGTGATCCTTTTAACAGCCCACGACGTACGATCCGCGATAGAAAAACTGAGCAATAATAGAAAAGTGGACCGAAACTAATGAAAATGATCGATTTTGGGCTCCAAAAATGGCATAGCGAGCAAGCTAGCTGCCCCCATCGTAGAGCTCTCGGAGAGCTTTGCAACGGTATGCTGTGCGCCGCGTAACTCCTTACGGATCAAAAGTTATGGGCAACGGAGCGAAGGAGACCTGGTCACAAGCCCTACGCCCTAGGTTTGGTGGCCCAGCCTCCACGTGAAGCGAAGTTGTATTGCCCAAGGTACCGTGGGATTTGATAATAGAAATGTTGTGGATAAATTATCTTGGCAACCCAAACCGGAGGAAAAAAAATTGAAAAGAGGGGTGCAACACAAGGACTTCCCAAGGGGTCACCAATCCTAGTACTACTCTCGCCCAAGCATGCTTAACTTCGGAGTTCTGATGGGATCCGATGCATTTGTGCTGGTATGATCGCACCCATTATGTTGAGGGCACAATTCCTTTATGTGTTAACGGTTCCCAGTCCCAGTCTAGAGAGATGGCCCATTCAGAGGGCCCAATGGGCTTAACGACAACCCATCCACTTCAACAATGAAGCATCCTCGCAAGACGTGATATCGATGCGTTTTAGGGCCCTCTAATGTCCCGGCAGTAAGGTTGTTATCCTTTAAACAGCTCAAGACGTATGATCCGGGATGGAAAAATAGAGCTAAATAAGAAAAGTGGCCCGAAACTAATGAAAACGATAGATTTTGGACTCTAAAAATGCGCACAGCGAGCAAGCTGGTTTCCCTCGTCGTAGAGCGCTCGGAGAGCTTTGCAACGGTATACTGTGCTCCGCGTAACTCCTTACGGATCAAAAGTCATGGGCACTAGAGCGAAGAAGACCCAGTCACAAGCCCTACGCCCTCGGTTTGGTGGCCCAGCCTCCACGTGAAGCGAAGTTGTCTTGCCCAAGGTGCCGTGGGATTCGATAATAGAAATGTGGTGGATAAAGTATCTTGACAACCTAAACCGGAGCAAAAGAAATTGAAAAGGGGTGCAACACGAGGACTTCCCAGGGGGTCCCCCATCCTAGTACTACTCTCGCCCAAGCATGCTTAACTTCGGAAGTCTGATAGGATCCGGTGCATTAGTGCTGGTATGATCGCACCCCTCATGTTGACGGCACAATTCCTTTTTGTGTTTACGGTTCACAGTCCCAGCCTAGAGAGATGGCCCATTCAAAAGGCCCAATGGGCTTAACGACAACCCATCCGCTTCAACAACGCCTCATCCTCACAAGACGTGATATCAACGCGTTGTAGGGCCCTCCAATGTCCCGCGAGTAAGGTTGTCGTCCTTTTAACAGCTCACGACGTACGATCCAGGACGAAAAAACAGAGCTTAATAAGAAAAGTGGCCCAAAATTGATGAAAACGTTCGATTTTCGGCTCCAATAACGGGCACAGCGAGCAAGCTGGCTGGCCCTGTCGTAGAGCTCTCGGAGAGCTTTGCTACGGTATGCAGTGTACCGTGTTACTCCTTACGGATCAAAAGTTATGGGCACCGGAGCGAAGGAGACCTGGTCACAAGCCTTACGCCCTCGGTTTGCTGGCCCAGCCTCCACGTGAAGCGAAGCTGTCTTGCCCAAGGTGCCGTGGGATTCAATAATAGAAATGTGGTGAATAAAGTATCTTGGCAACCCTAACCAGAGCAAAAAATATTGAAAAAGGGGGGTACAACACGAGGACTTTCCAGAGGGTCACCCATCCTAGTACTACTATCGCCCAAGCACGCTTAACTTCGGAGTTCTGATGGGATTCGGTGCATTAGTGCTGGTATAATCACACCCATCATGTTGAGGGCACAATTCCTTTATGTGTTAACGGTTCACAGTCCCAGCCGAGAGAGATGGCTCATTTAGAAGGTCCAATGGGATTAACGACAACCCATCCGCTTCAACAACGCAGCATCCTCGCAAGACGTGATATCGAAGCGTTGTAGGGCCCTCTAATGTCCCGTGAGTAAGGTTGTCGTACTTTTAACAGCTCACGACGTACGATCCGGGATGAAAAAATAGAGCAAAAATGGAAAAGTGGCCCGAAACTGTTGAAAGCGTTCGATTTTGGGCTCCAAAAAGGGTACAGCGAGCAAGCTAGCTGCCCCCGTCATAGAGCTCTCGGAGAGCTTTGCAACAGTATGCTGTGCGACGCGTAACTCCTTACGGATCAAAAGCTATAGGCACCAGAGCGAAAGAGACCTGGTCACAAGCACTACGCCATCGGTTTGGTGACCCAGCCTCCACGTGAAGCGAAGTTGTCTTGCCCAAGGTGTCGTGGGATTCGATAATAGAAATGTGGTGCATAAAGTATCTTGGCAACCCGAACCGGAGGGAAAAAAATTGAAAAAGGGGGTGCAACGCGAGGACTTCCCAGGCAGTCACCCATCCTAGTACTACTCTCACCCAAGCACCTTTAAATTCAGAGTTCTGATGGGATCTGGTGCATTTGTGCTGGTATGATCGCACCCGTCATGTTGATGTCACAATTTCTTTATGTGTTAACGGTTCACAGACCCAGCCTAGAGAGATGGCCCATTCAGAAGGCCCAATGGGCTTAACGACAACCCATCCACTTCAACAACGATGCATCCTCGCAAGACGTGATATCGACGCGTTGTAGGGCCCCCTAATCTCCAGCGAGTAAGGTTTTCATCCTTTTAACAGCTCACGACGTACGATCCGGGATGAAAAAACAGAGCTTAATAAGAAAAGTGGCCTGAAATTGATGAAAACGTTTGATTTTGGGATCCAAAAAGGACACAACGAGGAAGCTGGCTATCCCCGTCGTAGAGATCTCAGAGAGCTTTGCAACGGTATGCTGTGTGCTGCGTAAATCCTTACGGATCAGAAGTTATGGGCACCAGAGCGAAATAGACCTGGTCACAAGCACTACGCCATCAGTTTGGTGGCCCAGCCTCCACGTGAAGCGAAGTTGTCTTGCCTAAGGTACCGTGGAATTCGATAATAGAAATGTGGTGGATAAAGTATCTTGGCAACCCTAACCGGAGGAAAACAAATTGAACACGGGGGTGCAACACGAGGACTCCCTCTGGCGGTCACCCATCCTAGTACTACTCTCGCCCAAGCAAGCTTAAATTCGGAGTTCTGATGGGATCTGGTGCATTTGTGCTGGTATGATCGCACCCGTCATGTTGAGGTCACAATTTCTTTATGTGTTAACGGTTCACAGTCCCATCCTAGAGAAATGGCCCATTCAGAAGGCCCAATGGGCTTAACGACAACCCATCCGCTTCAACAACGTAGCATCCTCGCAAGACGTGATATCGACGCGTTGTAGGGCCCTCTAATGTCCCACGAGTAAGGTTGTCATCCATTTAACAGCTCACGACGTATGATCCGGGACGAAAAAACAGAGATTAATAAGAAAAGTGGCCTGAAACTGATGAAGACGTTCGATTTTGGGCTCCTAAAAGGGCAAACCGATGAAGCTGGCTGTCCCCGTCGTAGAGCTCTCGGAGAGCTTTGCAACGGTATGTTGTGCGCCGCGTAAATCCTTACGGATCATAAGTTATGGGCACCAGAGCGAAGAGGACCTGGTCACAAGCCCTACGCCCTCGGTTTGCTGGCCCAGCCTCCACGTGAAGCGAAGTTGTCTAGCCCAAGGTGCCATGGGATTCGATAATAGAAATGTGGTGGATAAAGTATCTTGGCAACCCTAACCGAAGCAAAAAAAATTAAAAAGGGGGGTGCAACACGAGGACTTCCCAGGGTGTCACCCATCCTAGTACTACTCTCGCCCAAACACGCTTAACTTCGGATTTTTGATGGGATCCGGTGCATTAGTACTGGTATGATCGTACCCGTCATGTTGAGGGCACAATTCCTTTGTGTGTTAACGGTTCACAGTCCCAGCCTAGAGAGATGGCTCATTCAAAAGGCCCAATGGGCTTAACGACAACCCCTCCGCCTCAACAACCTCCCACCCTGCCAAAACGTGATATCGACGCGCTGTAGGGCCCTCTTATGCCCCGCGAGTAAGGTTGTCGTCCTTTTAACAGCTCACGACGTACGATCCGGGACGGAAAAACAGAGCAAAAATAGAAAAGTGGCCCGAAACTGATGAAAATGATCGATTTTGGGCTCCAAAAAGGGCACAGCATGCAAGCTAGCTGCCCCCGTCGTAGAGCTCTCAGAGAGCTTTGCAACGGTATGTTGTGCGCCACGAAACTCCTTCCGGATCAAAAGTTATGGGCACCGGAGCGAAGGAGACCTGGTCACAAGCCCTACGCCCTCGGTTTGCTGGCCCAGCCTCCACGTGAAGCGAAGTTGTCTTGCCCAAGGTGCCGTGGGAATCGATAATAGAAATGTGGTGGATAAAGTATCCTGGCAACCCTAATTAGAGGAAAAAAATTGAATAGGGGGTACTACACTAGGACTTCCCAGGGGGTCACCCATCCTAGTACTACTCTCGCCAAAGCATGCTTAAATTCGGAGTTCTGATGGGATCTGGTGCATTTGTACTGGTACGATTGCACCCGTCATGTTGAGGGTACAATTCCTTTATGTGTTAACGGTTCACAGTCCCAGCCTAGAGAGATGGCTTATTCAGAAGGCCCAATGGGCTTAACGACAACCCATCCGCTTCAACAACGCAGCATCCTCGCAAGACGTGATATCAACGCATTGTAGGGCCCTCTAATGTCCCGCGAGTAAGGTTGTCATCCTTTTAACAGCTTAAGACGTACGATTCGGGACGGAAAAACAGAGCTTAATAAGAAAAGTGGCCCGAAACTGATGAAAACATTCGATTTTGGGCTCCAAAAAAGGCACAGCGAGGAAGCTAGCTATCCCCATCGTAGAGCTCTCGGAGAGCTTTGCAACAGTATGCTGTGCGCTGCGTAACTCCTTACGGATGAAAAGTTATGGGCACCGGAGCGTAGGAGACCTGGTCACAAGCCCTACGCCCTCAGTTTGCTGGCCCAGCCTCCACGTGAAGCGAAGTTGTCTAGCCCAAGGTGCCGTGGGATTCGATAATAGAAATGTGGTGGATAAAGTATCTTGGCAACCCTAACCGGAGCAAAAAAAATTGAAATGGGGGGTGCAACCCGAGGACTTCCCAGGGAGTCACCCATCCTAGTACTACTCTTGTCCAAGCACGCTTAACTTCGGAATTCTGATGGGATTTGGTGCATTAGTACTGGTATGATCACACCCGTCATGTTGAGGGCACAATTGTGAGGCTTGCCCCCGATTTGCGTGCGAAACCTCGCCTCATGTGCCCTAACCTAGATAAATATGCCATGACCTTAATTTACGTGCGAGACCTTGATTTTTGTGTGTCTCTTTGTTTCTTGTGCATTAACCTTGAACTGCGTGTTTTAACCTATGTTTAAGAGTCGTGTCTTGAATTGCGTGTATTACATTGAATTACGTGCATTGCATTGAATTACGTACCTTATTTTGATCTACGTTCGTTCACCTAGGGTTGCATGTGTTAGTATTACAATCCGTGCACTTATCTTGAAGTATGTGCCTTAGTCTTGAAATACGTGATGTACCTCGTAGTTCGTGTCTTACCTCGTAGTTCGTGTCTACCTCGTAATTCGTGCCCTAGATCTAGGAATTCGTGCCACCACGTTAATCAAGAAAGAATCCTACACAAAGCACTAGACACTAAAATAATCCTACACAATCCACTAACCAATATTATATTCCTAAGTCAAATTCTCTACAAACTCCACTAACAATAAAATAATACTAAACTATTCCTACATTTTCCACTATCTATTATTCTATTCATAATTCAACTCATCAACAAACACTCTTATATTTTATTCTACCTAGATTCCCTCATTCCCCAACATTCCTATGACAATTCTAATGACACAAATGCATAAAAAATTAGTCCTAGACAAACTATGACAAAAACACTTAACACAATGCATAAAAAATTGCTCAAATTCTCCTCAAATCTCCACCATTTTCGACCAAGTGCTCCATGCCCATGCTAGCCATTTCAAAATACTCCTTGAAGACACAAAACGTCTGAATTTGTATGCCCAAGGCCGACCATATGCTCAAAAAATTGCAAAGCCATCACTTTTGTCATATTCTCTCATTTCCGTTCAATTTCTCTCACTTCCCTCTCATTTTCTCTCTCCATTTCAGTTCTGGCTGAGTTCTCTACCTCCATAGCTTCTCTTCTTCACACCATAGCTAAGCAAAGCAAGCCACAAGCAAAGAACCTCAACCGAGCTAGCTAGGAAGTGAAAATCATACATGCATGTGCATTGAAGACTCTATTCGGCCTAGGTAAGCTTCTTGGCATCCATTTCTTTTCTTCATGTTCTAACCTCATACATGTGCTAAGATATTGATCACTAGGCTAGGAAAAATAGAGAAAAGCTAGTTGGGATTTCGGCTAGGCAAAGGAAAAGAGAAGATTTGAGATTCAACAAGGTTTTTGAGCATCTTTTGGTTGATTGCTAAGGTGAGGGCTAAAACCTTTTGAAAACTTTTCAAAAATTCACATGCATGCTCATAAATGTATGTATTTGCTTCTGTACTTGAGTTATATGGTAGTTCATGAGCTTAAACAACCACGCATGGCAAGATCTTGGCTTGAAAATGATGCTAGATGAAGTCGAATTGTTGACAGCTCTCTGACCAGTCTATTTCGAGGTAAGTTTACCTAGGAAAATAATGTTGAAAATGCATGAAAATTGGTAGGTGACTAATTTGGACAGTTTTGAACATTTTTTCCAGAAATAGGTCGAAGCAAATTTTGACTCTAAGGTCCTCAAAATGGCAAATCTTTAAAATGTGACCAAATCTGGAAAATCTGGAAAAATGAAGCAGGTTTTGGCAGATGCACTGACCTTGTGGAACGAACCATATTTGACTTAGTAAATGATGTCCACAATGCATACAATTTGGTGTGCTGCTATATTTTTCCGTTCTGGACAATTTTGTCAGAAATGGACCAAGGCTAAAACGGACCCTAAGGACCTCAAAAACGTCAATTTCTGAAAAGTGTGCAAATCTGGACAGTTTTGTGCTACATCACTGTTTCGGCTATATCTAGTGATCCCGAACTCCAATTGATGCAAAGTTTGTTTCTGATTTTAGTTAACTTCTTAAGCTTTAATTTGACATCTTATTCACAGAATTGGAGATTGTTTCCTTATCCTATTGATTGTGAGAAAACAGCCTATTGCAGTAAGGGTTTCATTTAATTTTGTGCTTAGAAAAATTGTTGTGACTCCTCTTGTTGAATTAAATGCTTGGGATTGTAGTTTTGGGATTCTGTGTGGACTGTTTTGAATGTTTGAGGATGTTGAATTAAATGATGCATGGTTTGAGATTGACTTTGAGTTGGGTTGAGGCTCAAATTGCACGAATATGCACGAAATGAAAACCCTAACGACTAGGTAGTTTTGCTAAGTGTTGATCATTTGGATATTGTGTGGAAATTATATGCTTAGTGGGCTGCCCGTAAATGTCTTATAACTTCAAATGTGATTTTGACCATTGCATGTTGTCAAATAAGCTTTTCTTGCAACCAGACCCACGTAGATGTTGTTGCATGTTGAATAATCGTATCACTTGATTACGTGGACTTCGAAATGAGTTATATGACTTGACTTGCATGTGTTACATGGCTGCCCGTTTAATGTTCATATGGCTCTATATGCCTTTCAAGTGAAATTACTTGTCTTATCGTGCCATGTTTGACTACTTGACAACGTGCGATCTTATAACTACTCGTAGGCGACCTACTTTGTTGTCCTCCTAATGTGATATGTCAAATGTTATAAATGTGCATTGCATACGAGGTTGCAACCTTCCAGTGTGGCATGGTAGTGTTTCACGCACGCCGGGCGGCATAGGGCTTGTCGGTGCTACCGTGACTACCATGGTCCAATTCCCTCTCTCGCTTGGCATTCCACCCTCGGAGAGTTGGGTCATAGGTTTCGGGGTACATCCGGAGTACACCCAATTGGGAGCGATAAGTGGATTATTGAAGTCGGCCGCAACAATTCTATCGAAATTGAAATTGAGAGCAACTGCTCACCGTATCCTTGAAATGATTGGTAAATGTATCTGTTACTCGATTTGTTTCATATATTTGCGTACCTTATTATTTGTAATACGTGACATGTTTTCAAAAAGAGTTTTCATAAATTGAATCGGAAAATGAGTTTCAAAACGTATTTCTCGTTTTCCCTCGCTGAGTTCATAAGGACTCACCCTCTTTTTCATCACAGGTGAAGAAGAACAGGTACAGGTACCCGAGGACAACGTGCCTATCAATGATTCCTTGGAGTGATTGCCTGTCCTATGTGTTTTGTGTGTTTGTGGCCATTTGTGAACTTCATGCTGCTTGAAGGCTATTTCTTTTATGTTGCTTAACGTTTGTAATGTAAAAGACCCCCGTTGTAATTTGGGGTCTAATTTTGGTTTGTACTTATATTAAGTAGACTGATGCTAGACATTACTATGATCATTTTTGCTTTTATTACTGCTAATATTTATCATAGGTTATGACGTATTAGGTAAGGACTAAGTAAATGAACCTATCAAATCTTAAACAGGGGCATGCTTTTAAGCTGAGAGCAACAGGAACTTGCGTAACGAGGATAAATAAACAAACGAGACATAGTATCATGCTAGGTTATAAACCAAACGGGACGCGGAAATAACAATTAGGCAATTCAATTGATGGTAAAATACTAATCTTAGTTGGAAATGAATTTGAGATGGTAAATTTTGAGGCATTTAGAGAACTAGGTCAAACCAAAAAGCCCAATTACAGCCGTTATGCTGCCAATTTTTCGGAAAATTTTGGAGTCTAGGATAAAACGTTAAGTGCTAAACCACCTTGAACGATTAAGTACGTGAAAGAACTTGAATGTTTAGATCACACCCAAGTCTAATCTTTATAGGCTGAGTTGAGGCATGACAACAATTCCTTTATGTGTTAACGGTTCACAGTCCCAGCCTAGAGAGATGGCTCATTCAAAAGGCCCAATGGGCTTAACGACAACCCATTCGTTTCAACAACGCAGCATCCTGGCAAGACGTGATATCGACGAGTTGTAGGGCCCTCTAATGCCCCGCGAGCAAAGTTGTCGTCCTTTTAACAGCACACGACGTACGATCTGAGACGGAAAAACAGAGCAAAAGAAGAAAAGTGGCCCAAAATTGATGGAAACGTTCGATTTTGGGCTCAATAAAAAGGCACAGCGAGCAAGCTGCTGCACCTGTCGTAGAGCTCTCGGATAGCTTTGCAACGGTATGCTATGCGCCGCGAAACTCCTTACGGATCAAATGTTATGGGCACCGGAGCGAAGGAGACGTGGTCACAAGCCCTACGCCCTCGGTTTGCTGGCCCAGCCTCCACGTGAAGCGAAGTTGTCTTGCCCAAGGTGCCGTGGGATTCGATAATAGAAATGTGATGGATAAAGTATCTTGGCAACCCTAATCGGAAGAAAAAAAATTGAAATGGGGGGGGTGCAACCCGAGGACATCCCAGGGGGTCACCTATCCTAGTACTACTCTTGCCCAAGCACGCTTAACTTCGGAGTTATGATGGGATCCGGTTCATTAGTGCAGGTATGAATGCACCCGTCATGTTGAGGGCACAATTCCTTTATGTGTTAACGGTTCACAGTCCCAGCCTAGAGATATGGCTCATTCAGAAGGCCCAATGGGCTTAAAGACAACCCATCCGCTTCAACAACATAGCATCCTCGCAAGACGTGATATCGATGCATTGTAGGGCCCTCTAATGTCCCGCGAGTAAGGTTGTCGTCCATTTCACCGCTCACGACATACGATCCGGGACGGAAAAACAGAGCAAAAATAGAAAAGTAGCCCGAAACTGATGGAAACGTTCGATTTTGCGCTCCAAAAAGGGCACAACAAGCAAGCTTGCTGCCCCAGTCGTAGAGCTCTCGGAGAGCTTTGCAACGGTATGCTGTGCGCCGCGTAACTCCTGAAGGATTAAAAGTTATGGGCATCGGAGCGAAGGAGACCTGGTCACAAGCCCTATGCCCTCAGTTTGCTGGCCCAGCCTCCACGTGAAGCGAAGTTGTATTGCCCAGGGTACCGTGGGATTCGATAATAGAAATGTGGTGGATAAAGTATCTTGGCAACCCTAATCGGAAGAAAAAAAATTTGAAAAGAGGGGTGTAACACGAGGACTTCTCAAGCGGTCACCCATCCTAGTACTACTCTCGCCCAAGCACACTTAAATTTGGAGTTCTGATGGGATCCAGTGCATTTGTGTTGGTATGATCGCACCCGTCATGTTGAGGTCACAATTCCTTTATGTGTTAACGGTTCACAGTCCCAGCCTAGAGAGATGGCCTATTCAGAAGGTCCAATGGGCTTAACGACAACCCAACCGCTTCAACAACAAAGCATCCTCGCAAGACGTGATATCGACGCATTGTAGGGCCCTCTAATGTCCCGCGAGTAAGGTTTTCGTCCTTTTAATAGCTCACGACGTACTATCCGGGACAAAAAAATAGAGCTTAATAAGAAAATGGCCCGAAACTAATGAAAACGTTCGATTTTGGGCTCCAAAAAGGGAACAGCGAGGAAGCTAGCTGTCCCCGTCGTAGAGCTCTCCGAGAGATTTGCAACGGTATGCTGTGCGCCGTATAACTCCTTACGGATCAAAAGTTATGGGCACCAGAGCGAAGAAGACCTGGTCATACGCCCTACGCCCTCGGTTTGCTGGCCCAGCCTCCACGTGAAGCGAAGTTGTCTAGCCCAAGGTGCCATGGGATTCGATAATAGAAATGTGGTGGATAAAGTATCTTGGCAACCCTAACCGGAGGAAAAAAAATTGAAAAGGGGGGTACAACACGAGGACTTCCCAGGGGTTCACCAATCCTAGTACTACTCTCGCCCAAGCACGCTTAACTTCGGAGTTCTGATGGGATTCGGTGCATTAGTGCTGGTATGATATACCCGTCTTGTTGAGGGTACAATTCCTATATGTGTTAATGGTTCACAGTCCTAGCCTAGAGAGATGGCTCATTCAAAAGGCCCAATGGGCTTAACGACAACCCATCCGCTTCAACAACGCAGCTTCTTGGCAAGACGAGATATCCACGTGTTGTAGGGCCCTCTAATTTCCCGCGAGTAAGGTTGTCATCCTTTTAACAGCTCACGACGTACGATCCAGGATGGAAAAACAGAGCAAAAATCAGAAAAGTGGCCCGAAACTGATTAAAACGTTCGATTTTGGACTCCAAAAGGGGCACAGCGAGCAAGCTAGCTGCCCCCGTCGTAGAGGTCTCAGAAAGCTTTCCAACGGTAAGCTGTGCGCCGTGAAACTCCTTACGGATCAAAAGTTATGGGCACCGGAGCGAAGAAGGCCTGCTCACCAGTCCTACGCCCTCGATTTGCTGGCCCAACCTCCACGTGAAGTGAAGTTGTCTTGCCCAAGGTGCTGTGGGAATCGATAATAGAAATGTGCTGGATAAAGTATCTTGGCAACCCTAACCGGAGGGAAAAAAATTGAAAAGGGGGGTGCAACACGAGGACTTCCCAGGGGGTCAGCCATCCTATTACTACTCTCGCCCAAGCAAGCTTAAATTCAGAGTTCTGATGGGATCCAGTGCATTTGTGCTAGTATGATCGCACCCGCCATGTTGAGATCACAATTCCTTTATGTGTTAACGGTTCACAGTTCCAGCCTAGAGAGATGGCCCATTTAGAAGGCCCAATGGGCTTAACGACAACCCATCCACTTCAACAACACCGCATCCTCGCTAGACGTGATATCGACGTGTTGGAGGGCCCTCTAATGTCCAGCGAGTAAGGTTGTCATACTTTTAACAGCTCATGACGTACGATCCGGGACGGAAAAACAAAGCTTTATAAGAAAAGTGGCTCGAAACAGATGAAAACGTTCAATTTTGGGCTCCAAAAATGGGCACAGCCAGCAAGCTGGTTGTGCCTGTCGTAGAGCTCTCAGAGAGCTATGCAACGGTATGCTGTGCGCCGCATAACTCATTACGGATCAAAAGTTATGGGCACCGGAGCGAAGGAGACCTGGTCACAAGCCTTACACCCTCGATTTGCTGGCCTTGCCTCCTCGTGAAGTGATGTTTTCAAGCCCAAGGGGCCATGGGATTCGATAATAGAAATATGGTGGATATAGTATCTTGGCAACCCTAACTGGAGCAAAAAAATTGAAAAGGGGGGTGCAACACAAGGACTTTCCAGGGGGTCACCCATCCTACTACTACTCTCGCCCAAGCACGCTTAGCTTTGGAGTTCTGATGGGATCCGGTGCATTAGTGCTGGTATGATCGCACCCGTCATGTTGAGGGCACAATTCCTTTATGTGTTAACGGTTCACAGTCTCAGCCAGGAGAGATGGCTCATTAAAAAGGCCCAATGGGCTTAACAACAACTCATCCGCTTCAACAACGCAGCATCCTCGCAAGACATGATATCGACGCGTTTTAGGGCCCTCTAATGTCCCACGAGTAAGGTTGTCGTCCTTTTAACAGCTCACGACGTACGATCCGAAACGGAAAAACAGGGCAAAAATAGAAAAGTGCCCCGAAACTAATGAAAATGATTGATTTTGGGCTCCAAAAAGGGCACAGCGAGCAATGTAGCTGCTCCTGTCGTAGATCTCTCAGAGAGCTTTGCAACGGTATGCTGTGCGCCGCGAAACTCCTTACGGATCAAAAGTTATGGGCACCGGAGCGAAGGAGACCTGGTCACAAGCCCTACGCCCTCGGTCTGTTGGCCCAGCCAGCACGTCAAGCGAAGTTGTCTTGCCCAAGGTGCCGTGGGATTCGATAATAGAAATGTGGTAGATAAAGTATCTTGGCAACCTTAACCGGAGGAAAAAAAATTGAAAAGGGGGGTGCAACACGAGGACTTCGCAGGGGGTCACCGATCCCAGTACTATTCTAGCCCAAGCACGCTTAACTTCGGTGTTCTGATGGGATCAGGTGCATTATTGCTGGTATGATTGCACCCGTCATGTGGAGGGCGCAATTCCTATATGTGTTAA
Source organism: Ehretia macrophylla (assembly GCA_037974665.1). NCBI lineage: Eukaryota > Viridiplantae > Streptophyta > Magnoliopsida > Boraginales > Ehretiaceae > Ehretia > Ehretia macrophylla. The sequence continues at coordinate 66,122,113 of CM075775.1, forward strand.
CGGTTCACAATCCCAACCTGGAGAGATGGCTCATTCAAATGGCCCAATGGGCTTAACGACAACCCATCCGCTTCAACAATGCAGCATCCTCGTAAGACGTGATATCAACGGGTTGTAGGGCCCTCTAATAACCCGCGAGTAAGGTTGTCATCCATTTAACAGCTCACGACACACGATCCAAGATGGAAAAATAGAGTAAAAATAGAAAAGTAGCCCGAAACTGATGAAAACGTTCGATTTTGGGCTCCAAAAATAGCACGGCAAGCAAGCTAGTTGCCCCAGTCTTAGAACTCTCGGAGAGCTTTGCAACGGTATGCTGTGCATCGCGTAACTCCTTACGGATCAAAAGTTATGGGCACCAGAGCGATGGAGACCTGGTCACAAGCCCTACGCCCTCAGTTTGCTGACCCAGCCTCCACGTGAAGCGAAGTTGTCTTGCCCAAGGTGTCGTGGGATTCGATAATAGAAATATGGTGGATAAAGTATCTTGGCAACCCTAACCGGAGCAAAAAAAATTGAAAATGAGGGTTCAACACGAGGACTTCCCAGGGGGTCACCCATCCTAGTACTACTCTCGCCCAAGCACCCTTAACTTCGGAGTTCTGATGGGATTCGGTGCATTTGTGCTGGTATGATCGCACCCGTCATGTTGAGGGCACAATTCTTTTATGTGTTAACGGTTCACAGTCCCATCCTAGAGAGATGGCCCATAAAGAAGGCCCAATGGGCTTAACGACAACCCATCCGCTTCAACAACGCAGCATCCTCGCAAGACGTGATCTCGACGTGTTGTAGGGCCCTCTAATGTCCCGTGAGTAAGGTTGTCGTCCTTTTAACAGCATACGACGTACGATCCAGGACGAAAAAATAGAGCAAAAGAAGAAAAGTGGCACGAAACTGATGAAAACGTTCGATTTTGTGCTCCAAAAAAGGCATAGCGAGCAAGCTGCTGCCCCTGTCGTAGAGCTCTCGGACAGCTTTGCAATGGTATGTTGTGTGCCTCGAAACTCCTTACGGATCAAAAGTTATAGGAACCGGAGCAACGGAGACCTGGTCACAAGCCCTACGCCCTCGGTTTGCTGGCCCAGCCTCCACGTGAAGCGAAGTTGTCTTGCCCAAGGTACCGTGGGATTCGATAATAGAAATGTGGTGGATAAAGTATCTTGGCAATCCTAACCGGAGGAAAAAAATTGAAAAGCGGAGTGCAACACGAGGACTTCCCCGGGGGTCACCCATCCTAGTACTACTCTCGCCCAAGCACGCTTAACTTCGGAGTTCTGATGGGATCCGGTGCATTAGTGCTGGTATGATCGCACCCGTCATGTTGAGGGCACAATTCCTTTATGTGTTAACGGTTCACTGTCTCAGTCCAGAGAGATGGCTCATTCAGAATGCCCAATGGGCTTAACGACAACCCATCTCTTCAACAACGTAGCATCCTTGCAAGATGTGATATCGACTCGTTTTTGGGCCCTCTAATGTCCCGCGAGTAAGGTTGTCGTCCTTTTAACAGCTCACGGCATACAATTTGGGACGGAAAAACAGAGCAAAATTAGAAAAGTAGCCCGAAACTGATGAAAACGTTCGATTTTGGGCTCCAAAAAGGGCACAGCAAGCATGCTAGCTGCCCTAGTCGTAGAGCTCTTGGAGAGCTTTGCAACGTAATGCTGTGCGCCATGTAACTCCTTATGGATCAAAAGTTATGGGCACCGGAGCGAAGGAGTCCTTGTCACAAGCCCTACGCCCTCGGTTTGCTGGCCCAGCCTCCACATGAAACGAAGTTGTCTTGCCCAAGGAGCCGTGGCATTCGATAATAGAAATGTGGTCAATAAAGTTTATTGGCAACCCTAACCGGAGGATAAAAAATTGAAAATGGAGGTACAACACAAGGACTTCCCAGGGGTTCACCCATCCTAGTACTACTCTCGCCCAAGCACGCTTAACTTAGGAGTTCTTATGGGATCCGGTGCATTAGTGCCGGCATGATCGAACCCATAATGTTGAAGGAACAATTCCTTAATGTGTTAAAGATTCACAGTCCCATTCTAGAGAAATGGCCCATTCAGAAGGCCCAATGGGCATAACGACAACCCATCCGCTTCAACAATCCAGCATCCTCGTAAGACGTGAAACCAACGCATTGTAGGTCCCTCTAAAGTCCCGCGAGTAAGGTTCTCGTCCTTTTAATAGCTCACGACATACGATCCGGGACGGCAAAATAGTGGAAAAATAGAAAAGTGGCCCGAAACTTATAAAAACTTTCGATTTTGGGCTCCAAAAAGGGGCACAGCAAGCAAGCTGGCTGTCCACGTCGGAGAGCTATCGGAGAGCTTTGCAACGGTATGCTGTGCGCCGCGTAACTCCTTTCGGATCAAAAGTTATGGGCATCAGAGCGAAGGAGACCTAGTCACAAGCCCTACGCCCTTGGTTTGCTGGCCTAGCCTCCACGTGAAGCGAAGTTGTCTAGACCAAGGTGCCGTGGGATTTGATAATAGAAATGTGGTGGATAAAGTATCTTGGCAACCCTAACCGGAGCAAAAAAAATTGAAAAGGGGGTGCAACACGAGGACTTCGTAGGGGGTCAGCAATCCTGGTATTACTCTCGCCCAAGCACGCTTAACTTCAGAGTTCTGATGGGATTTGGTGCATTAGTGCTGGTATGATCACACCCATCATGTTGAGGGCACAATTCCTTTATGTGTTAACGGTTCACAGTCGCAGCCTAGAGAGATGACTCATTCAGAAGGCCCAATGGGCTTATCGACAACCCATCCGCTTCAACAACACAGCATCCTTGCAAGACTTGATATCGACACGTTGTAGGGCCGTCTAATGTCTCGCGAGTAAGGTTGTCGTCCTTCTAACAGCTCACGACGTACGATCCGGGACAGAAAAACTGAGCAAAAATAGAAGTAGGGCCCAAAACTGATGGAAACGTTCGATTTTGGGCTCCAAAAAGGGCACAGTGAGCAAGCAAGCTACCCACGTCGTAGGGCTCTAGGAGAGCTTTGCAACGGTATGATGTGCGCCGCGTAACTCCTTACGGATCAAAAGTTATAGGCACCGGAGCGACGGAGACCTGGTCACATGCCCTATGCCCTCAGTTTGCTGGCCTAGCCTCCACGTGAAGCGAAGTTTTCTTGCCTAAGGTGCTGTGAGATTCGATAATAGAAATGTGGTGGATAAAGTATCTTGGCAACCCTAACTGGAGGAAAAAAAATTGAAAAGGGGGGAGCAACACGAGGACTTCCCAGGGGGTCACCCATCCTAGTACTACTCTCACCCAAGCACGCTTAACTTCGGAGTTCTGATGGGATCTGGTGCATTTGTGCTGGCATGATCGCACACGTCATGCTGAGGTCACAATTCCTTGATGTGTTAATAGTTCACAGTCCCAGCCTATAGAGATGGCCCATTCAGAAGGCCCAATGGGCTTAACGACAACCCATCCGATTCAACAACGCAGCATCCTCGCAAGAGGTTATATCGACGCGCTGTAAGGCCACCTAATGTCCCGCGAGTATGGTTGTCGTCCTTTTAACAGCTCACGACGTACGATTCGGGATGGAAAAACAGAGCTTAATAAGAAAAATGGCTCAAAACTTATGAAAACGTTCGAGTTTGGGCTCCAAAAAGGACACAGCGAGCAAGCTAGCAGTCCCTGTCATAGTGCTCTCGGAAAGCTTTGCAACGGTATGCTGTGCACCGCGTAACTCCATTCGGATTAAAAGTTATGGGCACCGGAGCGAAGGAAACCTGGTCACATGCCCTACGCCCTCAGTTTGGTAGGCCAACCTCCACGTGAAGCGAGTTGTCTAGCCCAAGGTGCCGTGGGATTCGATAATAGAAATGTGGTTGATAAAGTATCTTGGCAACCCTAACCGGAGCAAAAAAAATTGAAAAGGGGTGTGCAACATGAGGATTTCCTAGGGGGTCAGCCATTCTAGTACTACTCTCGCCCAAGCACGCTTAACTTCGGAGTTCTGATGGGATCCGGTGGATTAGTGCTGGTATGATCGCACCCGTCATGTTGAGGGCACAATTCCTTTATGTGTTAACGGTTCACAGTCCCACCCTAGAGAGATGGCTCATTCTGAAGGCCCAATGGGCTTAACGACAACCCATCCATTTCAACAATGCAGCATCCTCACAAGACGTGATATCGACGCGTTGTAGGGCCCTATAATGTCCCGTGAGTAAGGTTGTCGTCATTTTAACAGCTCACGACATACGATTCGGGATGGAAAAACAGAGCCTTATAAGAAAAGTGGCTCGAAATTGATGAAAACGTTCGAGTTTGGGCTCCAAAAAGGGCATAGCGAGCAAGCTGGTTGTCCCCGTTGTAGTGCTCTCGGAGAGCTTTGCAACGGTATGCTGTGCACCGCGTAACTCCTTTCGGATCAAAAGTTATGGGCACCAGAGCGAAGGAGACCTGGTCACATGCCTTACGCCCTCAGTTTGGTGGCCCAACCTCCATGTGAACCGAGTTGTCTAGCCCAAGGTGCCGTGGGATTCGATAGTAGAAATGTGGTGGATAAAGTATCTTGGCAACCCTAACCGGAGCAAAAAACATTGAAAATGAGGGTGCAACACGAGGACCTCCTAGGGGGTCAGCCATCCTAGTACTACTCTCGCCCAAGCACGCTTAACTTCGGAGTTCTGATGGGATCCGGTGGATTAGTACTGGTATGATCGCACCCGTCATGTTGAGGGCACAATTAATTTATGTGTCAAGGGTTCACAGTCCCAGCCTAGAGAGATGGCTCATTCAGAAGGCCCAATGGGCTTAACGATAACCCATCCACTTCAACAACGCAGCATCCTCGCAAGACGTGATATCGACGCGTTGTAGGGCCCTCTAATGTCCCGCGAGTAAGGTTGTCATCCTTTTAACAGCTCACGACGTACAATTCAGAATGGAGAAACAGAGCTTAATAAGAAAAGTGGCTCGAAATTGATGAAAACGTTCGAGTTTGGGCTCCAAAAAGGGTACAACGAGGAAGCTTGCTGTCCCCGTCGTAGTGCTCTCGGAGAGCTTTGCAACGGTATACTGTGCACCGCGTAACTCCTTACGGATCAAAAGTTATGGGCACCGGAGCGAAGGAGACCTGGTCACATGCCCTATGTTCTCAGTTTGGTGGCCCAACCTCCACGTGAAGCGAGTTGTCTAGCCCAAGCTGCCGTGGGATTCGATAATAGAAATGTGGAAGATAAAGTATCTTGGCAACCCTAACCGGAGCAAAAAAAATTGAAAAAGGGGGTGCAACATGAGGACTTCCTATGGGGTCAGCTATCCTGGTACTACTTTGGCCTAAGCACGCTTAACTTCGGAGTTTTGATGGGATTCGGTGGATTAGTGCTGGTATGATCGCACCCGTCATGTTGAGGGCACAATTCCTTTATGTGTTAACAGTTCACAGTCCCAGCCTAGAGAGATGGTTCATTCAGAAGGCCCAATGGGCTTAACGACAACCCATCCACTTCAACAACGCAGCATCCTCGCAAGACGTGATATCGACGCATTGTAGGGCCCTCTAATGTCCAGCGAGTGAGGTTGTCGTCCTTTTAACAGCACACGACGTACGATCCGGGACGAAAAAATAGAGCAAAAGAAGAAAAGTGTCCCGAAACTTATGAAAACGTTCAATTTTGGGCTCCCAAAAAGGCACAGCGAGCAAACTGCTGCCCCTGTCGTAGAGCTCTCGGACAGCTTTGCAACGGTATGCTGTGCGCCGCGAAACTCCTTACGGATCAAAAGTTATGGGCACCGGAGCGAAGGAGACCTGGTCACAAGCCCTACGCCCTCAGTTTGCTGGCCCAGCCTCCACGTGAAGCGAAGTTGTCTTGCCTAAGGTGCCGTGGGATTCGATAATAGAAATGTCGTGGATAAAGTATCTTGGCAACCCTAACCGGAGGAAAAAAAAATTGAAAAGGGCGGTACAACAGGAAGACTTCGCAGGGGGTCAACCATCCTAGTACTACTCTCGCCCAAGCATGCTTAACTTCGGAGTTCTGATGGGATCCGGTGCATTAGTACTGGTATGATCGCACCCGTCATGTTGAGGGCACAATTCCTTTTTGTGTTATCGGTTCACAGTCCCAGCCTAGAAAGATGGCCCATTCAGAAGGCCCAATGGGCTTAACGACAACCCATCCGCTTCAACAACCCAGCATTCTCGCAAGACGTGATACCAACGCATTGTAGGGCCCTCTAATGTCCTGCGAGTAAGGTTGTCATCCTTTTAACAGCTCACGACTTACGATCCAGGACGAAAAAACAGAGCAAAACTAAAAAACTTTGCCGAAACTGATGAAAACGTTTGATTTTGTGCTTCAAAAAGGGGCACAGTGAACAAGCTGGCCTCCCGCGTCGTAGAGGTCTCGGAGAGCTTTGCAACGGTATGCTATGCGCCACGTAACTCCTTACGGATCAAAAGTTATGGGCACCGGAGCGAAGGAGACCTGGTCACAAGCACTACGCCCTCGGTTTGCTGGCCCAGCCTCCACGTGAAGCGAAGTTGTCTTGCCCAAGGTGCCTTGGGATTCGATAACAGAAATGTGGTGGATAAAGTATCTTGGCTACCCTAACCGGCGGAAAAAAATTGAAAAGTGGGGTGCAACACAAGGACTTCCCAGGGGATCACCCATCCTAGTACTACTCTCGCCCAAGCACGCTTAACTTCGAAGTTCTGATGGGATTCGGTACATTCGTGCTGGTATGATCGCACTCACCATGTTGAGGGCACAATTCCTTTATGTGTTAACGGTTCACAGTCCCAGCCTAGAGAGATGGCTCATTCAGAAGGCCCAATGGGCTTAACGATAACCCATCATCTTCAACAACGCAGCATCCTCGAAAGACATGATATCGACACATTGTAGGGCCCTCTAATGTCCCGCGAGTAGGGTTTTCTTAATTTTAACAGGTCACGACATACGATCCGGGATGAAAAACAGAGCAGAAATAGAAAAGTGGTCCGAAATTGATGAAAACGTTCGATTTAGGGCTCCAAAAAGGGCAAAGCGTGCAAGCTTGCTAACCCTGTCGTAGAGCTCTCGGAGTGCTTTGCAACGGTATGCTGTGCGCCGCCTAACTCCTTACAGATCAAAAGTTTTGGGCACTAGAGAGAAGGAGACCTGGTCCCAAGCCCTACGCCCTCGGTTTGGTGGCCCAGCCTCCACGTGAAGCAAAGTTGTCTTGCCTAAGGTGCCGTAGGATTCGATAATAGAAATGTGCTGGATAAAGTATCTTGGCAACCCTAACTGGAGGAAAAAAATTGAAAAGGGGGGTGCAACACGACGACTTCCTAGGGGGTCAACCATCCTAGTACTACTCTCGCCCAAGCACGCTTAACTTCGGAGTTCTGATGGGATCCGGTGCATTAGTGCTGGTAAGATCGCACCCGTCATGTTGAGTGCACAATTCCTCTATGTGTTAACGGTTCACAGTTCCAGCCTAGAGAGATGGCTCATTCAGAAGGCTCAATGGGCTTAACGACAACCCATCTGCTTCAACAACGTAGCATCCTCGCAAGACGTGAAATCGACGTGTTGTAGGGCCCTCTAATGTCCTGCGAGTAAGGTTGTCGTCCTTTCAACAGCTCACGACATACAATCCGGGACGGAAAAACGGAGCAAAAATAGAAAAGTAGCCCGAAACAGATGAAAACGTTCAATTTTGGGCTCCAAAAAGGGCACAGCAAGCAAGCTAGCTGCCCTCGTCGTAGAGCTCTCGGAGAGGTTTGCAACAGTATGCTGTGCGCCGTGTAACTCCTTACGGATCAAAAGTTATGGGCACCAGAGCGAATGAGACCTGGTCACAAGCCCTACGCCCTCGGTTTGCTGGCTCAGCCTCCACGTGAAGCGAAGTTGTCTTGCCCAAGGTGCCTTGGGATTCGATAACAGAAATGTGGTGGATAAAGTATCTTGGCAACCATAACCGGTGGAAAAAAATTGAAAAGTGGGGTGCAACACAAGGAATTCCCAGGGGGTTACCCATCCTAGTACGACTCTCGCCGAAGCACGCTTAACTTCGAAGTTCTGATGGGATCCGGTACATTCGTGCTGGTATGATCGCACTCGCCATGTTGAGGGCACAATTCCTTTATGTGTTAATGGTTCACAGTCCCAGCCTAAAGAGATGGCTCATTCAGAAGGGCCAATGGGCTTAACGATAACCCATCCGCTTCAACAACGCAGCATCCTCGAAAGACGTGATATCGACACATTGTAGGGCCCTCTAATGTCCTGCGAGTAAGGTTTTCGTAATTTTAACAGCTCACGACATACGATCTGGGGCGAAAAACAAAGCCAAAATAGAAAAGTGCTCCGAAACTGATGAAAACGTTCGAGTTAGGGCTCCAAAAAGGGCAAAGCGTGCAAGCTTGCTAACCCTGTCATACAGCTCTCGGAGTGCTTTCCAACGGTATGCTGTGCGCCGCCTAACTCCTTACGGATCAAAAGTTATGGGTACTATAGAGAAAGAGACCTGGTCCCAAGCCCTACGCCCTCGGTTTGGTGGCCCAGCCTCCACGTGAAGCGAAGTTGTCTTGCCTAAGGTGCCGTAGGATTCGATAATAGAAATGTGGTGGATAAAGTATCTTGGCAACACTAACTCGAGGAAAAAAAATTGAAAAGGGGGTGCAACACGACGACTTCCCAGGGGGTCAACCATCATAGTACTACTCTCGCCCAAGCACGCTTAACTTCAGAGTCCTGATGGGATCCGATGCATTAGTGCTGGTAAGATCGCACCCGTCATGTTGAGGGCCCAATTCCTTTATGTGTTAACGGTTCACAGTTCCAGCCTAGAGAGATGGCTCATTCAGAAGGCCCAATGGGCTTAACGACAACCCATCTGCTTCAACAACGTAGCATCCTCACAAGACATGATATCGACGCGTTGTAGGGCCCTCTAATGTCCCGCGAGTAAGGTTGTCGTCCTTTTAACAGCTCACGACATACGATCCGGGATTGAAAAACGGAGCAAAAATAGAAAAATAGCTTGAAACAGATAAAAATGTTCGATTTTGGGCTCCAAAAAGGGTACAGCAAGCAAGCTAGCTGCCCTCGTCGTAGAGCTCTTGGAGAGCTTTGCAACAGTATGCTGTGCGCCGTGTAACTCCTTACGGATCAAAAGTTATGGGCACCGGAGCGAAGGAGACCTGGTCACAAGCCCTACGCCCTTGGTTTGGTGGCCCAGCCTCCACTTGAAGCGAAATTGTCTTGCCCAAGGTTCCGTGGGATTCGATAACATTAATGTGGTGGATAAAGTATCTTGGCAACACTAACCGGAAGAAAAAATAGAATAAAAATAGAAAAGTGATCCGAAACTGACGAAAATGTTTGATTTAGGGCTACAAAAAGGGCACAATGTGCAAGCTAGCTGCCCCCATCGTAGAGCTCTCGGAGAGCTTTGCAACGGTATGCTGTGCGCCGCGTAACTCCTTACGGATCAAAAGTTATGGGCACCGGAGCGAAGGAGACCTGGTCACAAGCCCTAAGCCCTCGGTTTGGTGGCCCAGCCTCCACGTGAAGCGAAGTTGTCTTGCCTAAGGTGTCGTGGGATTCGATAATAGAAATGTGGTGGATAAAGTATCATGGCGACCCTAACTAAAGGAAAAAAAATTGAAAAGGGGGGTGCAACACGAGGACTTCCCTGGAGGTCACCCATCCTAGTACTACTCTCGCCCAAGCACGCTTAACTTCGGAGTTTTGAAGGGATCCGATGCATTTGTGTTGGTATGATCGCACCCGTCAAGTTGAGGTCACAATTCCTTTATGTGTTAACAGTTCACAGTTCTAGCCTAGAGAGATGGCCCATTCGGAAGGCCCAACAGGCTTAACGACAACCCATCTGGTTCAACAACACAGCATCCTCGCAAGACATGATATCGACACGTTGTAGGGCCCTCTAATGTCCCGCGAGTAAGGTTGTCGTTTTTTTAACAGCTCACGACGTACGATCCAGGACGGAAAAACAGAGCTTAGTAAGAAAAGAGGCCCGAAACTGATGAAAACGTTCACTTTTCGGCTCCAAAAATGGGCCCAACGAGCAAGCTAGCTGTCCCCGTCGTAGAGCACTCGGAGAGCTTTGCAACGGTATGCTGTGCGCCGCGTAACTCCTTGCTGATCAAAAGTTATGGGCACCGGAGCGAAGGAGACCTGGTCACAAGCCCGACGCCCTCGGTTTGCTAGCCCAGCCTCCACGTGAAGTGAAGTTGCCTTGCCTAATGTGACGTGGGATTCGATAATAGAAATATGGTGGATAAAGTATCTTGGCAACCCTAACCGGAGTAAAAAAAATTTAAAAGGGGGGTGCAACACAAAGACTTCCCAGCGGGTTAGCCATCCTAGTACTACTCTCGCCCAAGCACGCTTAACTTCGGAGTTCTGATGAGATCCGGTGCATTTGTACTGGTACGATCGCTCCCGTCATGTTGAGGGCACAATTCCTTTATGTGTTAACGTTTCATAGTCCCATCCTAGAGAGATGGCCCATTCAGAAGGCCCAATGGGCTTAACGACAACCCATCCGCTTCAACAACGAAGCATCCTCGCAAGATGTGATATAGACGCATTGTAGGGCCCTTTAATGTCCAGCGAGTGAGGTTGTCGTGCTTTTAACAGTACACGACTTACGACCCGGGATGAAAAAATAGAGCAAAAGAAGAAAAGTGTCCCGAAACTTATGAAAACATTCAATTTTGGGCTCCAAAAAAGGCACAGCGAGCAAACTGCTGCCCCTGTCGTAGAGCTCTCGGACAGCTTTGCAACGGTATGCTGTGCGCCGCGAAACTCCTTACGGATCAAAAGTTATGGGCACCGGACCGAAGGAGACCTGGTCACAAGCCCTACGCCCTCGGTTTGCTGGCCCAGCCTCCAGGTGAAGCGAAGTTGTCTTGCCTAAGGTGCCGTGGGATTCGATAATAGAAATGTGGTGGATAAAGTATCTTGGCAACCCTAACCGGAGGAAAAAAAAATTGAAAAGGGGGGTACAACAGGAAGACTTCGCAGGGGGTCAACCATCCAAGTACTACTCTCGCCCAAGCATGCTTAACTTCGGAGTTCTGATGGGATCCGGTGCATTAGTACTTGTATGATCGCACCTGTCATGTTGAGGGCACAATTCCTTTATGTGTTATCGGTTCACAGTCGCAGCCTAGAAAGATGGCCCATTCAGAAGGCCCAATGGGCTTAACGACAACCAATCCGCTTCAACAACCCAGCATTCTCGCAAGACGTGATACTGACGTATTGTAGGGCCCTCTAATGTCTTGCGAGTAAGGTTGTCATCGTTTTATTAGCTCACGACTTACGATCCAAGACGAAAAAATAGAGAAAAACTAGAAAAGTATCCCGAAACTAATGAAAACGTTCGATTTTGTGCTTCAAAAAGGGGCACAGTGAACAAGCTGGCTACCCCCGTCGTAGAGGTCTCGGAGAGCTTTGCAACGGTATGCAGTTCGCCACGTAACTCCTTACGGATCAAAAGTTATGGGCACTGGAGCGAATGAGACTTGGTCACAAGCCCTACGCCCTCGGTTTGCTGGCCCAGCCTCCCCGTGAAGCGAAGTTGTCTTGCCTAAGGTGCCTTGGGATTCGATAACAGAAATGTGGTGGATAAAGTATCTTGGCAACCCTAACCGGTGGAAAAAAAATTGAAAAGTGGGGTGCAACACAAGGACTTCCCAGGGGGTCACCCATCCTAGTACGATTCTCGCCGAACCACGCTTAACTTCGAAGTTCTGATGGGATCCGGTACATTCGTGTTGGTATGATCGCACTCGCCATGTTGAGGGCACAATTCCTTTATGTGTTAACGGTTCACAGTCCCAGCCTAGAGAGATGGCTCATTTAGAAGGCCCAATGGGCTTAACGATAACCCATCCGCTTCAACAACGCAGCATCCTCGAAAGACGTGATATCGACACATTGTAGGGCCCTCTAATGTCCTGCGAGTAAGGTTTTCGTAATTTTAACAGCTCACGACATACGATCTGGGACAAAAAATAGAGCAAAAATAGAAAAGTGCTCCGAAACTGATGAAAACGTTCGATTTAGGGCTCTAAAAATGGCAAAGCGTGCAAGCTAGCTAACCCTGTCGTAGAGCTCTCGGAGTGCTTTGCAACGGTATGCTGTTCGCTGACTAACTCCTTACGGATCAAAAGTTATGGGCACTAGAGAGAAGGAGACCTGGTCCCAAGCCCTACGCCCTCGGTTTGGTGGCCCAGCCTCCACGTGAAGCGAAGTTATCTTGCCTAAGGTGCCGTAGGATTCGATAATAGAAATGTGGTGGATAAAGTATCTTGGCAACCCTAACTGGAGGAAAAAAAATTGAAAAGGGGGTGCAACACGACGACTTCCCAGGGGGTCAACCATCCTAGTACTACTCTCGCCCAAGCACGCTTAACTTCGGAGTCCTGATGGGATCCGGTGGATTAGTGCTGGTAAGATCGCACCCATCATGTTGAGGGCACAATTCCTTTATTTGTTAACGATTCACAGTTCCAGCCTAGAGAGATGGCTCATTCAGAAGGCCCAATGGGCTTAATGACAACCCATCTGCTTCAACAACGTAGCATCCTCACAAGACATGATATCGACGCGTTGTAGGGCCCTCTAATGTCCAGCGAGTATGGTTGTCGTCCTTTTAACAGCTCACAACATACCATCCGGGACGGAAAAACAGAGCAAAAATAGAAAAGTAGCCTTAAACAGATAAAAATTTTCGATTTTGGGCTCCAAAAAGGGCCCAGCAAGCAAGCTAGCTGCCCTCGGCGTAGAGCTCTCGGAGAGCTTTGCAACAGTATGTTGGGCACCGTGTAACTCCTTACGGATCAAAAGTTAGGGGGACCGGAGCGGAGGAGACCTGGTCACAAGACCTACGCCCTCGGTTTGGTGGCCCAGCCTCCACTTGAAGCGAAATTGTCTTGCCCGAGGTTCCGTGGGATTCGATAACAGAAATGTGGTGGATAAAGTATCTTGGCAATACTAACCGGAAGAAAAAAAATTGAAAAGGGGGGTGCAACATGAGGACTTCCTAGGGGGTCACCCATCCTAGTACTACTATTGCCGAAGCACGCTTAACTTCGGAGTTCTGATGGGATCTGGTGCATTAGTGCTGGTATGATTGCACCCGTCATGTTGAGGGCACAATTCATTTTTGTGTTAAAGATTCACAGTCCCAGCATAGAGAGACGGCTCATTCAGAAGGCCCAATGGGCTTAACGACAACTCATCCGCTTCAACAAGGTAGGATCGTCATAAGACGTGATATCGACGCATTGTAGGGCCCTCTAATGTCCCGCGAGTAAGGTTGTCGTACTTTTAACTGCTCACGACCTACGATCCGGGACGAAAAAATAGAACTAAAATAGAAAAGTGGTCAGAAACTGACGAAAATGTTTGATTTAGGGCTCCAAAAAGGGCACAGTGTGCAAGCTAGCTGCCCGCGTCGTAGAGCTCTAGGAGAACTTTTCCACGGTATGCTGTGCGCCATGTAACTCCTTACGGATCAAAAGTTATGGGCACCAGAGCGAAGGAGACCTGGTCACAAGCCCTACGCCCTCGGTTTGGTGGCCCAGCCTCCACTTGAAGCGAAGTTGTGTTGCCTAAGGTGCCGTGGGATTCGATAATAGAAATGTGGTGGATAAAGTATCTTGGCGACCCTAACTAGAGGAAAATAAATTGAAAAGGGGGGTGCAACACGAGGACTTCCCTGGAGGTCACCCATCCTTGTACTACTCTCGCCCAAGCACGCCTAACTTTGGAGTTTTGAAGGGATCCGGTGCATTTCTGCTGGTATGATCGCACCCGTCAAGTTGAGGTCACAATTCCTTTATGTGTTAACGGTTCATAGTCCCAGCCTAGAGAGATGGCCCATTCAGAAGGCCCAACAGGCTTAACGACAATCCATCTGGTTCCACAACACAGCATCTTCGCAAGACATGGTATCGACACGTTGTAGGGCCCTCTAATGTCCCTCGAGTAAGGTTGTCATCCTTTTAACAGCTCACGACGTACGATCTAGGGCGGAAAAATAGAGCTTAGTAAGAAAAGAGGCCCGAAACTGATGAAAACATTCACTTTTCGGCTCCAAAAATGGGTACAGCGAGCAAGCTAGTTGTCCTTGTCATAGAGCTCTCGGAGAGCTTTGTAACGGTATGCTGTGCGCCGCGTAACTCCTTACGGATCAAAAGTTATGGGCACCGGAGCGAAGGAGACCTGGTCACAAGCCCTACGCCCTCGGTTTGCTAGCCCAGCCTCCACGTGAAGCGAAGTTGTTTAGCCCAAGGTGCCGTGGGATTCGATAATAGAAATGTGGTGGATAAAGTATCTTGGCAACCATAACCGGAGCAAAAAAAATTGAAAAGGGGGGTGCAACACGAGGACTTCCAAGGGGGTCAGCAATCCTAGTATTACTCTCGCCCAAGCACGCTTAACTTTGGAGTTGTGATGGGATCCGGTGCATTAGTGCTGGTATGATCGTAACCATCATATTGAGGAGACAATTCCTTTATGTGTTAACGGTTCACAGTCCCACCCTATAGTGATGGCTCATTTAGAAGGCCCAATGGGCTTAACGACAACCCATCCACTTCAACAATGCGCCATCCTCGCAAGACGTGATATCGACGCATTGTAGGGCCCTCTTATGTCCCGCGAGTAAGGTTGTCGTCCTTTTAACAGCTCACGATGTACGATCCGGGACAGAAAAACAAAGCAAAATAGAAAAGTGACTCAAAACTAATAAAAATCAGTGAACACGCTAGCTGGCCCCGTCATAGAGCTCTCGGAGAGCTTTGCAACGTTATGCTGTGCGCCGCGAAACTCCTTACGGATCTAAAGTTATGGGCATCGGAGCGAAGGAGACTTGGTCACAAGCCCTACGCCCTTGGTTTGGTGGCCCAACCTCTATGTGAAGCGAAGTTGTCTAGCCCAAGGTGCCGTGGGATTCGATAATAGAAATGTGGTGGATAAAGTATCTTGGCAACCCTAACCGGAGCAAAAAAAATTGAAAAGAGGGGTGCAACACGAGGACTTCCCAGGGGGTCACCCATCCTAGTACTTCTCTCACCCAAGCACGCTTAACTTCGGAGTTCTGACGGGATTCGGTGCATTAGTGCTGGTATGATTGCACCCGTCATGTTGAGGGCACAATTCCTTTATGTGTTAACGGTTCACAGTCCCAGCCTAGAGAGATGGCTCATTTAGAAGGCCCAATGGGCTTAACGACAACCCATCTGCTTCAACAACGCAGCATCCTCGCAAGACGTGATATCAACGCGCTGTAGGGCCCTCTAATGTCCCGCGAGTAAAGTTGTCGTCCTTTTAACAGCTCACGACGTACGATCCGGGACAGAAAAACAAAGCAAAAATAGAAAAGTGGCTCAAAACTGATGAAAATCAGTGAGCACGCTAGCTGGCCCCGTCGTAGAGCTCTCGGAGAGCTTTGCAACGGTATGTTGTGCGCCGCGAAACTCCTTACGGATCTAAAGTTATGGGCACCGGAGCGAAGGAGACCTGGTCACAAGCCCTACGCCCTCGGTTTGCTGGCCCAGCCTCCACGTGAAGCGAAGTTGTCTTGCCCAAGGTGTCTTGGGATTCGATAATAGAAATGTGGTGGATAAAGTATCTTGGCAACCCTAACCGGAGGAAAAAAAATTGAAAATGGGGGTACAACACGAGGACTTCCCAGGGGGTCACCCATCCTACTACTACTCTAGCCCAAGCATGCTTAACTTTGGAGTTCTGATGGGATCAGGTGCATTAGTGCTGGTATGATCACACCCGTCAAGTTGAGGGCACAATTCCTTTATGTGTTAACGGTTCACAGTCCCAGCCTACAGAGATGGCTCATTCAAAAGGCCCAATGAGCTTAACGACAACCCATCCGCTTCAACAATGCAGCATCCTCGCAAGATGTGATATCAACACATTGTATGGACCCCTAATGTCCTGCGAGTAAGGTTGTCGTCCTTTTAACAGCTCACGACATATGATCCGGGACGGACAAAGAAAGTAAATATAGAAAAGTAGCCCAAAACTGATGAAAACGTTCGATTTTGGGCACCAAAAAGGGCAGAGCAAGCAAGCTAGCTGCCCCCGTCGTAGAGCTCTTAGAGAGCTTTTCAACGGTATGCCGTGCGCCGCGTAACTCCTTACGGATCAAAAGTTATGGGCACCGGAGCGACGGAGACCTAGTCACAAGCCCTACGCCCTCGGTTTGCTGGCCCAGCCTCCG
Organism: Ehretia macrophylla; assembly: GCA_037974665.1. NCBI lineage: Eukaryota > Viridiplantae > Streptophyta > Magnoliopsida > Boraginales > Ehretiaceae > Ehretia > Ehretia macrophylla. Next base: position 66,138,359 of record CM075775.1, read on the forward strand.
TGTGAAGCGAAGTTGCCTTGCCCAAGGTGCCGTGGGATTCGATTATAGAAATGTGGTGGATAAAGTAGCTTGGGAACCCTAACCGGAAGAAAAAAAATTGAAAAGGGGGGTACAACACGACGACTTCCCACGGGGTCACCCATCCTAGTACTGCTCTCGCCCTAGCACGCTTAACTTCGGAGTTCTGATGGGATCCGGTACACTTGTGCTGGTATGATCGCACCCGTCAAGTTGAGGACACAATTCCTTTATGTGTTAACGGTTCACAGTCCCAGCCTACAGAGATGGCTCATTCAAAAGGCCCAATGAGATTAACGACAACCCATCCGCTTCAACAACGCAGCATCCTCGCAAGACGTGATATCGATACGTTGTAGGGCCCTCTAATGTCCGGCGAGTAAGGTTGTCGTCCTTTTAACAGCCCACGACGTACGATCTGAGACGAAAAAACATAGCAAAACTAGTAAAATGGCCGGAAACTGATGAAAATGTTTGATTTTGGACACCAAAAAAGGCACAGCGAGCAAGCTAGCTGCCCTCGTCGTAGAGATCGCGAAGAGCTTTGCAACGGAATGCTATGCGCAACGTAACTCCTTACAGATCAAAAGTTACGGGCACCGGAGCGAAGGAGACCTGGTCACAAGCCCTACGTCCTCGGTTTACTGGCCCAGCCTCCACGTAAAGCGAAGTTGTCTTGCCCAAGGTGCCGTGGGATTCAATAACAGAAATGTGGTGGATAAAGTATCTTGGCAACCCTAACCGGAGGAAAAAATATTAAAAATGGGGGTGCAACACGAGTACTTCCCAAGGGGTCACCCATCCTAGTACTACTCTCTTCAAAGCACGCTTAACTTCGGAGTTCTGATGGGATCCGGTGCATTAGTGCTGGTATGATTGCACCCGTCATGTTGAGGCCACAATTCCTTTATGTGTTAACGGTTCACAGTCCTAGCCTAGGGAGATGGCCCATTCAGAAGGCCCAATGGGCTTAACGACAACCCATCTGCTTCAACAACGCAGCATCCTCGCAAGACGTGATATCGATGCGTTGTAGGGCCCTCTAATGTCCCGCGAGTAAGGTTGTCGTCCTTTTAACAGCTCACGACGTACGATCCGCGACAAATAAACACAGCAAAATCAGAAAAATGGCCGAAACCTGATGAAAATGTTCGATTTTGGGAACCAAAAAAGGGACAGCGAGCAAGCTAGCTGCCCTCATCGTAGAGTTCTCGAAGAGCTTTGCAACGGTTTACTATGCGCCACGAAATTCCTTACGGATCAAAAGTTATGGGCACCGGGGTGAAGGAGACCTTGTCACAAGCCCTACGTCCTCGGTTTGATGGCCCAGCCTCCACGTGAAGCGAAGTTGTCTTGCCCAAGGTCCCGTGGGATTCGATAATAGAAATGTGGTGGATAAAGTATCTTGGCAACCCTAACCGGAGGAAAAAAAATTGAAAAGGTGGGTGCAACACAAGGACTTCCCAGGGGGTCAGCCATCCAAGTACTACTCTCGTCCAAACACGCTTAACTTCGGAGTTCTGATGGGATCCAGTGCATTTGTGCTGGTATGATCGCACCCGTCATGTTGAGGGCCCAATTCCTTTTTGTGTTAACGGTTCACAGTCCCATCCTTGAGAGATGGCCCATTCAAAAGGCACAATGGGCATAACGACATCCAATCCACTTCAACAACACAGCATCTTTGCAATACGTGATATCGACACATTGTAGGGCTTTCTAATATCCTGCGAGTTAGGTTGTCGTCCTTTTAACAGCTCAGGACGTATGATTCGGGACGGAAAAATAGAGCAAAAATAGAAAAGTGGGCGAAACTGATGAAAACGTTCAATTTTGGGCACCAAAAAGGGGCACAGTGTACAAGCAGGCTTCCCCCGTCGTAGAGCTCTCGGAGTGCTTTGCAACGATATGTTGTGCGCCACGTAATTCCTTACGGATCAAAAGTTATGGGCACCGGAGCGAAGGAGACCTGGTCACAAGCCCTACGCCCTTGGTTTGCTGGCCCAGCCTCCACGTGAAGCGATGTTGTCTTGTCCAAGGTGTCGTGGGATTCGATAATAGAAATATGGTGGATAAAGTATCTTGGCAACCCTAACCGGAGGAAAAAAAAATGAAAAGAGGGGTGCAACACGAGGACTTCCCAGGGGGTCACCCATCCTAGTACTACACTCGCCCAAGCACGCTTAGCTTCGGAGTTTTGATGGGATCCGATGCATTTGTGCTGGTATGATCGTACCCGTCATGTTGAGGGCACAATTTCTTTATGTGTTAACGGTTCACAGTCCCAGCCTAGGGAGATGGACCGTTCAGAAGGCCCAATGGGCATAACGATAACCCATCCGGTTCAACAACGCAGCATCCTCGCAAGACGTGATATCGATGCGTTGTAGGGCCCTCTAATTTCCCGCGAGTAAGGTTGTCATCCATTTCACAGCTCACGACGTACGATCCGGGACGAGAAAATAGAGCTTAATAAGAAAAGTGGCCCGAAACTGATGAAAACGTTCGATTTTGGGCTCCAAAACTTGTCATAGGGAGCAAGTTGGATGTCCCCGTCGTAGAGCTCTCGGATAGCTTTGCAACGGTATGTTGTGCGCCGCGTAACTCCTTATGGATCAAAAGTTATGGGCACGGGAGCGACGGAGACCTAGTAACAAGCCCTACGCCCTCGGTTCGGTGGCCCAGCTTCCACGTGGAGCGAAGTTGTCTTGCCCAAGGTGCCGTGGGATTCGATAACAGAAATGTGGCGGATAAAGTATCTTGGCAACCCTAACCGGAGGAAAAAAAATTGAAAAGGGGGGTGCAACACTAGGACTTCCCAGGGGTCACCCATCCTAGTACTACTCTCACCCAGCACGCTTAACTTCGGAGTTCTGATGGGATCCGATGCTTTAGTGCTGGTATGATCGCACCCGTCATGTTGAGGGCACAATTCTTTTATGTGTTAACGGTTCACAATCCCAGCCTAGGGAGATGGCTAATTCAGAAGGCCCAATAGGCTTAACGACAACCCATCCGCTTCAACAACGCAGCATCCTCGCAAGACATGATATCGACGCATTGTAGGGCCCTCTAATGTCCTATGAGTAAGATTGTCGTCCTTTTAACAGCTCACGACATACGATCCAGGACGAAAAAATAGAGCCAAAATAGAAAAGTGGCCCAAAACTGATGAAAACATTAGATTTTGGGCTCCGAAAAGGGCAAAGCGAGCAAGATAGCTGCGCAGATCGTAGAGCTCTCAGAGAGCTTTGCAACGGTATGTTGTGCGCCGCGTAACTCCATACAGATCAAAAGTTATGGGCACCGGAATGAAGGAGACCTAGTCACAAGCCCTACGCCCTCGGTTTGGTGGCCCAGCCTCCACATGGAGCGAAGTTGTCTTGCCCAAGGTGCCGTGTGATTCGATAATAGAAATATGGTGGATAAAGTATCTTGGCAACCCTAATCGAAGGAAAAAAAAAATGAAAAAGAGGGTGCAACACGAGGACTTCCCAGGGGGTTACCCATTCTAGTACTACTCTCGCCCAAGCACGCTTAACTTCGGAGTTCTGATGGGATCCGGTGCATTAGTGCTGGTATGATCGCACCCGTCATGTTGAAGGCACAATTCCTTTATGTGTTAACGGTTCACAGTCCCAGCCTAGGGAGATGGCCCGTTCAGAAGGCCCAATGGGCTTAACGACAACCCATCTGGTTCAACAACGCAGCATCCTCGCAAGACGTGATATCGACACATTGTAGGGCCCTCTAATGTCCCACAAGTAAGGTTGTCGTCCTTTTCACAGCTCACGACGTACGATCCGGGATGGAAAAACATAGCTTAATAAGAAAAGTGGCCCGAAACTGATGAAAATGTTCGATTTTGGGCTCCAAAAATGGGCACAGCGCAAGCTGGCTATCCCCGTCGTAGAGCTCTCGGAGACCTTTGCAACGGTATGCTGTGCGCCGCGTAACTCCTTACGGATCAAAAGTTATGGGCACGGGAGCGACGGAGACCTGGTCACAAGATCTACGCCCTCGGTTTGCGGGCCCAGCCTCCACCAGAAGCGAAGTTGTCTAGCCCAAAGTGCCATGGGATTCGATAATAGAAATGTGGTGGATAAAGTATCTTGACAACCCCAAACGAAGCAAAAAAAATTGAAAAGGGCGGTGCAACACGAGGACTTCCCTAGGGGTTACCCATCCTAGTACTACTCTCGCCCAAGCACGCTTAACTACGGAGTTCTGATGGGATCCGGTGCATTAGTGCTGGTATTATCGCAGCTGTCATGTTGAGGGCACAATTCTTTATGTGTTAACAGTTCACAGTCCCAGCCTAGAGAGATGGCTCATTCAGAAGGCCCAATGGGCTTAACGACAACCTATCCGCTTCAACAACGCAGCATCCTCGCAAGACATGATATCGACGCCTTGTAGGGCCCTCTAATTTCCCATGAGTAAGGTTATTTTCCTTTTTACAGCTCACGACGTATGATCCGGGATGGAAAAACAAAGCAAAAATAGAAAAGTGGCCCGAAACTTATGAAAACGTTCGATTTTGGTCTCCAAAAAGGGCACAGCGAGCAAGCTAGCTGCACCCGTCGTAGAGCTCTCGGAGAGCTTTGCAACGGTATGCTGTGCACCGCGAAACTCCTTACTGATCAAAAGTTATAGGCACCGGAGAGAAGGAGACCTGGTCGCAAGCCCTACGTCCTTGGTTTGCTGGTCTAGCCTCTACGTGAAGTGAAGTTGTCTTGCCTAAGGTGCTGTGGGATTCGATAATAGAAATGTGGTGGATAAAGTATCTAGGCAACCCTAACCGGGGGAAAAAAATTTGAAAAGGGGGGTGCAAGACGAGGACTTCCCAGGGGGTCACCCATCCTAGTACTACTCTCGCCCAAGCACGCTTAACTTCGGAGTTCTGATGGGATCCGGTGCATTAGTGCTGGTATGATCGCACCTGTCATGTTGAGGGCACAATTCCTTTATGTGTTAACGGTTCACAGTCCCATCCTAGAGAGATGGCCCATTAAGAAGGCCCAATGGGCTTAACGACAAGCCATCTGTTTCAACAACGTAGCATCCTCACAAGACGTGATATCGACACGTTGTATGGCCCTCTAATATCCCGCGAGTAAGGTTGTCATCTTTTTAACAGCTCACGACGTACGATCCGGGACGAAAAAACAAAGCAAAAATAGTAAAGTGGCCCGAAACTGATGAAAACTTTTGATTTTGGGCTCCAAATATGGGCACAGTGAGCAAGCTGGCTGCCGCCATCGTAGAGCTCTCGGAGAGCTTTGCAATAGTATGCTGTGCACCACGTAACTCCTTACGGATCAAAAAATATGGGCACCGGAGCAAAGGAGACCTGGTCACATGCCCTACGCCCTCGATTTGCTGGCCTAGCCTCCACGTGAAGCGAAGTTGTCTTGCCCAAGGTGCCGTGGGATTCGATAACAGAAATGTGGTGGATAAAGTTTCTTAGCAACCCTAACCAGAGGATAAAAAAATGAAAAGGGGGATGCAACACGAACACTTCCTAGGGGGTCTCCCATCCTAGTACTACTCTCGCCCAAGCACGTTTAACTTCGGAGTTCTGATGGGATTCGGTGCATTAGTGCTGGTATGATCGCACACGTCATGTTGAGGGCACAAATCCCTTATGTGTTAACGGTTCACAGTCCCAGCCTTGAGAGATGGCCCATTCAGATGGCCCAATAGGCTTAACGACAACCCATCCACTTCAACAACACAGCATCCTTGCAAGACGTGATATCGATGCATTGCAGGGCCCTCTAATGTCCCGTGAGTAAGGTTGTCCTCCTTTTAACAGCTCACGATGTATGATCCGGGAGGAAAAAATAGAGCAAAAGAGGAATAATGGCATGAAACTAATGAAAACGTTCGATTTTGGGCTCCAAAAACGGGCCCAGCGAGCAAGCTGGCTGCCCCCTTCGTAGAGCTCTCAAAGAGCTTTACAACTGTATACTGTGCGCCGCGTAACTCTTTACCGATCAAAAGTTATGGGCACCGGGGCGACAGAGGCGTGGGCACAAGCCCTACGCCCTCGGTTTGCGGGCCCAGCCTCCACATGAAGCGAAGTTGTCTTGCCCAAGGTGCCATGGGATTCGATAATTTGAAATGTGGTGGATAAAGTATCTTGGCAACCCTAACCGGAGCAAAAAAAATTTAAAAGAGGGGTGCTACACGAGGACATCCCAGGGGGTCAGCGATCCTAGTACTACTCTCGCCTAAGCACGCTTAACTTCGGAGTTCTGATGGGATCCGGTGCATTAGTGTTGGTATTATCGCACCCGTCATGTTGAGGGCATTATTCCTTTATGTGTTAATGGTTCACAGTCCCAGCCTAGGGAGATGGCCCATTCAAAATGTCCAATGGGCTGAACGACAACCTATCCGCTTCAACAACGCAGCATCCTCGCAAGATGTGATATCGATGCGTTTTAGGGCCCTCTAATGTCCCGCGAATAGGGTTGTCATCCTTTTAACAGCTCACGACGTACGATCCGGGACGAAAAAATAGAGCAAAAGAAGAAAAGTGGCCCGAAACTAATGAAAACGTTCGATTTTGGGCTCCAAAAAGGGGCACAGCGAGCAACCTAACTGTCCCCGCCGTAGAGCTCTTAGAGAGCTTTGTAACGGTATGATGTGCACCGCATAACTCCTTACGGATCAAAAGTTATGGGCACCGAAGCGACAGAGACTTGGTCACAAACACTACGCCCTCGGTTTACGGGCCCAGCCTCCACGTGAAACGGACTTCACCAAGTTGCCATCGGATTCGATAATAGAAATGTGGTGGATAAAGTATCTTGGCAACCCTAACCAGAGCAAAAAAATTGAAAAGGTGGGTGCGACACGAGGACTTCCTAGGGGGTCACCCATCCTAGTACTACTCTTGCCCAAGCACGCTTGATTTCGGAGTTCTCATGAGATCCGGTGCATTAGTGCTGGGATGATCGCGCCCGTCATGTTGAGGGCACAATTCCTTTATGTGTTAACGGTTCACAATCCCAGCGTAGAGAGATGGCCCATTCAAAAGGCCCAATGGGCTTAACGACATCCCATCCGCTTCAACAATGCTGCATCCTCGCAAGACGTGATATCAACGCATTGTAGGGCACTCTAATGTCCCGCGAGCAACGTTTTCGTCCTTTTAATAGCTCACGACATACGATCCGGGATGGAAAAATAGAGCAAAAATAGAAAAGTGGCCCAAAACTAATGAAAACGTTCGATTTTGGGCTCCAAAAAGGGTACAGCGATCAAGCTAAATGCCCCCGTCGTAGAGCTCTCGGAGTGCTTTGCAACGGAATGCTGTGCGTCACAAGCCCTACTCCCTCAGTTTGCGGGCCCAGCCTCCACGTGAGGCGAAGTTGTCTTGCCCAAGGTGCCGTGGGATTCGATAACTTGAAATGTGGTGGATAAAGTATCTTGGCAACCCTAACCGGAGCAAAAAAAATTAAAAAGGGAGGTGCTACACGAGCACTTCCCAAGGGGTCACCGATCCTAGTACTATTGTCGCCCAAGCACGCTTAACTTCGGAGTTCTGATGGGATCCGGTGCATTAGTGCTGGTATTATCGCACCCATCATGTTGAGGGTACTATTCCTTTATGTGTTAATAGTTCACAGTGCCAGCCTAGGGAGATGGCCCATTCAAAAGGTCCAATGGGCTTAACGACAACTTATCCGCTTCAACAACGCAGCATCCTCGCAAGACATGATATCGACGCATTTTAGGGCCCTCTAATGTCCCGCGAATAGGGTTGTCGTCCTTTTAACGGCTCACGACGTACGATCCGGGACGAAAAAATAGAGCAAAAGAAGAAAAGTGGCCCACAACTGATAAAAACGTTCGATTTTGGGCTCCAAAAAGGGCATAGCGAGCAAGCTAACTGTCCCCGTCATAGAGCTCCCGGAGAGCTTTGCAACGGTATGCTGTGCACCGCGTAACTCCCTACGGATCAAAAGTTATGGGCACCGGAGCGACGGAGACCTAGTCACAAGCGCTACGCCCTCGGTTTGCTGGCCCAGCCTCCACGTGAAACGAACTTGTCTTGCCCAAGTTGCCATCGGATTCGATATTAGAAATGTGGTGGATAAAGTATGTTGGCAACCTTAACCGGGGCAAAAAAATTTGAAAAGGGGGTTGCTACACAAGGACTTCCCAGGGAGTCACCGATCCTAGTATTATTGTCGGCCAAGCATGCTTAACTTCGGAGTTCTGATGCGATCCGGTGCATTAGTGCTGGTATTATCGCACCCGTCATGTTGAGGGCACTATTCCTTTATGTGTTAATGGTTCACAGTCCCAACCTAGGGAGATGGCCCATCCAAAAGGTCTAATGGGCTTAACGACAGCCTATCTGCTTCAACAACGCAGCATCCTCCTAAGACGTAATATCGACGAGTTTTAGGGCCCTCTAATGTCCCTCGAATAGGGTTGTCATCCTTTTAACAGCTCACGACGTACGATCCGGGACGGAAAAATATTGCAAAAGAAGAAAAGTGGCCCGAAACTGATGAAAACGTTCGATTTTGGGGTCCAAAAAGGAGCACAGCGAGCAACCTAACTGTCCCCGTCGTAGAGCTCTTGGAAAGCTTTGGAACGGTATGTTGTGCGCCGCGTAACTCCTTACGGATCAAAAGTTATGGGCACCGGAGCGATGGAGACCTAGTCACAAGTACTACGCCCTCGGTTTGCGGGCCCAGCCTCCACGTGAAACGAACTTGTCTTGCCCAAGTTGCCATCGGATTCGATAATAGAAATGTGGTGGATAAAGTATCTTGGCAACCCTAACCGGAGCAAAAAAAATTGAAAAGGTGGGTACGACACGAGGACTTCCCAGGGGGTCACCCATCCTAGTACTACTCTCGCCCAAGCACGCTTAACTTCGGAGTTCTGATGGGATCCGGTGCATTAGTGCTGGTATGATCGCACCCGTCATGTTGAAGGCACAATTCCTTTATGTGTTAACGGTTCACAGTCCCAGCCTAGAGAGATGGCCCATTCAAAAGGCCCAATGGGGTTAACGACAACCCATCCGCTTTATCAATGCAGCATCCTCGCAATACGTGATATCGACGCGTTATAGGGCCCTCTAATGTCCAGCGAGTAAGGTTGTCGTCATTTTAATAGCTCACGACGTACGATACGGGACGGAAAAATAGGGCAAAATTAGAAAAATGTCCCGAAACTGATGAAAATGTTCGATTTTAGGCTCCAAAAAGGGCACAGCGAGCAAGCTAACTGCCCCCGTCATAGAGCTCTTGGAGAGCTTTGCAACGGTATGATGTGCGCCGTGTAACTCCTTACGAATCAAAAGTTATGGGCACCGGAGCGACGGAGAGCTGGTCACAACCCCTATGCCCTCGGTTTGCGGGCCCAGCCTCCACATGAAGCGAACTTGTCTTGCCTTGGGATTCGATAATAGAAATGTGGTGGATAAAGTATCTTGGCAACCCTAACCGGAGCAAAAAAAATTGAAAAGAGGGGTGCAACACGAGGACTTCCAGGGGGTCACCCGTCCTAGTACTACTATCGCCCAAGCACGCTTAACTTCGGAGTTCTGATTGGATCTGGTGAAATAGTCCAGGTATGATCGCACACGTCATGTTGAGGGCATAATTCCTTTACGTGTTAATGGTTCACAGTCCCAGCCTAGAGAGATGGCCCATTCGAAAGGCCCAATGGGCTTAACGACAACCCATCTGCTTCAACAATGCAGTATCCTCGCAAGACATGATATCGACGCGTTGTAGGGCCATCTAATGTCCCGCAAGTAAGGTTGTCCTCCTTTTAAAAGCTCACGACGTACGATCTGGGATGAAAAAAAAGAGCAAAAGAAGAATAGTCGCTCGAAACTAATGAAAACTTTCGATTCTGGGCTCCAAAAATGGGCACAGCGAGCAAGCTGGCTACTCCCGTCGTAGAGATCTCAGAGAGCTTTACAAAGGTATATTGTGCACCACGTAACTCCTTACGGAATAAAAGTTATGGGCACCGGAGTGACGGAGACTTGGTCACAAGCCCTACGCCCTCGGTTTGTGGGCCCAGCCTCCACGTGAAGCGAAGTTGTCTTGCCCAAGGTGCCGTGGGATTCGATAATTTGAAATGTGGTTTATAAAGTATCTTGGCAACCCTAACCGGAGCTAAAAAAATTGAAAAGGGTGGTGCTACACGAGGACTTCCCAGGGGGTCACCGATCCTAGTACTACTGTCGTCCAAGCACGTTTAACTTCGGAGTTCTGATGGGATCCGGTGCATTAGTGCAGGTATGATCGCACCCATCATATTGAGGGCACAATTCCTTTATATGTTAACGGTTCACAGTCCCAGCCTAGAGAGATGGCCCATTCAAAAGGCCTAATGGGCTTAACACCAACCCATCTGCTTCAACAACGCAGCATCCTCGCAATATGTGATATCGACGAGTTGTAGGGCCCTCTAATGTCCAGCGAGTAAGGTTGTCCTCCTCTTAACAGCTCACGACATACGATCTGGGATGGAAAAATAGAGCAAAAGAAGAATAGTGGCTTGAAACTAATGAAAACGTTCGATTTTGGGCTCCAAAAATGGGCACAGCGAGCAAGCTGGCTGCCCCCATCGTAGAGCTCTCAGAGAGCTTTACAACTGTATACTATGCGCCACGTAACTCCTTACGGATCAAAAGTTATGGGCACTAGAGCGACGGAGACTTGGTCATAAGCCCTACGCCCTCGGTTTGCAGGCCCAGCCTCTACGTGAAGCGAAGTTGTCTTGCCCTAGGTACTGTGGGATTCGATAACAGAAATGTGGTGGATAAAGTATTTTGGCAACCCTAACCGGAGCAAAAAAATTTGAAAATGGATGGGCTACACGAGGACTTCCCAGGGGGTCACCGATCCTAGTACTACTCTCGTCCAAGCACGCTTAACTTCGGAGTTCTGATGGGATCCAGTGCATTAGTGCTGGTATTATCGCACCCGTCATGTTGAGGGCACAATTCCTTTATGTGTTAATGGTTCACAATCCTAGCCTAGGGATATGGCCCATTCAAAAGGCCCAATGGGCTTAACGACAACCCATCTTTTTCAACAACGCAGCATCCTCACAAGACGTGATATCGACGCATTTTTGGGCCCTCTAATGTCCTTCGAATAGGGTTGTCGTCCTTTTAACAGCTCACGACGTACGATCCGGGATAGAAAAATAGAGCAAAAGAAGAATAGTGGCCCAAAATTTATGAAAAATTTCAATTTTGGGCTCCAAAAACGGGCACAGCGAGCAAGCCGGCTGCCCTGGTCGTAGAGCTCTCAGAGAGCATTGCAACGGTATGCTGTACGCCGCGTAACTCATTACAGATCAAAATTGATGGGTACCGGACCCACGGAGACCTGGTCATAAGCCCTACGCCCTCGGTTTGCGAGCCCAAACTCCACGTGAAGCGAAGTTGTCTTGCCCAAGGTGTCATGGGATTCGATAATAGAAATGTGGTGGATAAAGTATTTTAGCAACCCTAACCGGAGAAAAAAAATTGAAAAGGGGCGTGCAACACAAGGACTTCCCAAGGGGTCACCCATCCTAGTACTACTCTAGCCCAAGCACGCTTAACTTCAGAGTTCTGATGGGATCCGGTGCATTAATGCTTGTATGATCGCACCCGTCATGTTGAGGGCATAATTCGTTTATGTGTTACCGGTCCACAGTGCCATCCTAGAGAGATGGCCCATTCAAAAGGCCCAATGGGCTTAACGACAACCCATCCGCTTCAACAACGCAGCATCCTCGCAAGACGTGATATCGACGCGTTGTAGGGGCCCCTAATGTCCCGCGAGTAAGGTTGTCGTCCTTTTAACAGCTCACGACGTACGATCCGAGATGGAAAAACAGAGCAAAAGCAGAAAAGTGGCCCGAAACTGATGAAAATGTTGGATTTTGGGCTCCTACAATGGGCACAGTGAGAATTCTAACTGCCCCCGTCGTAGAGCTCTAGGAGAGCTTTGGAACCGTATGCGGTGCCCCAATTAACTCTTTACGGATCAAAAGTTATGGGCACCGGAGCGAGGGAGACCTGGTCACAAGCCCTACGCCCTCGGTTTGCGGGCCCAGTCTCCACGTGAAGCGAACTTGTCTTCCCCAAGTTGCCGTCGGATTCGATAATAGAAATGTGCGGGATAAAGTATCTTGGCAACCCTAACCGGAGCAAAAAAAATTGAAAAGGCGGGTGCAACTCGAGGACTTCCCAGGGGGTCACCCATCCTAGTACTACTCTCGCCCAAGCACGCTTAACTTCGGAGTTCTGATGGGATCCAGTGCATTAGTGCTGGTATGATCGCACCCATCATGTTGAGGGCACAATTCCTTTATGTGTTAACGGTTCACCGTCCCAGCCTAGAGAGATGGACCATTCAAAAGGCACAATGGGCTTAACGACAACCCATCTGCTTCAAGAACGCAACATCCTTAGAAGACATGATATCAACGCCTTGTAGGGGCCTATAATGTCCTGCGAGTAAGGTTGTCGTCCTTTTAACATCTCACGACGTATGATCCGGGATGAAACAACATAGTAAAAGAGAAAACGTGGCCCGAAACTAATGAAAACGTTCGATTTTGGGCTCCAAAAATGGGCACAGCGAGCAAGCTGGCTGCCCCCGTCGTAGAGCCCTCAGAGTGCTTTGCAACGATATACTGTGCGCCGCGTAACTCCTTAAGGATCAAAAGTTATGGGCACCGGAGCAACGAAGACATGGTCACTAGCCCTACGACCGTGGTTTGCGGGACCAGATTCCACGTGAAGCGAAGTTGTCTTGCCCAAGGTGCCGTGGGATTCGTTAATTTTAAATGTGGTGGATAAAGTATCTTGGCAACCCTAACCAAAGCAAAAAAAATTGAAAAGGGGGGTGCAACACGAGGACTTCCCAAGGGGTCACCCATCCTAGTATTACTCTCGCCCAAGCACGCTTAACTTCGGAGTTCTGATCGGATCCGGCGCATTAGTGCTGGTATGATTGCACCCGTCATGTTGAGGGCACAATTCCTTTATGTGTTAACGGTTCACAGTCCAAGCCTAGAGAGATGGCCCATTCAGAAGTCCAAATGTTCTTAACGACAACCCATCTGCTTCAACAACGCAGCATCCTCGCAAGACGTGATATCGACGCATTGTAGGGCCCTCTAATATCCCGCGAGTAAGGTTGTCGTCCTTTTAACAGCGCACGGCGTACGATCCGGGATGGAAAAACAGAGTGAAAGAAGAAAAATGGCCCAAAATTGATGAAAACGTTCGATTTTGGGCTCCAAAAATAGGCACAGCAAGCAAACTAACTGCCCCCATCGTAGAGCTCTCGGAGAGCTTTGAAACGGTATGTTGTGCACTGTGTAACTCCTTTCGGATCAAAAGTTATGGGCACCGGAGCGACGGAGACCTGATCATAAGCCCTAAGCCCTCGGTTTGCGGGCCCAGCCTCCACGTGGAGCGAATTTGTCTTACCCAAGTCGCCGTGGAATTCGATAGAAGAAATATGGTGGATAAACTATATTCACAACCCTAACCGGAGCAAAAAAATTTGAAAAGGGGGCTGCAACATGAGGACTTCCCAGAGGGTCAACCATCCTAGTACTACTCTCGCCCAAGCACGCTTAACTACAGAGTTCTGATGGGATTCGGTGCATTAGTGCTAGTATGATCGCACCCGTCATGTTGAAGGCACAATTACTTTATGTGTTAACGGTTCACAGTCCCAGCCGAGAGAGATGGCCCATTCAAAAGGACCAATGGGCTTAACAACAACCCATCTGCTTCAACAACATAGCATCCTCGCAAGACGTGATATCGATGCGTTGTAGGGCCCTTTAATGTTGCACGAGTAAGGTTGTCGTCCTTTTAACAGCTGACGACGTACGATCCGGGATCAAAAAATAGAGCAAAAGAAGAAAAGTGGCCCGAAACAGATGAAAACGTTCAATTTTGGGCTCCGAAAAAGGGCACAACAAGCAAGTTGGCTGCCCCCGTCGTAGAGCTCTCGAAGAGCTTTGTAAGTGCGCCGCCTAACTCCTTATGGATCAAAAGTTATGGGCACCGGAGCGACGGAGACCTGGTCACAAGCCCTACGCCTTCGGTTTGCCGGCCCAGCCTCCACGTGAAGCGAAGTTGTCTTGCCCAAGGTGCCGTGGGATTCGATAATATAAATGTGGTGGATAAAGTATCTTGACAACCCTAACCGGAGAAAAAAAAAATTGAAAAAGGGGGTGCAACATGAGGACTTCCTAGGGGGTCACCCATCCTAGTACTACTCTCGCCCAAGCATGCTTAACTTCGGAGTTCGGATGGGATTCGGTGCATTAGTGCTGGTATGATCGCACCCATCATGTTGAGGGTACAATTCCTTTATGTGTTAACGGTTCACAGTCCCAGCCTAGAGAGTTGGCCCATTCAAAAGGCCCAATGGGGTTAACGACAACCTATCTGCTTCAACAACGCAGCGTCCTCGCAAGACGTGATATCGACGCATTGTAGGGCCCTCTAATATCCCGCGAGTAAGGTTGTCGTTCTTCTAACAGCTCACGACGTACGATCCTGGATGGAAGAACAGAGCAAAAATAGAAGAGTAACTAGAAACTGATGAAAACGTTCGATTTTGGGCTCCAAAAACGGAACAGCGAGCAAGCTAGCTGCCCCCGTCGTAGAGCTCTCGAAAAGCTTTGAAACGGTATGTTATGCACCGCATAACTCCTTACAGATCAAAAGTTATGGGCACCGGAGACTTGGTCACAAGCCCTACGCCCTCGGTTTGCGGGCCCAGCCTCCACGTGAAGCGAATTTGTCTTTCCCAAGGTGCCGTGGGGTTCGATAATAGAAATGTGATGGATAAAGTATCTTGGCTACCCTAACTGGAGCAAAAAAAATTGAAAATGGGGGTGCAATATGTGGACTTCCCAGGGGGTCACCCATCCTATTACTACTCTCGACCAAACACGCTTAACTACAGAGTTCTGATGGGATTCGGTGCATTAGTGCTGGTATGATAGCACCTGTCATGTTGAATGCACAATTCCTTTATGTGTTAACGGTTCACAGTCCCTGCCTAGAGAGATGGCCCATTCAAAAGGCCCTATGGGCTTAACGACAACCCGTCTGCTTCAACAACGCAGTATCCTCGCAAGACGTGATATCGACGTGATATAGGGCCTTCTAATGTCCTGCGAGTAAGGTTGTCGTCCTTTTAACAGCTCACGACGTACGATCCAGGACGGAAAAATAGAGCAAAAGTAGAAAAGTGTCCCAAAACTGATGAAAACGTTCGATTTTGGGCTCCAAAAATGGGCATTGCAAGCAAGCTCACTGCCCCCGTCGCAGAGCTCTCGGAGAGCTTTGCAACGGTATGCTGTGCGCTGCGTAACTCCTTACGGATCAAAAGTTATGGGCACCGGAGCGACGGAGACCTAGTCACAAGCCCTACGCCCTCGGTTTGCCGGCCCAGCCTCCACGTGAAGCGAAGTTGTCTTGCCCAAGGTGCCGTGGGATTCGATAATAGAAATGTGGTGGATAAAGTATCTTGGCAACCCTAACCGGAGGAAAAAAAATTGAAAAGTTGGGTATAACACGAGGACTTCCCAGGGGTTCACCGATCCTAGTACTACTCTCGCCCAAGAACGCTTTGTCACGCCTCAACCCAGCCTATAATGGTTAGACTAGGGTGTGATCTAAACATTCAAGTCCTTTCAAGTACTTAATCATTCAAGAAGGTTTAGCACTTAACGTTTTATCCTAGACTCCAAAATTTTTCAGAAATCCGGCAGCATAATGGCTGTAATTGGGCTCTTTGGTTTGACCTAGTTCTCTAAACACCTCAAAATTTACCATCTCAATTCCATTTCCAACTAAGATTACTATTTTACCATCAATTGAATTGTCTATTGGTTATTTCGACATCCCGTTTGATTTATAACCTAGCATAATACTAAGTCTTGTTTGTTTGTTTCACCTCGATTCAAAATGTACCTATTTAAGAT
Organism: Ehretia macrophylla; assembly: GCA_037974665.1. Classification (NCBI taxonomy): domain Eukaryota; kingdom Viridiplantae; phylum Streptophyta; class Magnoliopsida; order Boraginales; family Ehretiaceae; genus Ehretia; species Ehretia macrophylla. The sequence continues at coordinate 66,154,382 of CM075775.1, forward strand.
TGGATTAATTCATTTACTTAGTCCTTACTAATGCATCATAACCTATGTTAATACTAGTGGTAATAAAAGCATAACGATCATAGTAATATCAAGTATCAGTCTACTTAATATAAGTACAAACCAAAATTAGACCCCAAATTACAACGGGGGTCTTTTACATCATGACATCGAATAACACAAAAGGAAGTAGTCTTCAAGTAACAAAAAGTTCACAAGTAGTCATGTTCAAGCAAAACAACAATGACAGGCAATCACAACAGGGGTTCATCATTAGGCTCATTGTCCTCGGGTACCTGTACCTGATCTTCTTCACCTGTGATGAAAAAGAGGGTGAGTCCTTATGAGCTCAGCGAGGGGGAAACGAGAAATACGTTTTGAAACTCATTTTTCGGTTCAATTATGAAAACTCCCTTTAGAAAACTTGTCACGTATTACAAATTACAAGGTACGTAAATATATGAAACAAATCGAGTACCAGATACATTTCCCAATCATTTCAAGGATATGGTGAGCGGTTGCTCTCAATTTCAATTTCGATACAATTGTTGCAGCCGACTTCAATAATCCCCTTATCGCTCCCAATTGGGTGTACTCCGGATGTACCCCAAAACCTACGACCCAACTCTCCGAGGGTAGAATGCCAAACGAGAGAGAGAATTGGACCATGGTAGTCACGGGAGCACCAGCAAGCCCTATGCTGCCCGGCGTTCGTGAAACGCTACCATGCCACAATGAAAGGTTGCAACCTCGTATGCAATGCACATTTATAACATTTAACATATCACATTAGGAGGACAACAAAGTAGGTCGCCTCCGGGTAGTTATAAGATTGCACGTTGTCAAGTAATCAAACAAGGTACTATAAGACAAATAATTTCACTTGAAAATCATATAGAGTCATATGAACATTAAACGGGCAGCTATGTAACGCATGCAAGTCAAGCCATACAACTCATTTCGAAGTTCACGTAATCGAGTGATACGATTATTCAACATGCAACAACATTTACGTGGGTTCGGTTGCAAGAAAAGCTTATTTGTCAACATGCAATGGTCAAGATCACATTTGAAGTTATAAGATATTTACGGGTAGCCCTCTAAGCATATAATTTCCACACAATATACAAATGATCAATACTTAGCAAAACTACCTAGTCATTAGGGTTTCCATTTCGTATATATTCATGCAATTTGAGCCTCAACCCAACTCAAAGTCAATCTCAAGCCATGTATAATTTAATTCAACATCTTCAAACATTCAAAACAGTCTACACAACATCCCAAAGCTACTATCCCAAGCATTTAATTCAACAAGAGGAGACACAACAATTTTTCTAAGTACAACATTAAGTGAAGCCCTTACTGCAATAGGATGTTTTCTCACAATCAATAGGATAACCAAAAAATCTCCAAATCCAGTGAATAAGAGGTCAAATTAAATCTTAAGAAGTTAACTAAAATCAGAAACAAACCTTGCATCAATTGGAGTTCGGAATCATTAGTTATAGCCGAAACAGTGAGGTAGCACAAAACTGTCCAGATTTGCACACTTTTCAGAAATTGACATTTTTGAGGTCCTTAGGGTCAGTTTTAGCTTTGGTCCATTTCTGAAAAATTGTCCAGAACTGAAAAATATAGCAGCACACGAAATTTCATGCATTTTTGACATCATTTACTAAGTCAAATATGGTTCGTTCCACAAGGTCAGTGCATCTGCCAAAACCTGCTTCATTTTTCCAGATTTCCAGATTTGGTCACATTTTAAAGATTTGCCATTTTGAGGACCTTAGAATCAAAATTAGCTTCGGCCTATTTCTGGGGAAAATGTTAAAAACTGTCCAAGCTAGTCATATACCAATTTTCAAGGATTTTCAACATCATTTTCTTAGCTAAACTTACCTCGAACAGACTGGTCAGAGAGCTGTCAACAATTTCGACTTCACCTAGCATCATTTTCAAGCCAAGATCTTGCCATGCATGGTTGTTTAAGCTTATGAACGACCATATATGTCAAGTACAGAAGCAAATACACACATTTATGAGCATGCATGTGAAATTTTGAAGATTTTTCAAAAGGTTTTAACCCTCACCTTAGCAATCAACCACAAGTTGCTCAAAACCCTTTGTTGAAGCTCAAATCTTCTCCTTTCCCTTGCTTAGCCGAAAACCCCACTAGTTTTTCTCTATTTTCCTAGCTTAATGATCAATCTCTTAGCACATGCATGAGGTTAAAACATGAAGAAAACAAATGGATGTCAAGAAGCTCACCTAGGCCGAATAGGAGACTCCAAAGCACATGCAAGTATGATTTCTACTCCTTAGCTAGCTCGGTTGTGGTTTTATGCTTGTAGCTTGCTATGCTTAACTATGGTGTGAAGAAGAGAAGTTAAGAAGATGAAGAACTCAGCCAAGGCCGAGAATGAGAGAGGAAAATGAGAGGAGAGAGAGAAAGATTGGAAGAGGAATGAAGAAAAATGACAAACAATGAAGAATTTTGCAAGGTTAAGGAGAATGTCGGCCTCGGGCTTCCAAATTCAGCATTTTGTGTCTTCAATGTGCTATTTTGAATTTCCTAGAATGGGCAAGGATGATGTGACCGAAAATAGTGTGCAAGTGGTAGGATTTTTGAGCAATTTTTAATGCCATTGTGTCATAGAATGTCATAATGTGTCTAGGAATGAATTTGAATTAAACATGCATGCAAAACTCTACCTAGTGGTCGGCCAAACATGTAGAAAATTCTGAAATTTTGTGTTGATTGAGCTTATTTTATTGCATGTGTTTGGAAGTGAAAAAGAAAAGGAATAAAGAATGAAGAATGTTTAGTGTTTGGTGCATTTTTTGTCTTCTAGTGAATTGAATTAGGATTATTATATTGTTAGCGGATTTTGTAGGATTGTTTAATAGTCTAGTGCTTCGTGAAAGATGCTTTCTTGATTAGCATGAAGGCACGCTTTCTTAGGTCTAAGGCACGCACTACGACGTAGTACACGAACTACAAGACGAACGCACGTTTTTCAAGTAAATGCACGCAACCCTAAATGAATGCACGTAATTCAATGCATGACACATAAAATGAACTCATTTCTTAAACCTAGGTCATGGCATGTAAATCTAGGTTAGGGCACACGAAGCTAGGTTTCGCACGCAAATCGGGTTCAGGCCTCACACGCTTACCTTTGGAGTTTTGATGGGATCGGGTGCATTAGTGCTGGTATGATCACACCCGTCATGTTGAGGGCACAATTCCTTTATGTGTTAACGGTTCACAGTCCCAGCCTAGAGAGATAGCCCATTCAAAAGGCCCAATGGGCTTAACGACAACCCATCTGCTTCAACAACGTAGCATCCTTGCAAGACGTGATATCGAAGCATTGTAGGGCCCTCCAATGTCCCGCGAGTAAGGTTTTCGTCCTTTTAAAAACTCATGACGTACGATCCGGGACAGAAAAACAGAGCAAAAGAAGAAAAGTAGCCTGAAACTGACGAAAAAGTTCAATTTTGGGCTCCAAAAATGGGCACAGCGAGCAAGCTGGCTGCCCCCGTCGTAGAGCTCTCGGAGAGCTTTGCAACGGTATGCTGTGCACCGCGTAACTCCTTACGGATCAAAAGTTATGGGCACCGGAGCGACGGAGACCTGGTCACAAGCCCTATGCCCGCGGTTTGCGGGCCCACCTCCACGTGAAGCGAAGTTGTCTTACCCATGGTGCCGTGGGATTCAATAATAGAAATGTGGTGGATAAAGTATCTTGGCAACCCTAACCGGAGCAAAAAAAAAATTGAAAAGGGGGGTGTAACACGAGGACTTCCGAAGGGGTCACCCATCCCAGTACTACTCTCGCCCAAGCACGCTTAACTTCAGAGTGCTGATGGGATCCGGTGTATTAGTGCTGGTATGATCGCACCCATCATGTTGAGGGCACAATTCCTTTATGTGTTAACGGTTCACAGTCCCAGCCTAGAGAGATGGCCCATTCAAAAGGCCCAATGGGCTTAACGATAACCCATCCGTTTCAACAACGCAGCATCCACGCAAGACGTGATATCGACGCGTTTTAGGGCCCTCTAAAGTCCCGCGAATAAGGTTTTCGTCCTTTTAACAGCTCACGACGTATGATCTGGGACGGTAAAACAGAGCAAAAGAAGAAAAGTGGCCCAAAACTGATGAAAACGTTCGATTTTGGGCTCCAAAAAGGGGCATAGCGAGCAAGCTAACTACCCCGTCGTAGAGCTCTCGGAGAGCTTTGCAACGGTATTCTGTGCATCGCGTAACTCCTTACGGATCAAAAGTTATGGGCATCGGAGCGACGGAGACCTGGTCACAAGCCCTATGCCCCCGGTTTGCCAGCCCAGCCTCCACGTGAAGCGAAGTTATCTTGCCCAAGGTGCTGTGGGATTCGATAATAGAAATGTGGTGGATAAAGTATCTTGGCAACCCTAACCAGAGCAAAAAAAATTGAAAAGGGGGGTACAACACGAGGACTTCCCAGGGGGTCACCCATCTTAGTACTACTCTCGCCGAAGCACGCTTAACTTCGGTGTTCTGATGGGATCCGGTGCATTAGTGCTGGTATGATCGCACCCGTCAAGTTGAGGGCATAATTCCTTTATGTGTTAATGGTTCACAGTCCTAGCCTAGAGAGATTGCCCATTCAAAAGGCCCAATGGGCTTAACGACAACCCATCTGCTTCAACAATGCAGCATCCTCGCAAGACGTGATATCGACACATTTTAGGCCCCACTAATGTCCCGCGAGTAAGGTTGTCGTCCTTTTAACAGCTCACGACATACGATCCGATATGGAAAAACTGATAAAAAGAAGAAAAGTGGCCCAAAACTGATGAAAACATTCGATTTTAGGCTCCAAAAATGGTCAGAGGGAGCAAGCTAACTGCCCCCATCGTAGAGCTATCGAAGAGCTTTGCAACGGTATGTTGTGCGTGTAACTCCTTATGGATCAAAAGTTTTGGGCACCGGAGCAATGGAGACTTGGTCACAAGCCCTACGCCCTCCGTTTGTGGGCCCAACCTCCATGTGAAGCGAACTTGTCTTGCCCAAGTTGCCGTGGGATTCAATAATAGAATTGTATTGGATAAAGTATCTTGGCAATCCTAACTGGAGCAAAAAAAATTGAAAAGGGGGGTGCAACACGAGGACTTCCAAGGAGGTCACCCATCCTCGTACTACTCTCGCCCAAGCACGCTTAAGTTTGGAGTTCTGAAGGGATCCGGTGCATTAGTGCTGGTATGATCGCACCCGTCATGTTGAGGGTACAATTCCTTTATGTGTTAAAGGTTCACAGTCCCAGCCTAGAGAGATGGCCCATTCGAAAGGCCCAATGGTTTTAACGACAACCCATCTGCTTCAGCAACGAAGCATCCTCGCAAGACGTGATATCGACGCGTTGTATGGCCTTCTAATGTCCCGCGAGTAAGGTTGTCGGCCTATTAATAGCTCACGATGTACGATCCGGGACGGGAAAACATAACAAAAGAAGAAAAGTGGTCCGAAATTGATGAAAATATTCGATTTTAGGCTCCAAAAATAGGCACAGCGAGCAAGCTAACTGCGCCAGTCGTAGAGCTCTCGGAGAGCTTTGAAACGGTATGCTGTGCACCACGTAACTCGTTACGGATCAAAAGTTATTTGCACCGGATTGACGGAGACCTGGTCACAAGCCATACGCCCTCGGTTTGCGGGCCCAACCTCCACGTGAAGCGAAATTGTCTTGCCCAAATTGCCGTGGGATTCGATAATCGAAATGTGGTGGATAAAATATCTTGGCTACCCTAATCGGAGCAAAAAAAAATTGAAAAGGGGGTGCACCATGAGGACTTCCCAAAGGGTCACCCATCCTCGTACTACTCTCGCGCAAGCATGGTTAACTACGGAGTTCTGATGGGATTCGGTGCATTAGAGCTGGTATGA
>CM075775.1:66167810-66172810 GCA_037974665.1 Ehretia macrophylla
ACTTGGGGCACCTACTTGGCGCACGCATGCGGCGCCTATGCCGCACAATGGTGCGCACATGTGGGCCGCATGTCGCACGAAAGTACGCGCGTGGGGCGCCCACAACGCACGATGGTGCGCGGATGAGGCTCCCATGCCGCACAAAGGTGCGCGCATTGGGCACCCATGCAGCACGTTGGTATGCGCATGGGGCGCCCATATCGAGCGGCATGGTGTGCGCATGCCGGACAAAGGTGCGCCCATACCGCACGAAGATGCGCGCATGGGGCGTCCACGCGGCGCGATGGTGTGAGCATGCCGCACGAAGGTGCACGCATGGGGTGCCCATGCCTCACGATGGGCCACATGGATACACCCATGCCTCACGATGGTGCGCGCATGGTGCGCTCATGCGCACTCTGGTGTACGCATGTGGCCCGCATACCACAAGTAGGTACGCGCATGGGCCAACAATGCCGCCCGATGGTGCCCTCATCGGGCGCGTATACAGCACGATAGTGCATACATGTGGCCCGCATGCCGCACGATGGTGCGCTCATGGGCGCCCATGCCGAACGATGGTGCGTACATGCCGCACGAAGGTGCGCACATGCTGCATCCATGCCGCTCGATAGTGCGTGCATCGGGCACGCATGCTACACGATGGTGAGCGCATGTGGCCCCCATGCCGCACGAAGGTGCGCGCATGGGGTGACCATGCCGCACAGTGATGCTCGGATGGTGCGCGCATGCCGCACGAAGGTGCGCACATGCCGCATGAAGGTGCGCATATGCGGCACCCATGCCGCTCGATGGTGAGCTCATCAGGAGCGCATGGCGCACGATGGTGCGTGCATGCCGCACGAAGGTGCGCGCATGGGGCGCCCATACCGCACAGCGATGCGCACATGGGGCGCCCATGTAGCACGATGATGCGCGGATGCCGCACGAAGGTGCATACATGAGTCGCCCATGCCGCTCGATAGTGCGCGCATCGGGCGCGCATGGCGCACGATGGTGCGCGCATGTGGCCTGCATGCCGCACGAAGGTGCGCGCATGGGGCACCCATTCCGCACAGCGAAGCACGCATGCGGCGCCCATGCCACACGAAGGTGTACACATGCGGCGCCCATGCTGCTCAATGGTGCGCGCATCGGGTGCGCATGGTGCACGATGGTGCCCGCATGGGGCGCCCATGCCGTACAACGATGCGCGCATAGGGTGCCCATGCCGCACAGCGATGCACGCATGGGGCGCCCATGCCTCACGAAGGTGCACACATGCGGCGCCCATGCCGCTCGATGGTGCGCGCATCGGGTGCGCATGTGGCCCGCATGCTGCACGAAGGTTCACGCATTGGGCGCCCATTCCGCACGAAGGTGCGCGGATGGTGCGCCCTTGTCGCAGGATAGTAGGCGTATGGGGCGCACATGCGGCACGATGTTGCGCGCATGTGGCTCGCATGCCGCATGAAGGTGCGTGTATGGGGTGCCCATGTTGCACGATGGTCCACTCATCAGGTGCGCATGCCGCACGATGGTGCACTCATGTGGCCCGCATGCCGCACGATAGTGCGCGCATGGGGCGCCCTTGCCTCACGATGGTGCACGCATGCGGCCCGCATGCCGCACGATGGTGCGCGCATGGGGCGCCCATGCCGCACGAAGGTGCGCACATGGTGCGCCCTTGCCGCACGATGGTGCTTGCATGTGGCCCGCATGCCGCACGATGGTGCGCGCATGGGGTGCCCATGCCGCACGATGGTGCGCGCATGTGGCCCGCTTGCCGCACGAAGGTGCGCGCATGGGGCCCCCGTGTCGCACGATGGTGCGCTCAAGTGGAGCGCGCGGGCCGCTCAAGGTTTGCTGTTGGGGCACTGTTGGGGCACGGCTGGGGCACTGTTGGGGCACAGCTGGGGGAGGGGGGGAGTACAGTTGGGGGAGGTTGGCGGGTGTTGGGGGACGGCTTTGGCACTAGTAGGGGACGTTGGGCACGACGTGCAATGTTAAGCATTCGAGGGAATTGGGCATGCGAAATGTATTATGACACGAATGTAGACATTGATATTCTTATACAAGTGGTTTCCAAATCTACGAAGTAGTCTTAACTTTTGCCTTGTCCGACAAGCTGTTCGTCACATTTTTTAGGCGAAAGAGATTAATCGGTTTCCCAATCCATCCAAAAAAAATTGTAACGCCAAATATCCTGTAAACTAATTAATCTATGAATTAATATAAATTTTCCTGAATTTTCTAGTTTTTTTTGTGATTTTTTCCTATTTTTCGTAATTTTTAAATATTAAAAATTAATTTTTTGAAAAAAATATTTTTGAATTTTATTTAACAAATTAATGTATGAAACAGTATAATTTTTTTCTGATTTTTCTACTATTTTTTCTGATTTTTTCATATTTTTCGTAATTATTAAATATTAAAAAATATTTTTTCAAAATTTTTTTTTTAAGCCTTTGGATATCATATGATATCAATAAGGAGCAAGTTGGGTACAAAGATCATGCCTTATGGGGCCTTTTATAGTGTAAAACACCCATTATGAATCTCTGGAAAAATGTATGCTACTGTTGTCACTTGGGTTTTTGCATTTAAATGTATTATAGGGGGGTATGTGGTGTCAAGCCTCCTGGTCAAGGGCCATGCGGGGGGACGTTGTGCGCACTTCGTGGCACATTGTGGGCTATATCGTGGGCAATATTGTGGGCGGGAATGCCTACCGAGTGAATCACGCCGAGGTATTGCATTGCATACCCGTGCGTTGGGGCCGTGCCACCCCCGCCCCGCGTCCCCCAGTATGTCCCTCGGCGCGGCACCAGGATGGCTAATGAGGAACGTGGTGGCTTCCCTAGCCCCTCATTATCCATCTTGGTACCGCAACACCGTTGACGTCATTGGGATGGCTAATGAGGGGTCGAGTGGTGGCCCAAGCACAAAACTAGCCATCCCCCTGCCGTCGGTTAGGTATACGTTGGGGGCCATTCCCGTCCCCCAATGTGTCATTGGGCCTGCGTCATACGCGAATCGCCTAGCACATGTGGCATTGGCTTTTGTTAAGCAACGACGCGAGCGTTGCGATGAGGCAATTGTTGATGCTTCAATCTCGTGGCGATCCAAGCACCATGCGGCCTTGAAGTCGTCCCCCTGTTGGTTACGACGTGCCTGTGCGATGCGCGAATCGCCTAGCACACGACGCCATGTTCCTTGCTGAGTCGTAATGCGACGGACGTGGTCTAGTGTCATGGCGATCCAAGCACCGCGTGGGTAGGAAAGTAGTTTGCTTGTCCCGTTCCGTGCATATTGGGGGACGGTGGGGGGCATGCGTGATGCGCGAATCGCCTAGGACATGTGGCATTGGCTTTCGTTAAGCAACGACGCGAGCGTTGTGATGAGACGATTGTTGATGCTTCAATGTCGTGGCGATCCAAGCACCATGCGGCCTTGAAGTCGTCCCCCAGTTGGTTCTGACGTGCCTATGCGATGCGCGAATTGCCTAGCACACGACGCCATGGTCCTCGCTGAGTCATAATGCGACGGACGTGGTCTAGTGTCGTGGCGATCCAAGCACCGCGTGGGCAGGAAGGTAGTTTGCTTGTCCCGTTCCGTGCATACGGGGGGACGGTGGGGGGCATGCGTGATGCGCGAATCGCCTAGCACATGTGGGATTGGCTTGCGTTAAGCAACGACGCGAGCGTTGCGATAAGACGATTGCTGATGCTTCAATGTCGTGGCGATCCAAGCACCATGGGGCCTCGAAGCCATCCCCCAGTTGATTTCGACAGGCCTGTGCGATGCGCGAATCGCCTAGCACACGACGCCATGGTCCTCGCTGAGTCGTAATGCGACGGACGTAGTCTAGTGTCGTGGCGATCCAAGCACCGCGTGGTCGGGAAGGTAGTTTACTTGTCCCGTTTTGTGAATACAAATGCATACGGGGGGACGGTGGGGGGCATCCGTGATGCGCGAATCGCCTAGCACATGTGGCATTGGCTTTCGTTAAGCAACGACGCGAGCGTTGCGATGAGACGATTGCTGATGCTTCAATGTCATGGCGATCCAAGCACCATGGGGCCTCGAAGCCATCCCCCAATTGTTTTGATGGGCCTGTACGATGCACGAATCGCCTAGCACACGACGCCATGGTCCTCGCTGAGTCGTAATGCGACGGACATGGTCTAACATCGTGGCGATCCAAGCACCGCGTAGGCGGGAAGGTAGTTTGCTTGTCCCGTTTTGTGAATACAAATGCATACGGGGGGACGGTGGGGGGCATGCGTGATGCGCGAATCGCCTAGCACATGTGGCATTGGCTTTCATTAAGCAACGACGCGAGCGTTGCGATGAGACGATTGTTGATGCTTCAATGTCGTGGCGATCCAAGCACCATGCGGCCTTGAAACCGTCCCCCGGTTGGTTCCGACGTGTCTGTGCGATGCACGAATCGCCTAGCACACGACGCCATGGTCCTCGCTTAGTTGTAATGCGACAGACGTGGTCTAGTGTCATGGCGATCCAAGCACCGCGTGGGTAGGAAGGTAGTTTGCTTGTCCCGTTCCGTGAATACAAAATGCATACAGGGGGACGATGGGGGGCATGTGTGATGCGCGAATCGCCTAGCGCATGTTGCATTGGCTTTCGCTAAGCAACGACGCGAGCGTTGCGATGAGACGATTGTTGATGCTTCAATGTCGTGGCGATCCAAGCACCATGCGGCCTTGAAGTCATCCCCCGGTTGGTTCCGACGTGCTTGTGCGATGCGCGAATCGCCTAGCACACGACGCCATGGTCCTCGCTGAGTCGTAATGCGACGGACATGGTCTAGTGTCGTGGCGATCCAAATACCACGTGGGCAGGAAGGTAGTTTGCTTGTCCCATTCCGTGAATACAGGTGCATACTGGGGGACGGTGGGGGGCATGCATGATGCGCGAATCGCCTAGCACATGTTGCATTGGCTTTCGTTAAGCAACGACTCGAGCGTTGCGATGAGGCGATTGCTAATGCTTCAATG
>CM075775.1:66832810-66882810 GCA_037974665.1 Ehretia macrophylla
CAGAATGATACTAGGCCGCTGCCCAGTAACCAATGGGGAGGCCCATTGGTTTAATTTCCTGTTTTTTTTTTTTTTTTCCTATGGCCAGCCGCCTAGCATCATATTAGGCGGTTTCCCAGTAACCAATGATGAGGCCCATTTGTTTAATTTCCTTTTTTTTATTTTTTTTTATTCTTTTTTTTTTTCTAAAGGCAGCGGCCCAGCATGATACTAGGCCGCTGCTCAGTAACCAATGGGGAGGCCCATTGTTGTAATTTCCTATTTTTTTTTTTCTATAGGCAGCGACCCAGCAAGATACTAGGTCGCTGCCCAGTAACCAATGGGGAGGCCCATTGGTTTAATTTCCTGTTTTTTTATTTTATTTTATTTTTTTTTCCCATAGGCAGTGGCCTAGAATGATACTAGGCCGCTGCCCAGTAACCAATGGGGTGGCCCAATGGTTTAATTTCCTGTTTTTTTTTTTTTTTTTTTTTTTCCTATGGGCAGCCGCCTAGCATGATACTAGGCCGCTGCCCAGTAACCAATGGGGAGGCCCATTGTTGTAATTTCCTGTTTTTTGTTTTATTTTTTTTTATTTTTTTTATTTTTTATTTTTTCTATAGGCAGCGGCCCAGCATGATACTAGGCCGCTGCCCAGTAACCAATGGGGAGGCCCATTGGTTTAATTTCGTGTTTTTTTTTTTTTTTTTTTTTTTCCTATGGGCAGCCGCCTATCATGATACTAGGCCGCTGCCCAGTAACCAATGGTGAGGCCCATTGGTTTAATTTTCTTTTTTTTTTTCCCTATAGGTAGCGGCCCAGCATGATACTAGGCCGCTGCCCAGTAACCAATGGGGAGGCCCATTGGTTTAATTTCCTTTTTTTTTTTCTTTTTTTTTTTTTTTTTTTTTCCTATAGGCAGCGGCCTAGAATGATACTAGGCCGCTGCCCAGTAACCAATGGGGAGGCCCATTGGTTTAATTTCATGTTTTTTTTTTCCTATGGCCAGCCGCCTAGCATCATGCTAGGCGGTTTCCCAGTAACCAATGATGAGGCCCATTGGTTTAATTTCCTTTTTTTTTATTTTTATTTTTTTTTTCTAAAGGCAGCGGCCGAGCATGATACTAGGCCGCTGCCCAGTAACCAATGGGGAGGCCCATTGGTGTAATTTTCTATTTTTTTTTTCTATAGGTAGCGGCCCAGCATGATACTAGGTCGCTGCCCAGTAACCAATGGGGAGGCCCATTGGTTTAATTTCCTTTTTTTTTTTTTTTTTTTTTTTTTTTTTCCCATAGGCAGTGGCCTAGAATGATACTAGGCCGCTGCCCAGTAACCAATGGGGAGGCCCATTGGTTTAATTTCCTGTTTTTTTTTTTTTCCTATGGCCAGCCGCCTAGCATCATGATAGGCGGTTTCCCAGTAACCAATGATGAGGCCCATTGGTTTAATTTCCTTTTTTTTTATTTTTTTTATTATTTTTTTTTTCTAAAGGCAGCGGCCCAGCATGATACTAGGCCGCTGCCCAGTAACCAATGGGGAGGCCCATTGTTGTAATTTCCTGTTTTTTTTTTTTTTTTTTTTTTTTTTTTTTTTCTATAGGCAGCGGCCCAGCATGATACTAGGTCGCTGCCCAGTAACCAATGGGGAGGCCCATTGGTTTAATTTCCTGTTTTTTTATTTTATTTTATTTTTTTCCCATAGGCAGTGGCCTAGAATGATACTAGGTCGCTGCCCAGTAACCAATGGGGAGGCCCATTGTTTTAATTTCCTGTTTTTTTTTTTTTTTTTTTTTTTTTCCTATGGGCAGCGGCCCAGCATGATACTAGGCCGCTGCCCAGTAACCAATGGGGAGGCCCATTGGTTTAATTTCCTGTTTTTTTTTTTTTTTTTTTTTTTTTTTTTTTTTTGCCCTATAGGCAGAGGCCCAGCATGATAGTAGGCCGCTGCCCAGTAACCAATGGGGAGGCCCATTGGTTTAATTTCCTGCTTTTTTTTTTTGTTTTTTTTGTTTTTTTTCCTATGGGCAGCCGCCTAGCATGATACTAGGCCGCTGCCCAATAACCAATGGGGAGGCCCATTGGTTTAATTTCCTTTTTTTTTTTTTTTTTTTTTTTTTTTTTTTTTTTTCTATAGGCAGCGGCCCGGCATGATACTAGGCCGCTGCCCAGTAACCAATCGGGAGGCCCATTGTTTTAATTTCCTTTTTTTTTTTTTTTTCCTATGGGCAGCCGCCTAGCATGATTCTAGGCCGCTGCCCAGTAACCAATGGTGAGGCCCATTGGTTTAATTTCCTTTTTTTTTTTTTTTTTTCCTATAGGCAGCGGCCCAGCATGATACTAGGCCGCTGCCCAGTGACCAATGGGTAGGCCCATTGGTTTAATTTCCTGTTTTTTTTTTTTTTTTTTTTTTTCCTATGGTCAGCCGCCTAGCATGATACTAGGCCGCTGCCCAGTAACCAATGGGGAGGCCCATTGGTTTAATTTCCTGTTTATTTTTATTTTTATTTTTTTATTTTTTTATTTTCCTATGGGCAGCGGCCTAGCATGATACTAGGCCACTGCCCAGTAACCAATGGGGAGGCCCATTGGTTTAATTTCCGGTTTTTTTTTTTTTTTTTTTTTTCCCTATAGGCAGCGGCCCAGCATGATACTAGGCCGCTGCCCAGTAACCAATGGGGAGGCCCATTGGTTTAATTTCCTGTATTTTTTTTTTTTTTCTATGGGCAGCCGCCTAGCAAGATACTAGGTTGCTGCCCAGTAACCAACGGTGAGGCCCATTTGTTTAATATTCTTTTTTTTTTTTTTTTTTTTTTTTTTTTTTTTTTTTTTTTTTTTTTTTTTTCCTATGGGCAGCCGCCTAGCATGATACTAGGCCGCTGCCCAGTAACCACTGGTGAGGCCCATTGGTTTAATTTCCTTTTTTTTTTTTCTATAGGCAGCGGACCATCATGATACTAGGCCGCTGCCCAGTAACCAATGGGGAGACCCATTGGTTTAATTTCCTTTTTTTTTTTTTTTTCCTATGGTCAGCCGCCTAGCATGATACTAGGCCGCTGCCCAGTAACCAATGGTGAGGCCCATTGGTTTAATTTCCTTTTTTTTTTTTTTTTTCCTATAGGCAACGGCCCAACATGATACTAGGCCACTGCCCAGTAACCAATGGGGAGGCCCATTGGTTTAATTACCTGTTTTTTTTTTTTTTTTTTTCCATGGACTGCTGCCTAGCATGATACTAGGCCGCTGCCCAGTAACCAATGGGGAGGCCCATTGTTTTAATTTCCTTTTTTTTTTTTTTTCCTATAGGCAGCGTCCCAGAATGATACTAGGCCGCTGCCCATTAACCAATGGGGAGGCCCATTGGTTTAATTTCCTGTTTTTTTTTTTTTTTATTATTATTATTATTTTTTTTCCTATGGGCAGCAGCCTAGCATGATACAAGGCCGCTGCCCTGTAAACAATGGGGAGGCCCATTGGTTTAATTTCCTGTTTTTTTTTTTTTTTTTTTCCTATGTTCAGCCGCCTAGCATGATACTAGGCCGCTGCCCAGTAACCAATGGGGAGGCCCATTGGTTTAATTTCCTGTTTTTTTTTTTCACTTTTTTTTTTAATGTGGCCAGCCGCCTAGCATCATGCTAGGCGGCTGCCCAGTAACCAATGGTGAGGCCCATTGGTTTAATATCTTTTTTTTTTTTTTTTTTTTTTTTTTTTTTTTTTTTTCTATAGGCAGCGGCCCAGCATGATACTAGGCCGCTGCCCAATAACCAATGGGGAGGCACATTGTTTTAATTTCCTTTTTTTTTTTTTTTTCCTATGGGCAGCCGCCTAGCATGATACAATGCCGCTGCCCAGTAACCAATGGGGAGGCCCATTGGTTTAATTTCTTTTTTTTTTTTTATTTTTTCTTATAGGCAGCGGCCCAGCATGATAGTAGGCCGATGCCCAGTAACCAATGGAGAGGCCCATTGTTTTAATTTCCTATTTTTTTTTTTATCATATGGGCAGCCGCCTAGCATGATACTAGGCCGCTGCCCAGTAACAAATGGGGCGGCCCATTGGTTTAATTTCCTGTTTTTTTTTTTTTTCCTATTGGCAGCGGCCTAGCATGATACTAGGCCGCTGCCCAGTGACCAATGGGGAGGACCATTGGTTTAATTTCCTTTTTTTTCCCTATACGCAGCGGCCCAGCATGATACTAGCCCGCTGCCCAGTAACCAATGGGGAGGCCCATTGGTTTAATTTCTTGTTTTTTTTTTTTTTGCCCTATATGCAGCGGCCCAGCATGATAGTAGGCCGCTGCCCAGTAACCAATGGGGAGGCCCATTGTTTTAATTTTATGTTTTTTTTTTCTATGGGCAGCCGCCTAGCATAATACTAGGCCGCTGCCCAGTAACCAATGGTGAAGCCCATTGGTTTAATTTCTTTTTTATTTTTTATTTTTTATTTATTTATTTTTTCTATAGGCAGCGGCCCAGCATGATACTAGGCCGCTGCCCAGTAACCAATGGGGAGGCCCATTGTTTTAATTTTCTGTTTTTTTTTTTTTTTTTTTCCTATATGCAGCGGCCAAGCTTGATACTAGGCCACTGCCCAGTAACCAATTGGGAGGCCCAATGGTTTAATTTTGTATTTTTTTTTCTATATGCAGCGGCCCAGCATGATACTAGGCCGCTTACCAGTAACCAATGGGGAGGCCCATTGGTTTAATTTCCTGTTTTTTTTTTTTTTTTTTTTTTTCCGATGGGCAGCCGCCTAGCATGATACTAAGCCGCTGCCCAATAACCAAAGGGGAGGCCCATTGGTTTAATTTATTGTTTTTTTTTTTTTTTTTTCCTATAGGGAGCGGCCCAGAATGATACTAGGTCGCTGCCCAGTAACCAATGGGGAGGCCCATTGGTTTAATTTCCTTTTTTTTTTTTTTTTTTTTTTTTCCTATTGGCAGCGGCCTAGAATGATACTAGGCCGCTGCCCAGTAACCAATGGGGAGGCCCATTGGTTTAATTTCCTGTTTTTTTTTTTTTTTTTTTTTTTTTTTTTCTATAGGCAGCGGCCCAGCATGATACTAGGTCGCTGCCCAGTAACCAATGGGGAGGCCCATTGGTTTAATTTCCTATTTTTTTATTTTTTTTATTTTTTTTTTCCCATAGGCAGTGGCCTAGAATGATACTAGGTCGCTGCCCAGTAACCAATGGGGAGGCCCATTGGTTTAATTTCCTGTTTTTTTATTTTTTTTTATTTTTTTTCCCATAGGCAGTGGCCTAGAATGATACTAGGTCGCTGCCCAGTAACCAATGGGGAGGCCCATTGGTTTAATTTCCTGTTTTTTTTTCTTTTTTTTTTTTTCCTATGGGCAGCCGCCTAGCATGATACTAGGCCCCTGCCCAGTAACCAATGGGGAGGCCCATTGTTTTAATTTCCTGTTTTTTTTTTTTTTTTTTTTTTTTTCCTATGGGCAGCGGCCCAGCATGATACTAGGCCGCTGCCCAGTAACCAATGGGGAGGCCCATTGGTTTAATTTCCTGTTTTTTTTTTTTTTTTTTTTTTTTTGCCCTATAGGCAGAGGCCCAGCATGATACTAGGCCGCTGCCCAGTAACCAATGGGGAGGCCCATTGGTTTAATTTCCTGCTTTTTTTTTTGTTTTTTTTGTTTTTTTTCCTATGGGCAGCCGCCTAGCATGATACTAGGCCGCTGCCCAATAACCAATGGGGAGGCCCATTGGTTTAATTTCCTTTTTTTTTTTCTTTTTTTTTTTTTTTTTTTTCTATATGCAGCGGCCCAGCATGATACTTGGGCGCTGCCCAGTAACCAATGGGGTGGCCCATTGTTTTAATTTCCAATTTTTTTTTTTTCATATGGGCAGCCGCCTAGCATGATACTAGGCCGCTGGCCAGTAACCAATGGGGTGACCCATTGATATAATTTCCTTTTTTTTTTTTTTTTTCCTATAGGCAGCGGCCCAGCATGATACTAGGCAGCTGCCCAGTGACCAATGGGGAGGCCCATTGGTTTAATTTCCTGTTTTTTTTTTTTTTTTTTCCTATGGTCAGCCGCCTAGCATGATACTAGGCCGCTGCCCAGTAACCAATGGGGACGCTGATTGGTTTAATTTCCTGTTTTATTTTTTATTTTTTTTTTTTTTTTTTTTTATTTTCCTATGGGCAACGGCCTAGCATTATACTAGGCCACTGCCCAGTAACCAATGGGGAGGCCCATTGGTTTAATTTCCTGTTTGTTTGTTTTTTTTTTTTTTCTTATAGGCAGCGGCCCAGCATGATACTAGGCTGGTGCTCATTAACCAATGGGGAGGCCCATTGGTTTAATTTCCTGGTTTTTTTTTTTTTTTTTTTTTCTATGGGCAGCCGCCTAGCAAGATACTAGGTCGCTGCCCAGTAACCAATGGTGAGGCCCAGTGGTTTAATATTCTTTTTTTTTTTTTTTTTTTTTTTTTTCCTATGGGCAGCCGCCTAGCATGATACTAGGTCGCTGCCCAGTAACCAATGGTGAGGCCCATTGGTTTAATTTCCTTTTTTTTTTTTTCTATAGGCAGCGGACCATCATGATACTAGGCCGCTGCCCAGTAACCAATGGGTAGACCCATTGGTTTAATTTCCTTTTTTTTTTTTTTTCCTATGGGCAGCCGCCTAGCATGATACTAGGCCGCTGCCCAGTAACCAATGGTGAGGCCCATTGGTTTATTTTCGTTTTTTTTTTCTTTTTTCTTTTTTTTCTATAGGCAGCGGCCCAGCTTGATACTAGGTCGTTGCCTAGTAACCAATGGGGAGGCCCATTGTTTTAATTTCCTATTTTTTTTTTTTTTTCCTACGGGCGGCCGCCTAGCATGATACTAGGCCGCTGCCGAGTAACCAATGGGGAGGCCCATTGGTTTAATTTCCTTTTTTTTTTTTTTTTTTTTTTTCCTATGGGCAGCCGCCTAGCATGATACTAGGCCGCTGCCCAGTAACCAATGGGGAGGCCCATTGTTTTAATTTCCTGTTTTTTTTTTTTTTTTTTTTCATATGGGCAGCCGCATAGCATGATACTAGGCCGCTGCCCAGTAACCGATGGGGAGGCCCATTGTTTTAATTTCCTCTTTTTTTTTTTTTTTTCCTATAGGCAGCGTCCCAGCTTGATACTAGGTCGTTGCCTAGTAACCAATGGGGAGGCCCATTGTTTTAATTTCCTGTTTTTTTTTTTTTTTTTTTTTCATATGGGCAGCCGCATAGCATGATACTAGGCCGCTGCCCAGTAACCGATGGTGAGGCCCATTGGTTTAATTTCCTGCTTTTTTTTTTTTTTTTTTTCCAATGGGCAGCCGCCTAGCATGATACTAGGCCGCTGCCCAGTAACCAATGGGGAGGCCCATTGTTTTAATTTCCTTTTTTTTTTTTTTTCCTATAGGCAGCGTCCCAGAATGATACTAGGCCGCTGCCCATTAACCAATGGGGAGGCCCATTGGTTTAATTTCCTGTTTTTTTTTTTTTTTTTTATTATTATTATATTTTTTTCCTATGGGCAGCAGCCTAGCATGATACAAGGCCGCTGCCCTGTAAACAATGGGGAGGCCCATTGGTTTAATTTCCTGTTTTTTTTTTTTTTCCTATGTTCAGCCGCCTATCATGATACTAGGCCGCTGCCCAGTAACCAATGGGGAGGCCCATTGGTTTAATTTCCTGTTTTTTTTTTTTTTTTTTTTTATTATTATTATATTTTTTTCCTATGGGCAGCAGCCTAGCATGATACAAGGCCGCTGCCCTGTAAACAATGGGGAGGCCCATTGGTTTAATTTCCTATTTTTTTTTTTTTTCCTATGTTCAGCCGCCTATCATGATACTAGGCCGCTGCCCAGTAACCAATGGTGAGGCCCATTGGTTTAATATCTTTTTTTTTTTTTTTTTTTTTTTTTTTTTTTTTTTTTCCTATAGGCAGGGGCCCAGCATGATACTAGGCCGCTGCCCAGTAACCAATGGGGAGGCCCATTGGTGTAATTTCCTGCTTTTTTTTTTTCCTATGGGCAGCCGCCTAGCAGGATACTAGGCCGCTGCCCAGTAACCAATGGGGAGGCCCATTTTTTTAATTTCCTTTTTTTTTTTTTTTTTCCTATGGGCAGCCGCCTAACATGATACTAGGCCGCTGCCCAGTAACCAATGGGGAGAACCATTGTTTTACTTTCCTTTTTTTTCCCTATACGCAACGGCCCAGCATGATACTAGCCCGCTGCCCAGTAACCAATGGGGAGGCCCTTTGGTTTAATTTCTTGTTTTTTTTTTTTTTGCCCTATATGCAGCGGCCCAGCATGATAGTAGGCCGCTGCCCAGTAACCAATGGGGAGACCCATTGTTTTAATTTTATGTTTTTTTTTTCTATGGGCAGCCGCCTAGCATAATACTAGGCCGCTGCCCAGTAACCAATGGTGAAGCCCATTGGTTTAATTTCTTTTTTATTTTTTATTTTTTATTTATTTATTTTTTCTATAGGCAGCGGCCCAGCATGATACTAGGCCGCTGCCCAGTAACCAATGGGGAGGCCCATTGTTTTAATTTTCTGTTTTTTTTTTTTTTTTTTTTTCCTATATGCAGC
The DNA here is from genome assembly GCA_037974665.1 of Ehretia macrophylla. Lineage (NCBI taxonomy): Eukaryota > Viridiplantae > Streptophyta > Magnoliopsida > Boraginales > Ehretiaceae > Ehretia > Ehretia macrophylla. Next base: position 66,841,364 of record CM075775.1, read on the forward strand.
GGCCAAGCTTGATACTAGGCCACTGCCCAGTAACCAATTGGGAGGCCCATTGGTTTAATTTTGTATTTTTTTTTCTATATGCAGCGGCCCAGCATGATACTAGGCCGCTTACCAGTAACCAATGGGGAGGCCCATTGGTTTAATTTCCTGTTTTTTTTTTTTTTTTTCCTATGGGCAGCCGCCTAGCATGATACTAGGCCGCTGCCCAATAACCAATGCGGAGGCCCATTGGTTTAATTTATTGTTTTTTTTTTTTTCCTATAGGGAGCGGCCCAGAATGATACTAGGTCGCCGCCCAGTAACCAATGGGGAGGCCCATTGGTTTAATTTCCTGTTTTTTTTTTTTTTTTTTTTTTTTTTTCCTATTGGCAGCGGCCTAGAATGATACTAGGCCGCTGCCCAGTAACCAATGGGGAGGCCCATTGGTTTAATTTCCTGTTTTTTTTTTTTTTTTTTTTTTTTTTTTCTATAGGCAGCGGCCCAGCATGATACTAGGTCGCTGCCCAGTAACCAATGGGGAGGCCCATTGGTTTAATTTCCTATTTTTTTATTTTTTTTTATTTTTTTTTTCCCATAGGCAGTGGCCTAGAATGATACTAGGTCGCTGCCCAGTAACCAATGGGGAGGCCCATTGGTTTAATTTCCTGTTTTTTTATTTTTTTTTATTTTTTTTTCCCATAGGCAGTGGCCTAGAATGATACTAGGTCGCTGCCCAGTAACCAATGGGGAGGCCCATTGGTTTAATTTCCTGTTTTTTTTTTTTTTTTTTTTTCCTATGGGCAGCCGCCTAGCATGATACTAGGCCGCTGCCCAGTAACCAATGGGGAGGCCCATTGGTTTAATTTCCTGTTTTTTTATTTTTTTTTATTTTTTTTTCCCATAGGCAGTGGCCTAGAATGATACTAAGCCGCTGCCCAGTAACCAATGGGAAGACCCATTGCTTTAATTTCCATTTTTTTTTTATTTTTTTTTATTTTTTTTTTTTGACCTATGGGCAGCAGCCCGGCATGTTACTAGGTCGCTGCCCAGTAACCAATGGGGAGGCCCATTGGTTTAATTTCCTATTTTTTTATTTTTTTTTATTTTTTTTTTCCCATAGGCAGTGGCCTAGAATGATACTAGGTCGCTGCCCAGTAACCAATGGGGAGGCCCATTGGTTTAATTTCCTGTTTTTTTTTTTTTTTTTTTTTCTATGGGCCGCCGGCTAGCATGATACTAGGCCGCAGCCTAGTAACCAAAGGGGAGGCCAATTGTTTTAATTTCCTATTTTTTTTTTTTTTTTTTTTTTTGCCCTATAGGCAGAGGCCCAGCATGATACTAGGCCGCTGCCCAGTAACCAATGGGGAGGCCCATTGGTTTAATTTCCTGCTTTTTTTTTTGTTTTTTTTGTTTTTTTTCCTATGGGCAGCCGCCTAGCATGATACTAGGCCGCTGCCCAATAACCAATGGGGAGGCCCATTGGTTTAATTTCCTTTTTTTTTTTTCTTTTTTTTTTTTTTTTTTCCCATTTGCAGCCGCCTAGCATGGTACTAGGACGCAGCCGAGTAACCAATGGGGAGGCCCATTGTTTTAATTACCTTTTTTTTTTTTTCCTATGGGCAGCCGCCTAGCATGATACTAGGCAGCTGCCCAGTAACCAATAGGGAGGCCCATTGGTTTAATTTCCTTTTTTTTTTTTTTTTTTTCTATAGGCAGCGGCCCAGCATGATACTAGGCCGCTGCCCAGTGACCAATTGGGAGGCCCATTGGTTTAATTTCCTGTTTTTTTTTTTTTTTGTTTTTTTCCTATGGTCAGCCGCCTAGCATGATACTAGGCCGCTGCCCAGTAACCAATGGGGAGGCCCATTGGTTTAATATCCTGTTTATTTTTTTTTTATTTTTTTATTTTTTTATTTTCCTATGGGCAGCGGCCTAGCATGATACTAGGCCACTGCCCAGTAACCAATGGCGAGGCCCATTGGTTTAATTTCCTTTTTTTTTTTTTTTTTTTTTTTTCCCTATAGGCAGCGGCCCAGCATGATACTAGGCCGCTGCCCAGTAACCAATGGGGAGGCCCATTGGTTTAATTTCCTGTTTTTTTTTTTTTTTTTTTTTTTTCTATGGGCAGCCGCCTAGCAAGATACTAGGTCGCTGCCCAGTAACCAATGGTGAGGCCCATTGGTTTAATATTCTTTTTTTTTTTTTTTTTTTCCTATGGGCAGCCGCCTAGCATGATACTAGGCCGCTGCCCAGTAACCAATGGTGAGGCCCATTGGTTTAATTTCCTTTTTTTTTTTTTCTATAGGCAGCGGACCATCATGATACTAGGCCGCTGCCCAGTAACCAATGGGGAGACCCATTGGTTTAATTTCCTTTTTTTTTTTTTTTTCCTATGGGCAGCCGCCTAGCATGATACTAGGCCGCTGCCCAGTAACCAATGGTGAGGCCCATTGGTTTAATTTCATTTTTTTTTTTTTTTTCTATAGGCAGCGGCCCAGCTTGATACTAGGTCGTTGCCTAGTAACCAATGGGGAGGCCCATTGTTTTAATTTCCTGTTTTTTTTTTTTTTTTTTTCCTACGGGCGGCCGTCTAGCATGATACTAGGCCGCTGCCGAGTAACCAATGGGGAGGCCCATTGGTTTAATTTCCTTTTTTTTTTTTTCCTATGGGCAGCCGCCTAGCATGATACTAGGCCGCTGCCCAATAACCAATGGTGAGGCCCATTGGTTTAATTTCCTTTTTTTTTTTTTTTTCCTATAGGCAGCGGCCCAGCATGATACTAGGCCGCTGCCCAGTAACCAATGGGGAGGCCCATTGGTTTAATTTCCTGCTTTTTTTTTTTTTTTTTTTTTCCTATGGGCAGCCGCCTAGCATGATACTAGGCCGCTGCCCAGTAACCAATGGGGAGGCCCATTGTTTTAATTTCCTTTTTTTTTTTTTTTCCTATAGGCAGCGTCCCAGAATGATACTAGGCCGCTGCCCATTAACCAATGGAGAGGCCCATTGGTTTAATTTCCTGTTTTTTTTTTTTTTTTTATTATTATTATTTTTTTCCTATGGGCAGCAGCCTAGCATGATACAAGGCCGCTGCCCTGTAAACAATGGGGAGGCCCATTGGTTTAATTTCCTGTTTTTTTTTTTTTTCCTATGTTCAGCCGCCTAGCATGATACTAGGCCGCTGCCCAGTAACTAATGGGGAGGCCCATTGGTTTAATTTCCTGTTTTTTTTTTCACTTTTTTTTTCATGTGGCCAGCCGCCTAGCATCATGCTAGGCGGCTGCCCAGTAACCAATGGTGAGGCCCATTGGTTTAATATCTTTTTTTTTTTTTTTTTTTTTTTTTTTTCTATAGGCAGCGGCCCAGCATGATACTAGGCCGCTGCCCAATAACCAATGGGGAGGCACATTGTTTTAATTTCCTTTTTTTTTTTTTCCTATGGGCAGCCGCCAAGCATGATACAATGCCGCTGCCCAGTAACCAATGGGGAGGCCCATTGGTTTAATTTCTTTTTTTTTTTTTTTTCCTATAGGCAGCGGCCCAGCTTGATGCTTGGCCGCTGCCTAGTAACAATTGTGGAGGCCTTTTGGTTTACTTTCCTGTTTTTTTTTTTTTTTCCTATGTGCAGTTGCCTAGCATGATACTAGGCCGCTGCCCAGTAACCAATGGGGAGGCCTATTGTTTTAATTTCCTTTTTTTTTTTTTTTTCCTATGGGCAACCGCCTAGCATGATACTAGGCCGCTGCTCAGTAACCAATGGGGAGGACCATTGGTTTAATTTCCTTTTTTTTCCCTATACGCAGCGGCCCAGCATGATACTAGCCCGCTGCCCAGTAACCAATGGGGAGGCCCATTGGTTTAATTTCTTGTTTTTTTTTTTTTGCCCTATATGCAGCGGCCCAGCATGATAGTAGGCCGCTGCCCAGTAACCAATGGGGAGGCCCATTGTTTTAATTTTATGTTTTTTTTTTCTATGGGCAGCCGCCTAGCATAATACTAGGCCGCTGCCCAGTAACCAATGGTGAAGCCCATTGGTTTAATTTCTTTTTTATTTTTGATTTTTTATTTATTTATTTTTTCTATAGGCAGCGGCCCAGCATGATACTAGGCCGCTGCCCAGTAACCATTGGGGAGGCCCATTGTTTTAATTTTCTATTTTTTTTTTTTTCCTATATGCAGCGGCCAAGCTTGATACTAGGCCACTGCCCAGTAACCAATTGGGAGGCCCATTGGTTTAATTTTGTATTTTTTTTTTCTATATGCAGCGGCCCAGCATGATACTAGGCCGCTTACCAGTAACCAATGGGGAGGCCCATTGGTTTAATTTCCTGTTTTTTTTTTTTTTTTTTTTTTCCTATGGGCAGCCGCCTAGCATGATACTAGGCCGCTGCCCAATAACCAATGCGGAGGCCCATTGGTTTAATTTATTGTTTTTTTTTTTTTTTTTCCTATAGGGAGCGGCCCAGAATGATACTAGGTCGCTGCCCAGTAACCAATGGGGAGGCCCATTGGTTTAATTTCCTTTTTTTTTTTATTTTTTTTTTCCTTTTGGCAGCGGCCTAGAATGATACTAGGCCGCTGCCCAGTAACCAATGGGGAGGCCCATTAGTTTAATTTCCTGCTTTTTTTTTTTTTTTTTTTTTTTCCTATGGGCAGCCGCCTAGCATGATACTAGGCCGCTGCCCAGTAACCAATGGGGAGGCCCATTGTTTTAATTTCCTGTTTTATTTTTTTTTATTTTTTTTTCCCTATAGGTAGCGGCCCAGCATGATACTAGGCCGCTGCCCAGTAACCAATAGGGAGGCCCATTGGTTTAATATCCTGTATTTTTTTTTTTTTTGACCTATAGGCAGAGGCCCAACATGATACTAGGCCGCTGCCCAGTAACCAATTGGGAGGCCCATTGGTTTAATTTTGTATTTTTTTTTCTATATGCAGCGGCCCAGCATGATACTAGGCCGCTTACCAGTAACCAATGGGGAGGCCCATTGGTTTAATTTCCTGTTTTTTTTTTTTTTTTTTTTTTTTCCTATGGGCAGCCGCCTAGCATGATACTAGGCCGCTACCCAATAACCAATGCGGAGGCCCATTGGTTTAATTTATTGTTTTTTTTTTTTTTTTTTCCTATAGGGAGCGGCGCAGAAAGATACTAGGTCGCTGCCCAGTAACCAATGGGGAGGCCCATTGGTTTAATTTCCTGTTTTTTTTTTTTTTTTTTTCCTATAGGCAGCGGCCTAGAATGATACTAGGCCGCTGCCCAGTAACCAATAGCGAGGCCCATTGGTTTAATTTCCTTTTTTTTTTTTTTTTTTTCCTATTGGCAGGCGCCTAGCATGATACTAGGCCGGTGCCCTGTAACCAATGGGGAGGCCCATTGTTTTAATTTCCTGTTTTATTTTTTTTTATTTTTTTTTCCCTATAGGTAGCGGCCCAGCATGATACTAGGCCGCTGCCCAGTAACCAATAGGGAGGCCCATTGGTTTAATATCCTGTATTTTTTTTTTTTTGACCTATAGGCAGAGGCCCAGCATGATACTAGGCCGCTGCCCAGTAACCAATGGGGAGGCCCATTGGTTTAATTGCCTGCTTTTTTTTTTTGTTTTTTTGTTTTTTTTTTTCCTATGGGCAGCCGCCTAGCTTGATACTAGGCCGCTGCCCAATAACCAATGGGGAGGCCCATTGGTTTAATTTCCTTTTTTTTTTTTCTTTTTTTTTTTTTTTTTTTTTCTATAGGCAGCGGCCCAGCATGATAATAGGCCGCTGCCCAGTAATCAGTGGGGAGGTCCATTGTTTTAATATCCTGTTTTTTTTTTTTTTTTTTTTTTTTTCCTATGGGCATCCACCTAGCATGATACTAGGCCGCTGCCCAGTAACCAATGGGGAGGCCCATTGGTTTAATTTCCTTTTTTTTTTTTTCCTATAGGCAGCGGTCCAGCATGATACTAGGCCGCTGCCCAGTAACCAATGGGGAGGCCCATTGGTTTAATTTCCTATTTTTTTTTTTTTTTCCTATGGGCAGTCGCCTAGCATGATACTAGGCCGCTGCCCAGTAACCAATGTGGAGGACCATTGGTTTAATTTCCTGTTTTTTTTTTTATTTTTATTTTCCTATGGGCAGCTGCCAAGCGTGATACTAGGCCGCTGCCCAGTAACTAATGCGGAGGCCCATTGGTTTTTTTTTTTTTTTTTTTTTTTTTTCCCTATAGGCAGCGGCCCAGCATGATACTAGGCCGCTGCCCAGTAACCAATGTGGAGGCACATTGGTTTAATTTGTTGTTGTTTTTTTTTTTTTTTTTTTTGTTTTTTTCTATGGGCAGCAGCCTAGCAAGATACTAGGCCGCTGCCCAGTAACCAATGGTGAGGGGCATTGGTTTAATTTCCTTTTTTTTTTTTTTTTTTTTTTATCTATAGGCAGCGGCCCAGCATGATACTAGGCCGCTGCCCAGTAACCAAGGGGGAGGCCCAGTATTGTAATTTCCTGTTTTTTTTTTTTTTCCTATAGGCAGCGGCCCAGCATGATACTATGCCGCTGTCCAGTAACCAATGGGGAGGCTCATTTGTTTAATTTCCTGTTTTTTTTTTATTTTTTATTTTTTTCCTATGGGCAGCCTTCAAGCATGATACTAGGCCGCTGCCCAGTAACCAATGGGGAGGCCCATTGGTTTAATTTCCTTTTTTTTTTTTTTTGTTTTTTTGTTTTTTTTTCCTATGGGCAAGCGCCTACCATGATACTAGGCCGCTTCCCAGTTACCAATGGTGAGGCCCTTTGGTTTATTTTCTTTTTTATTTTTTATTTTTTATTTATTTTTTTTTTCTATAGGCAGCGGCCCAGCATGATACTAGGCCGCTGCCCAGTAACCAATGGGGAGGCCCCTTGCTTTAATTTCCTGTTTTTTTTTTTTTTTTTTTTTTTTTTCCTATATGCAGCGGCACAGTATGATACTAGGCCACTGCCCAGTAACCAATGGGGAAGCCCATTGGTTTAATTTCTTGTTTTTTTTTTTTTTTTTTTTTTTTTTTTTTTTTTCCTATGGGCAGGCGCCTAGCATGATACTTGGCCGCTGCCCAGTAACCAATGGGGAGGCCCATTGGTTTAATTTCCTTTTTTTTTTTTTTTTCTTCCCTATAGGCAGCGGCCCAGCATGATGCTAGGCCGCTGCCCAGTAACCAATGGAGAGGCCCATTGGTTTAATTTCCTTTTTTTTTTTTTTTTTTTTTTTTTTTTTTTTTGCCCTTTAGGCAGCGGCCCAGCATGATACTAGGCCGCTGCCCAGTAACCAATGGGAAGGCCCATTGTTTTAATTTTATGTTTTCTTTTTTTTTTTTTTTTTTTTTTTCTATGGCCAGCCGCCTAGCATGATACTAGGCCGCGGCCCAGTAACCAATGGTGAGGCCCATTGGTTTAATTTCCCTTATTTATTTATTTATTTTTTCTATATGCAGCGGCCCAACATGATACTAGGCCGCTGCCAAGTAACCAATGGGGTGGCCCATTGTTTTAATTACCTGTTTTTTTTTTTTTTTTTTTTTTTTTTTCCCTATAGGCAGCGGTCCAGAATGATACAAGGCCTCTGCCTAGAAACCAATGGGGAGGCCCATTGGTTTAATTTCCTGTTTTTTTTTTTTTTTTTTTCATATGGGCAGCCGCCTAGCATGATACTAGGCCGCTGCCCAGTAACCAATGGGGAGGCCCATTGTTTTAATTTCCTGTTTTTTTTTTTCCTATGGCCAGCCGCCTAGCATCATGTTAGGCGGCTGCCCAGTAACCAATGGTGAGGCCCATTGGTTTAATTTCCTTTTTTTTTTTTTTTTCTTTTTTTTTTTTTCTATAGGTAGCGGCCCAACATGATACTAGGCCGCTGCCCAGTAACCAATGGGGAGGCCCATTGTTTTAATTTCCTGTTTTTTTTTTTTTTTTTTTTTTGTTATCGGCAGCCGCCTAGCACGATACTACGCCGCTGCCCAGTAACCAATGGTGAGGCCCATTGGTTTAATTTCCTTTTTTTTTTCCAATAGGCAGAGGCCCAGCATGATCCTAGCCCGCTGCCCAGTAACCAATGGTGAGGCCCGTTGGTTTAATTTCTTTTTTTTTTTTTTTCCAATAGGCAGCGTTCCAGAATGATACTAGGCCGCTGCCTAGTAACCAATGGGGAGGCCCATTGTTTTAATTTCCTTTTTTTTTTTTTTTTTTTTGTTTTCTATGGGCAGCCGCCTAGCATGATACTAGGCCGCTGCCCAGTAACCAATGGGGAGACCCATTGTTTTTATTTCCTGGTTTTTTTTTTTTTTTTTTTTCATATGGGCAGCCGCATAGCATGATACTAGGCCGCTGCCCAGTAACCGAGGGGGAGGCCCATTGTTTTAATTTCCTCTTTTTTTTTTTCCTATGGCCAACCGCCTATCATCATGCTAGGCGGCTGCCCAGTAACCAATGGTGAGGCCCATTGGTTTAATTTTATGTTTTTTTTTTTTTTTCCTATGGGCAGCCGCCTAGCATGATACTAGGCCGCTGCCCAGTAACCAATGGGGAGCCCCATTGGTTTAATTTCTTTTTTTTTTTTTCCTTTGGCTAGCCGCCTAGCATGATATTAGGCCGCTGCCCAGTAACCAATGGGGAGGCCCATTGGTTTAATTTACTTTTTTTTTTTTTTCCCATAGGGAGCGGCCCAGAATGATACTAGGCCGCTGCCCAGTAACCAATGGGGAGGCCCATTGGTTTAGTTTCCTATTTTTTTTTTTTTTTTCCTATGGGCAGCCGCCTAGCATGATACTAGGCCGCTGCCCAGTAACCAATGTTTAGGCCCATTGGTTTAATTTCCTTTTTTTTTTTTCTTTTTTTTTTCTTTTTTTTTTCTATAGGCAGCTGCCCAGCTTGATACTAGGCCGCTGCCCAGTAACCAATGGGGAGGCCCAATGTTTTAATTTCCTGTTTTTTTTTTTTTTTTTTTTTTTTACCCTATAGGCAGCCGCCCTGCATGATACTAGGCCGCTGCCCAGTAACAAATGGGGAGGCCCATTGGTTTAATTCAATGTTTTTTTTTTTTTTTTTTTTTTTTTTTTTTTTTTTTTTTTGCCCTATAGGCAGCGGCCCAACATGATGCTAGGCCGCTGCCCAGTAACAAATGGGGTGGCCAATTGTTTTAATTTTATGTTTTTTTTTTTTTTTTTTTTTTTTTTTTTTTTTTTTTTTTTTTTTTTTCTATGGGCAGCCGCCTAGCATAATACTAGGCTGCTGCCCAGTAACCAATGGTGAGGCCCATTGGTTTAATTTCCTTTTTTATTTATTTATTTATTTATTTTTTATTTTTTCTGTAGGCAGCGGCCCAGCATGATACTAGGCCGCTGCGCAGTAACCAATGGGGAGGCCCATTGTTTTAATTTCCTGTTTTTTTTTTTTTTTTTTTTTTTTTTTTTTTTTTTTTTTTTCCTATAGGCAGCGGTCCAGAATGATACTAGGCCGCTGCCTAGTAACCAATGGGGAGGCCCATTGTTTTAATTTCCTATTTTTTTTTTTTTTTTCATATGGGCAGCCGCCTAGCATGATACGAGGCCGATGCCCAGTAACCAATGGTGAGGCCCATTGGTTTAATTTCCTTTTTTTTTTTTTTTTTTTTATAGGCAGCGGCCCAACATGATACTATGCCGCTGCCCAGTAACCAATGGGGAGGCCCATTGTTTTAATTTCCAGTTTTTTTTTTTTTTTTTTTTTTTCCTATAGGCAGCGGCCAAGCATGATACTAGGCCGCTGCCCAGTAACCAATGGGGAGGCCCATTGGTTTAATTTCTTGTTTTTTTTTTTTTTTTTTTTTTTTTTTTTTTTTTTTCCTATGTGCAGCCGCCTATCATGATACTAGGCCGCTGCCCAGTAACCAATGGGGAGGCCCATTGGTTTAATTTCCTGTTTTTTTATTTTTTATTTTTTTATTTTTATTTTTTTTTCCTATGGGCAGCCGCCTAGCATGATACTAGGCCGCTGCCCAGTAACCAATGGTGAGGCCTGTTGGTTTAATTTCCTTTTTTTTTTTTTCCAATAGGCAGCGGCCCAGCATGATAATAGGCCGCTGCCCAGTAACCAATGGGGAGGCCCATTGGTTTAATTACCTATTTTTTTTTTTCCTATGGGCAGCTGCCTAGCATGATACTAGGCCGCTGCCTAGTAACCAATGGGGAGGCCCATTGGTTTAATTTCCTGTTTTTTTTTTTTTTTTTTTTTTTTTTTTTTTTTTTTCCCTATGGTTAGCCGCCTAGCATGACACTAGGCCGCTGCCCAGTAACCAATGGGGAGGCCCATTGGTTTAATTTCCTTTTTCTTTTTCATTTTTTTCTTTTTTTTTTTTTTTTTTTTTCTTTGGGCAGCCGCCTAGCATGATACTAGGCCGCTGCCCAGTAACCAATGGGGAGGCCCATTGGTTTAATTTCCTTTTTTTTTTTTTTTTTTTTTTTTCCCATAGGGAGTGGCCCAGAATGATACTAGGCCGTTGCCCAGTAACCAATGGGGAGGCCCTTAGATTTAGTTTCCTTTTTTTTTTTTTTTTTTTCCTATGGGCAGCCGCCTAGCATGATACTAGGTCGCTGCCCAGTAACCAATGGTGAGGCCCATTGGTTTAATTTCCTTTTTTTTTTTCTTTTCTTTTTTTTTCTATAGGCAGCGGCCCAGCTTGATACTAGGCCGCTGCCCAGTAACCAATGGGGAGGCCCATTGTTTTAATTTCCAGTTTTTTTTTTTTTTTTTTTTTTTTTCCTACGGGCAGCCGCTTAGCATGATACTAGGCCGCTGCCCAGTAACCAATGGGGAGGCCTATTGGTTTAATTTCCCGTTTTTTTTTTTTTTTTTTTTTCCCTAGGGGCACCCCCCTGGCCTGATACTAGCCCCCTGGCCAGTAACCATTGGGGAGGCCCTTTGTTTTATTTTCCTTTTTTTTTTTTTTTTTTTTTTTTTTTTCCTATAGGCAGCGGCCTAGCATGATACTAGGCCGCTACGCAGTAACCAATGGGGAGGCCCATTGGTTTAATTTCCAGTTTTTTTTTTTCCTATGGGCGGCCGGCTAGCATGATACTAGGCCGCTGCCCAGTAACCAATGGGGAGGCCCATTGGTTTAATTTCCTGTTTTTTTTTTTTTTTTTTTTTTTTTTCATTTGGTAAGCCGCTTAGCATGAAACTTGGCCGCTGCCCAGTAACCAATGGGGAGGCCCATTGGTTTAATTTCCTGTTTTTTTTTTTTCTATGGCCAGCCGCCTAGCATCATGCTAGGCGGCTGCCCAGTAACCAATGGTGAGGCCCATTGGTTTAATTTCCTGTTTTTTTTTTTTTTTTTTTTTTTTTTTTTTTTTTTTTCCTATGGGCAGCCACCTAGCATGATACTAGGCCGCTGCCCAGTAACCAATGGGGAGGCCCATTGGTTTAATTTCTTTTTTTTTTTTCCTTTGGGTAGCCGTCTAGCATGATAGTAGGCCGCTGCCCAGTTACCAATGGGGAGGCCCATTGGTTTAATTTACTTTTTTTTTTTTCCCATAGGGAGCGGCCCAGAATGATACTAGGCCGCTGCCCAGTAACCAATGGGGAGGCCCATTGGTTTAGTTTCCTGTTTTTTTTTTTTTTTTTTTCCTATGGGCAGCCGCCTAGCATGATACTAGGCCGCTGCCCAGTAACCAATGTTTAGGCCCATTGGTTTAATTTCCTTTATTTTTTTTTCTTTTTTTTTTCTTTTTTTTTTCTATAGGCAGCGGCCCAGCTTGATACTAGGCCGCTGCCCAGTAACCAATGGGGAGGCCCATTGTTTTAATTTCCTGGTTTTTTTTTTTTTTTTTTTTTTGCCCTATAGGCAGCCGCCCTGCATGATACTAGGCCGCTGCCCAGTAACAAATGGGGAGGCCCATTGGTTTAATTCAATGTTTTTTTATTTTATTTTTTTTTTTTATTTTTTTTTTTTTTGCCCTATAGGCAGCGGCCCAACAGGATGCTAGGCCGCTGCCCAGTAACAAATGGGGTGGCCAATTGTTTTAATTTTATGTTTTTTTTTTTTTTTTTTTTTTTTTTTTTTTTTTCTATGGGCAGCCGCCTAGCATGATTCTTGGCTGCTGCCCAGTAACCAATGGTGAGGCCCATTGGTTTAATTTCCTTTTTTATTTATTTATTTATTTATTTTTTATTTTTTCTGTAGGCAGCGGCCCAGCATGATACTAGGCCGCTGCGCACTAACCAATGGGGAGGCCCATTGTTTTAATTTCCTGTTTTTTTTTTTTTTTTTTTTTTTTCCCATAGGGAGTGGCCCAGAATGATACTAGGCCGTTGCCCAGTAACCAATGGGAAGGCCCTTTGATTTAGTTTCCTTTTTTTTTTTTTTTTTTTTCCTATGGGCATCCGGCTAGCATGATACTAGGTCGCTGCCCAGTAACCAATGGTGAGGCCCATTGGTTTAATTTTCTTTTTTTTTTCTTTCTTTTTTTTTTTCTTTTTTTTTCTATAGGCAGCGGCCCAGCATGATACTAGGCCGCTGCGCACTAACCAATGGTGAGGCCCATTGTTTTAATTTCCTGTTTTTTTTTTTTTTTTTTTTTTCCCATAGGGAGTGGCCCAGAATGATACTAGGCCGTTGCCCAGTAACCAATGGGGAGGCCCTTTGATTTAGTTTCCTTTTTTTTTTTTTTTTTCCTATGGGCAGCCGCCTAGCATGATACTAGGCCGCTGCCCAGTAACCAATGGTGAGGCCCATTGTTTTAATTTCCTTTTTTTTTTTTTTTTTTTTTTTTTCCTATAGGCAGCGGTCCAAAATGATACTAGGCCGCTGCCTAGTAACCAATGGGGAGGCCCATTGTTTTAATTTCCTGTTTTTTTTTTTTTTTTCATATGGGCAGCCGCCTAGCATGATACTAGGCCGATGCCCAGTAACCAATGGGGAGGCCCATTGTTTTAATTTCCTGTTTTTTTTTTTTTCCTATGGCCAGCCGCCTAGCATCATGCTAGGCGACTGCCCAGTAACCAATGGTGAGGCCCATTGGTTTAATTTCCTTTTTTTTTTGTTTTTTTTTTTTTTTATAGGCAGCGGCCCAACATGATACTAGGCCGCTGCCCAGTAACCAATGGGGAGGCCCATTGTTTTAATTTCTGGTTTTTTTTTTTTTTTTTTCCTATAGGCAGCGGCCAAGCATGATACTAGGCCGCTGGCCAGTAACCAATGGGGAGGCCCATTGGTTTAATTTCTTGTTTTTTTTTGTTTTTTTTTTCCTATGTGCAGCCGCCTATCATGATACTAGGCCGCTGCCCAGTAACCAATGGGGAGGCCCATTGGTTTAATTTCCTGTTTTTTTATTTTTTATTTTTTTTTTTCCTATGGGCAGCCGCCTAGCATGATACTAGGCCGCTGCCCAGTAACCAATGGTGAGGCCTATTGGTTTAATTTCCTTTTTTTTTTTTTCCAATAGGCAGCGGCCCAGCATGATACTAGGCCGCTGCCCAGTAACCAATGGGGAGGCCCATTGGATTAATTACCTATTTTTTTTTTTTCCTATGGGCAGCTGCCTAGCATGATACTAGGCCGCTGCGTAGTAACCAATGGGGAGGCCCATTGGTTTAATTTCCTGTTTTTTTTTTTTTTTTTTTTTTTCCCTATTGTTAGCCGCCTAGCATGACACTAGGCCGCTGCCCAGTAACCAATGGGGAGGCCCATTGGTTTAATTTCCTTTTTCTTTTTTTTTTTTCTTTTTTTTTTTTTTTTTTTTTTCTTTGGGCAGCCGCCTAACATGATACTAGGCCGCTGCCCAGTAACCAATGGGGAAGCCCATTGGTTTAATTTCCTGTTTTTTTTTTTTTTTTTTTCCCATAGGGAGTGGCCCAGAATGATACTAGGCCGTTGCCCAGTAACCAATGGGGAGGCCCTTTGATTTAGTTTCCTTTTTTTTTTTTTTTTTTCCTATGGGCAGCCGCCTAGCATGATACTAGGCCGCTGCCCAGTAACCAATGGTGAGGCCCATTGGTTTAATTTCCTTTTTTTTTTTTTTCTTTTTTTTTTCTTTTTTTTTCTATAGGCAGCGGCCCAGCTTGATACTAGGCCGCTGCCCAGTAACCAATGGGGAGGCCCATTGTTTTAATTTCCTGTTTTTTTTTTTTTTTTTTTTTTTTTTTTCCTACTGGCAGCCGCTTAGCATGATACTAGGCCGCTGGCCAGTAACCAATGGGGAGGCCTATTGGTTTAATTTCCGGTTTTTTTTTTTTTTTTTTTTCCTATGGGCAGCCGCCTAGCATGATACTAGGCCACTGCCCAGTAACCAATGGGAAGGCCCATTGGTTTAATTTACTGTTTTTTTTTTTTTTTTCTTTTTTTTTTTTTTTCCTATAGGCAGCGGCCCAGCATGATACTAGGCCGCTGCCCAGTAACCAATGGGGAGGCCCATTTGTTTAATTTCCTTTTTTTTTCCTTTTTCCTATGGGCAGCGGCCTAGCATGATACTAGGCCGCTGCCCTGTAACCAATGGGGAGGCCCATTGGTTTAATTTCCTGTTTTTTTTTTTCCTATGGGCAGCCGTCTAGCATGATACTAGGCCGCTGCCCAGTAACCAATGGGGAGGCCCATTGGTTTAATTTCCAGTTTTTTTTTTTTTCCTATGGGCAGCCGCCTAGCATGATACTAGGCCGCTGCCCAGTAACCAATGGGGAGGCCCATTGGTTTAATTTCCTGTTTTTTTTTTTTTTTGTTTTTTATTCCCTGTAGACAGCGGCCCAGCATGATACTAGGTCGCTGCCCAGTAACCAATGGGGAGGCCCATTGGTTTAATTTCCTATTTTTTTTTTTCCTATGGGCAGCCGCCTAGCATGATACTTGGCAGCTGCCCAGTAACCAATGGGGAGGCCCATTGGTTTAATTTCCTGTTTTTTTTTTTTTTTTTTTTTTTTTTTCCCTATAGGCAGCGGCACAGAATGATACTAGGTCGCTGCCTAGTAACCAATGGGGAGGCCCATTTGTTTAATTTCCTTTTTTTTTTTTTTTTTTTTTTTTTTTCCTATAGGCAGCGGCCCAGCATGAAACTAGGCCGCTGCCCAGTAACCAATGGGGAGGACCATTGGTTTAATTTCTTCTTTTTTTTTTTTTTTTTTTTCCTATGGGCAGCCGTCTAGCATGATACTAGGCCGCTGCCCAGTAACCAATGGGGAGGCCCATTGGTTTAATTTCCAATTTTTTTTTTTTTCCTATGGGCAGCCACCTAGCATGATACTAGGCCGTTGCCCAGTTACCAATGTGGAGGCACATTGGTTTAATATCCTCTTTTTTTTTTTTTTTTTTTTTTTTTTTTTTTTTTTTTTCTCCTATAAGCAGCGGCCCATCATGATACTAGGTCGCTGCCCAGTAACCAATGGGGAGGCCCATTGGTTTAATTTCCTGCTTTTTTTTTTTTTTTTTTTTTTTCCTATGGGCAGCCTCCTAGCAAGATACTAGGTTGCTGCCCAGTAACCAATGGTGAGGACCATTGGTTTAATTTCCTTTTTTTTTTTCTATAGGCAGCGGCCCAGCATGATACTAGGCCGCTGCCCAGTAACCAATGGGGAGGCCCATTGGTTTAAATTCCTGTTTTTTTTTTTTTTTTTCTATAGGCAGCGGCCCAGCATGATACTAGGCCGCTGCCCAGTAACCAATGGGGAAGCCCATTGTTTTAATTTCCTGTTTTTTTTTTTTTTTCCTATGGGCAGCCGCCTAGCATGATACTAGGCCGCTGCCCAGTAACCAATGTGGAGGCCTATTGGTTTAACTTCCTATTTTTTTTTTCTTTTTTTTTTTTTTTTCTATAGGCAGCGGCCCAGCTTGATACTAGGCCGCTGTCCAGTAACCAATGGGGAGGCCCATTGTTTTAATTTCCTCTTTTTTTTTATTTTTTTTCTATAGGCAGCGGCCCAGCATGATACTATGCCGCTGCCCAGTAACCAATGGGGAGGCCCATTGTTTTAATTTTCTGTATTTTTTTTTTCCTATTGGCAGCCGCCTAGCATGATACTAGGCTGCTGCCCAGTAACCAATGGGGAGGCCCATTGGTTTAATTTCCAGTTTTTTTTTTTTTTTTTTCCTATAGGCAGCGGCCCAGCATGATACTAGGCCGCTGCCCAGTAACAAATGGGGAGGCCCATTGGTTTAATTTCCTGTTTTTTTTTTTTTTTCCAATGGGCAGCCGTCTAGCATGATACTAGGCCGCTGCCCAGTAACCAATGAGGAGGCCCATTGGTTTAATTTCCTATTTTTTTTTTTCCTATGGGCAGCCGCCTAGCATGATACTAGGCTGCTGCCCAGTAACCAATGGGGAGGCCCATAGGTTTAATTTCCTGTTTTTTTTTTTTTTTTTTCTATAGGCGGCGTTCCAGCATGATACTAGGCAGCCGCACAGTAACCAATGGGGAGGCCCATTGTTTTAATTTCCTGTTTTTTTTTTTTTTTTTTTTTTCCTATATTCAGCGGCCCAGCATTATACTAGGCCGCTGCCCAGTAACCAATGGGGAGGCCCATTGGTTTAATTTCCTGTTTTATTTTTATTTTTTTTTTCCTATGGGCAGCCGCCTAGCATGATACTAGGCCGCTGCCCAGTAACAAATGGTGTGGCCCATGGGTTTAATTTCCTTTTTTTTTTTTTTTTCTATATGCAGCGGCCCAGCATGATACTAGGCCGCTGCCCAGTAACCAATGGGGAGGCCCATTGGTTTAATTTCCGGTTTTTTTTTTTTTTTTTTTTTCATATGGGCAGCCGCCTAGCATGATACTAGGCCGCTGCCCAGTAACCAATGGTGAGGCCCATTGGTCTAATTTCCTTTTTTTTTTTTTCTTTTTTTTTTTTTTTCTATAGGCAGCGGCCCAGCTTGATACTAGGCCGCTGCCCAGTAACCAATGGGGAGGCCCATTGTTTTAATTACATGTTTTTTTTTTTTTCCTACGGGCAGCCGCCTAGCATGATATTAGGCCGCTGCCCAGTAACCAATGGGGAGGCCCATTGGTTTAATTTCCTGTTTATTTATTTTTTTTTATTTTTATTTTTCCTATGGGCAGCCGCCTAGCATGATACTAGGCCGCCACCCAGTAACCAATGGTGAGACCCATTGGTTTAATTTCCTTTTTTTTTTTTCCTATAGGCAGCGGCCCAGCATGATACAAGGCCGCTGCCCAGTAACCAATGCGGAGGCCCATTGGTTTAATTTCCTTTTTATTTTTTTTTTCTATAGGCAGCCGCCTAGCATGATACTAGGCCGCTGCCCAGTAACCAATGGGGAGGCCCATTGGTCAAATTTCCTGTTTTTTTTTTTTTCCTATGGGCAACCGCCTAGCATGATACTAGGCCGCTGCCCAGTAACCAATGGTGAGGCCCATTGGTTTAATTTCAATTTTTTTTTTTTCTATAGGCAGCGGCCCAGCATAATACTAGACCGCTGCCTAGTAACCAATGGGAAGGCCCATTCTTTTAATTTCCTTTTTTTTTTTTTTTTTTTTTTCTATAGGCACCGGCCCAGCATTATACTAGGCCGCTGCCCAGTAACCAATGGGGAGGCCCATTGTTTTAATTTCCTTTTTTTTTTTTTTCCCCTATAGGCAGCGGCCCAGAATGATACTAGGCCGCTGCCCAGTAACCAATGGGGAGGCCAATTGGTTTAATTTCCTATTTTTTTTTTTTTTCCTATGGGCAGCCGCCTAGCCTGATACTAGGCCGCTGCCCAGTAACCAATGGTGAGGCCCATTGGTTTAATTTCCTTTTTTTTTTTTTTTTTCTATAGGCAGCGGCCCAGCATAATACTAGACCGCTGCCCAGTAACCAATGGGAAGGCCCATTGTTTTAATTTCCTTTTTTTTTTTTTTTTTTTTTTTTTCTATAGGCACCGGCCCAGCATGATACTAGGCCGCTGCCCAGTAACCAATGGGGAGGCCCATTGTTTTAATTTCCTTTTTTTTTTTTTTTTTTTTTTCCCTATAGGCAGCGGCCCAGAATTATACTAGGCCGCTGCCCATTAACCAATGGGGAGGCCCATTGGTTTAATTTCCTGGTTTTTTTTTTTTTTTTTTTTTTTTTTTTTCCAATGGTCAGCCGCCTAGCATGATACTAGGCCGCTGCCCAGTAACCAATGGGGAGGCCCATTGGTTTAATTTCCTTATTTTTTTTTTCCTATGGGCAGCCGCCTAGCCTGATACTAGGCCGCTGCCCAGTAACCAATGGGGAGGCCCATTGGTTTAATTTCCTGGTTTTTTTTTTTTTTTTTTTTTTTTCCAATGGTCAGCCGCCTAGCATGATACTAGGCCGCTGCCCAGTAACCAATGGGGAGGCCCATTGGTTTAATTTCCTTTTTTTTTTTTTTTCCTATGGGCAGCCGCCTAGCCTGATACTAGGCCGCTGCCCAGTAACTAATGTGGAGGCCCATTGGTTTAATTTCCTGTTTTTTTTTTTTTTTTTTTTTTTTTTTTTTATCCTATGGGCAGCCGCCTAGTATAATACTAGGCCGCTGCCCAGTAACCAATGGGGAGGCCCATTGGTTTAATTTCCTGTTTTATTTTTTTTTATTTTTTATTTTTTTCCTATGGGCAGCCGTCTAGCATGATACTAGGCCGCTGCCCAGTAACCAATGGGGAGGCCTATTGGTTTAATTTCCTGTTTTTTTTTTTTTTTTTTTTTTTTTCCTTTGGGCAGCCGCCTAGCATGATACTCGGCCGCTGCCCAGTAACCATGGGGAGGCCCATTGGTTTAATTTCCTGTTTTTTTTTTTTTTTTTTTTTCATATGGGCAGCCGCCTAGCATGATACTAGGCCGCTGCCCAGTAACCAATGGTGAGGCCCATTGGTTTAATTTCCTTTTTTTTTTTTTTTCTATAGGCAGCGGCCCAGCTTGATACTAGGCCGCTGCCCAGTAACCAATGGGGAGGCCTATTGTTTTAATTACCTGTTTTTTTTTTTTTTTTTTTCCTACGGGCTGCCGCCTAGCATGATATTAGGCCGCTGCCTAGTAACCAATGGGGAGGCCCATTGGTTTAATTTCCTGTTTTTTTTTTTTTTTTTTTTTTTGCTATAGGCAGCGGCCCAGCATGATACTAGGCCGATGCCCAGTAACCAATGGGGAGGCCCATTGGTTTAATTTCTTGTTTTTTTTTTTTTTTTTTTTTTTTTTTTTTTTTTTTTTTTTTTTTTCCTATGTGCATTCGTCTAGCATAATAATAGGCCGCTGCCCAGTAACCAATGGGGAGGCCCATTGTTTTTTTTTTTTTTTTTCCTATGGGCAGCCGCCTAGCATGATACTAGGTCGCTGCTCAGGAACCAATGGGGAGGCCCATTGGTTTAATTTCCTGTTTTTTTTTTTTTTTTTTTTCCCTATAGGCAACGGCCCAGCATGATACTAGGTCGCTGCCCATTAACCAATGGGGAGGCCCATTGGTTTAATTTCCTGTTTTTTTTTTTTCCCTATAGGCAGCGGCCCAGCAAGATACTAGGCCGCTGCCCAGTAACCAATGGGGAGGCCCATTGTTTTAATTTACTGTTTCTTTTTTTTTTTTTTTTTTTTTTCCTATGGGCAGCCGCCTAGCATGATACTAGGTCGCTGCTCAGTACCCAATGGGGAGGCCCATTGGTTTAATTTCCTTTTTTTTTTTTTTCCTATGGGCAGCAGCCTAGCATGATACTAGGCCGCTGCCCAGTAACCAATTGGGAGGCCCATTGGTTTAATTTCCTATTTTTTTATTTTTTATTTTTTTTTATTTTTTTTATTTTTTTATAGGCAGCGGCCCAGCATGATACTAGGCCGCTGCCCAGTAACCAATGGGGAGGCCCATTGTTTTAATTTCCTGTTTTTTTTTTTTTTTTTTTTTTTTTTTTTTCCTATATTCAGCGGCCCAGCATGATACTATGTCGCTGCACAGTAACCAATGGGGAGGCCCATTGGTTTAATTTCCTGTTTTTTTTTTTTTTCTTTTTTTTTTTTCCTATGGGCA
This sequence comes from Ehretia macrophylla, assembly GCA_037974665.1. Taxonomy (NCBI): domain Eukaryota; kingdom Viridiplantae; phylum Streptophyta; class Magnoliopsida; order Boraginales; family Ehretiaceae; genus Ehretia; species Ehretia macrophylla. Next base: position 66,861,277 of record CM075775.1, read on the forward strand.
GCCGCCTAGCATGATACTAGGCCGCTGCCCAGTAACCAATGGTGAGGCCCATGGGTTTAATTTTTTTTTTTTTTTTTTTTTTTTCTTTAGGCAGCCGCCCAGCATGATACTAGGCCGCTGCCCAGTAACCAATGGGGAGGCCCATTGGTTTAATTTCCTTTTTTTTTTTTTTTTTTTTTTTCATATGGGCAGCCGCCTAGCATGATACTAGGCCGCTGCCCAGTAACCAATGGTGAGGCCCATTGGTTTAATTTCCTTTTTTTTTTTTTTCTTTAGGCAGCGGCCCAGCTTGATACTAGGCCGCTGCCCAGTAACCAATGGGGAGGCCAATTGTTTTAATTACCTTTTTTTTTTTTTTTTTTTCCTACGGGTTGCCGCCTAGCATGATATTAGGCCGCTGCCAGTAACCAATGGGGAGGCCCATTGGTTTAATTTCCTGTTTTTTTTTTTTTTCCTATGGGCAGCCGCCTAGCATGATACTAGGCCGCTGCCCAGTAACCAATGGTGAGGCCCATTGGTTTAATTTCCTTTTTTTTTTTTCCTATAGGCAGCGGCCCATCATGATACTAGGCCGCTGCCCAGTAACCAATGCGGAGGCCCATTGGTTTAATTTCCTTTTTTTTTTTTTTTCCTATAGGCAGCCGCCTAGCATGATACTAGGCCGCTGCCCAGTAACCAATGGGGAGGCCCATTGTTTTAATTTCTTTTTTTTTTTTTTTTTTCCTATAGGCAGCGACCCAGCATGATACTAGGCCACTGCCCATTAACCAATGGGGAGGCCCATTGTTTTAATTTCATTTTTTTTTCCTGTGGGCAGCCGCCTAGCATGATACTAGGCCGCTGCCCAATAACCAATGGGGAGGCCCTTTGGGTTTTTTTTTTTTTTTTTTCCTATTGGCAGCCGCCTAGCAAGATACTATGCCGCTGCCCAGTAACCAATGGGGAGGCCCATTGGTTAAATTTCCTGTTTTTTTTTTTTTCCAATGGGCAACCGCCTAGCATGATACTAGGCCGCTGCCCAGTAACCAATGGTGAGGCCCATTGGTTTAATTTCCTTTTTTTTTTTTTCCTATAGGTAGCGGCCCAGCATGATACTAGGCCGCTGCCCAGTAACCAATGCGGAGGCCCATTGGTTTAATTTCCTTTTTTTTTTTTTCCTATAGGCAGCCGCCTAGCATGATACTAGGCCGCTGCCCAATAACCAATGGGGAGGCCCATTGTTTTAATTTCTTTTTTTTTTTTTTTTTCCTATAGGCAGCGACCCAGCATGATACTAGGCCGCTGCCCAGTAACCAATGGGGAGGCCCATTGTTTTAATTTTCTGTATTTTTTTTTTCCTATTGGCAGCCGCCTAGCATGATACTAGGCCGCTGCCTAGTAACCAATGGGGAGGCCCATTGGTTTAATTTCCAGTTTTTTTTTTTTTTTTTTCCCTATAGGCAGCGGCCCAGCATGATACTAGGCCGCTGCCCAGTAACCAATGGGGAGGCCCATTGGTTTAATTTCCTCTTTTTTTTTTTTTTTTTTTTAATATGGGCAGCCGCCTAGCATGATACTAGGCCGCTGCCCAGTAACCAATGGTGAGGCCCATTGGTCTAATTTCCTTTTTTTTTTTTTCTTTTTTTTTTTTTTTTCTTCTATAGGCAGCTGCCCAGCTTGATACTAGGCCGCTGCCCAGTAACCAATGGGGAGGCCCATTGTTTTAATTACCTGTTTTTTTTTTTTTTTTTTCCTACGGGCAGCCGCCTAGCATGATATTAGGCCGCTGCGCAGTAACCAATGGGAAGGCCCATTGGTTTAATTTCCTGTTTTTTTTTTTTTTTTTTTTTTTTTCCTATGGGCAGCCGCCTAGCATGATACTAGGCCGCCGCCCAGTAACCAATGGTGATACCCATTGGTTTAATTTCCTTTTTTTTTTTTTTCCTATAGGCAGCGGCCCAGCATGATACAAGGCCGCTGCCCAGTAACCAATGCAGAGGCCCATTGGTTTAATTTCTTGTTTTTTTTGTTTTTTTTTTTCTATAGGCAGCCGCCTAGCATGATACTAGGCCGCTGCCCAGTATCCAATGGGGATGCCCATTGGTTAAATTTCCTGTTTTTTTTTTTCCTATGGGCAACCGCCTAGCATGATACTAGGCCGCTGCCCAGTAACCAATGGTGTGGCCCATTGGTTTAATTTCCTTTTTTTTTTTTTTTTTTTTCTATATGCAGCGGCCCAGCATAATACTTGACCGCTGCCCAGTAACCAATGGGAAGGCCTATTGTTTTAATTTCCTTTTTTTTTTTTTTTTTTCCTATAGGCAGCGGCCCAGAATGATACTAGGCCGCTGCCCAGTAACCAATAGGGAGGCCCATTGGTTTAATTTCCTGTTTTTTTTTTTTTTTTTTTTTTTTTTTTTACAATGGTCAGCCGCCTAGCATGATACTAGGCCGCTGCCCAGTAACCAATGGCGAGGCCCATTGGTTTAATTTCCTATTTTTTTTTTTTCCTATGGGCAGCCGCCTAGCCTGATACTAGGCCGCTGCCCAGTAACCAATGGGGAGGCCCATTGGTTTATTTTCCGGTTTTATTTTTTTTTATTATTTTTTTTTTCCTATGGGCAGCCGTCTAGCATGATACTAGGCCGCTGCCCAGTAACCAATGGGGAGGCCTATTGGTTTAATTTCCTGTTTTTTTTTTTTTTTTTTCTTATGGGCAGCCGCCTAGCATGATACTAGGCCACTGCCCAGTAACCAATGGGGAGGCCCATAGGATTAATTTACTGTTTTTTTTTTTTTTTTTTTTTTTTCTATAGGCAGCGTCCCAGCATGATACTAGGCCGCCGCCTAGTAACCAATGGGGAGGCCCATTGTTTTAATTTCCTGTTTTTTTTTTTTTCTTATATTCAGCGGCCCAGCATGATACTAGGCCGCTGCCCAGTAACCAATGGGGAGGCCCAATGGTTTAATTTCCTGTTTTTTTTTTTTTTCCTATGGGCAGCCGCCTAGCATGATACTAGGTCGCTGCCCAGTAACCAATGGTGAGGCCCATGGGTTTAATTTCCTTTTTTTTTTTTTTCTATAGGCAGCGGCCCAGCATGATACTAGGTCGCTGCCCAGTAACCAATGGTGAGGCCCATTGGTCTAATTTCCTTTTATTTTTTTTTTCTTTTTTTTTTTTTTTTCTCTAGGCAGCGGCCCAGCTTGATACTAGGCCGCTGCCCAGTAACCAATGGGGAGGCCCATTGTTTTAATTACATGTTTTTTTTTTCCTACGGGCAGCTGCCTAGCATGATATTAGGCCGATGCCCAGTAACCAATGGGGAGGCCCATTGGTTTAATTTCCTGTTTATTATTTTTATTTTTTATTTTTTTTTTCCTATGGGCAGCCGCCTAGCATGATACTAGGCCGCCGCCCAGTAACCAATGGTGAGACCCATTGGTTTAATTTCCTTTTTTTTTTTTTGTTCCTATAGGCAGCGGCCCAGCATGATACAAGGCCGCTGCCCAGCAACCAATGCGGAGGCCCATTGGTTTAATTTCCTGTTTTTTTTTTTTTTTTTCTATAGGCAGCCGCCTAGCATGATACTAGCCCGCTGCCCAGTAACCAATGGGGAGGCCCATTGGTTAAATTTCCTGTTTTTTTTTCTTTTCCTATGGGCAACCGCCTAGCATGATACTAGGCCGCTGCCCAGTAACCAATGGTGAGGCCCATTGGTTTAATTACCTTTTTTTTTTTTTTTTTTTCTATAGGCAGCGGCCCAGCATAATACTAGACCGCTGCCCAGTAACCAATGGGAAGGCCCATTGTTTTAATTTCCTTTTTTTTTTTTTTTTTTTTTTTATAGGCACCGGCCCAGCATGATACTAGGCCGCTGCCCAGTAACCAATGGGGAGGCCCATTGTTTTAATTTCCTTTTTTTTTTTTTTTTTCCCCTATAGGCAGCAGCCCAGAATGATACTAGGCCGCTGCCCAGTAACCAATAGGGAGGCCCATTGGTTTAATTTCCTGGTTTTTTTTTTTTTTTTTTTTTTCCAATGGTCAGCCGCCTAGCATGATACCAGGCCACTGCCCAGTAACCAATGGGGAGGCCCATTGGTTTAATTTCCTATTTTTTTTTTCCTATGGGCAGCCGGCTAGCCTGATACTAGGCCGCTGCCCAGTAACTAATGGGGAGGCCCATTGGTTTAATTTGCTGTTTTTTTTTTTTTTTTTTTTTTTTTTTTATCCTATGGGCAGCCGCCTAGTAGAATACTAGGCCGCTGCCCAGTAACCAATGGGGAGGCCCATTGGTTTAATTTCCTGTTTTATTTTTTTTTATTTTTTATTTTTTTCCTATGGGCAGCCGTCTAGCATGATCCTAGGCCGCTGCCCAGTAACCAATGGGGAGGCCTATTGGTTTAATTTCCTGTTTTTTTTTTTTTTTTTTTCCTATGGGCAGCCGCCTAGCATGATACTCGGCAGCTGCCCAGTAACCATGGGGAGGCCCATTGGTTTAATTTCTTGTTTTTTTTTTTTTTTTTTTTTTTCATATGGGCAGCCGCCTAGCATGATACTAGGCCGCTGCCCAGTAACCATGGGGAGGCCCATTGGTTTAATTTCTTGTTTTTTTTTTTTTTTTTTTTTCATATGGGCAGCCGCCTAGCATGATACTAGGCCGCTGCCCAGTAACCAATGGTGAGGCCCATTGGTTTAATTTCCTTTTTTTTTTTTTTTTTCTATAGGCAGCGGCCCAGCTTGATACTAGGTCGCTGCCCAGTAACCAATGGGGAGGCCCATTGTTTAATTACCTGTTTTTTTTTTTTTTTTCCTACGGGATGCCACCTAGCATGATATTAGGCCGCTGCCCAGTAACCAATGGGGAGGCCCATTGGTTTAATTTGCTGTTTTTTTTTTTTTTTTTTTTTTTTTTTGCTATAGGCAGCGGCCCAGCATGATACTAGGCCGATGCCCAGTAACCAATGGGGAGGCCCATTGGTTTAATTTCTTGTTTTTTTTTTTTTTTTTTTTTTTTTTTTCCTATGGGCAGCCGTCTAGCATAATAATAGGCCGCTGCCCAGTAACCAATGGGGTGGCCCATTGGTTTAATTTTCTTGTTTTTTTTTTTTTTCCTATGGGCAGCCGCCTAGCATGATACTAGGCCGCTGCCCAGTAACCAATGGGGAGGCCCATTGGTTTAATTTCCTGTTTTTCTTTTTTTTTTTTTTTTTCCCTATAGGCAACGGCCCAGCATGATACTAGGTCGCTGCCCAGTAACCAATGGGGAGGCCCATTGGTTTAATTTCCTGTTTTTTTTTTTCCCTATAGGCAGCGGCCCAGCAAGATACTAGGCCGCTGCCCAGTAACCAATGGGGAGGCCCATTGTTTTAATTTCCTGTTTCTTTTTTTTTTTTTTTTTTTTTTTTTCTATGGGCAGCCGCCTATCATGATACTAGGCCGCTGCCCAGTAACCAATGGGGAGGCCCATTGTTTTAATTTCCTGTTTTTTTTTTTTTTTGTTTTTTTTTTCCTAGGGGCAGCCGCCTAGCATGATACTAGGCCGCTGCCCAGTAACCAATGGGGAGGCCCATTGGTTTAATTTCCTATTTTTTTATTTTTTATTTTTTTTTATTTTTTTTATTTTTCTATATGCAGCGGCCCAGCATGATACTAGGCCGCTGCCCAGTAACCAATGGGGAGGCCCATTGTTTTAATTTCCTGTTTTTTTTTTTTTTTTTTTTTTTTCCTATATTCAGCGGCCCAGCATGATACTATGTCGCTGCCCAGTAACCAATGGGGAGGCCCATTGGTTTAATTTCCTGTATTTTTTTTTTTTTTCCTATGGGCAGCCGCCTAGCATGATACTAGGCCGCTGCCCAGTAACCAATGGTGAGGCCCATGGGTTTAATTTTCTTTTTTTTTTTTTTTTTTTTTCTATAGGCAGCCGCCCAGCATGATACTAGGCCGCTGCCCAGTAACCAATGGGGAGGCCCATTGGTTTAATTTCCTTTTTTTTTTTTTTTTTTTTCATATGGGCAGCCGCCTAGCATGATACTAGGCCGCTGCCCAGTAACCAATGTTGAGGCCCATTTGTTTAATTTCCTTTTTTTTTTTTTTTCTTTAGGCAGCGGCCCAGCTTGATACTAGGCCGCTGCCCAGTAATAAATGGGGAGGCCAATTGTTTTAATTACCTTTTTTTTTTTTTTTTTCCTACGGGTTGCCGCCTAGCATGATATTAGGACGCTGCCAGTAACCAATGGGGAGGCCCATTGGTTTAATTTCCTGTTTTTTTTTTTTTTTTTTTTTTCCTATGGGCAGCCGCCTAGCATGATACTAGGCCGCTGCCCAGTAACCAATGGTGAGGCCCATTGGTTTAATTTCCTTTTTTTTTTTCCTATAGGCAGCGGCCCTGCATGATACTAGGCCGCTGCCCAGTAACCAATGCGGAGGCCCATTGGTTTAATTTCTTTTTTTTTTTCTTTTCCTATAGGCAGCCGCCTAGCATGATACTAGGCCGCTGCCCAGTAACCAATGGGGAGGCCCATTGTTTTAATTTCCATTTTTTTTTTTTTTTTTCCTATAGGCAGCGACCCAGCATGTTACTAGGCCACTGCCCAGTAACCAATGGGGAGGCCCATTGTTTTAATTTCATTTTTTTTTCCTATGGGCAGCAGCCTAGCATGATACTAGGCCGCAGCCCAGTAACCAATGGTGAGGCCCATTGGTTTAATTTCCTTTTTTTTTTTTTTTTTTTTTCCTATAGGCAGCCGCCTAGCATGATACTAGGCCGCTGCCCAGTAACCAATGGGGAGGCCCATTGGTTAAATTTCCTGTTTTTTTTTTTTTTTCCCATGGGCAACCGCCTAGCATGATATTAGGCCGCTGCCCAGTAACCAATGGTGAGGCCCATTGGTTTAATTTCCTTTTTTTTTTTTCCTATAGGCAGCGGCCCAGCATGATACTAGGCCGCTGCCCAGTAACCAATGCGGAGGCCCATTGGTTTAATTTCCTTTTTTTTTTTTCCTATAGGCAGCCGCCTAGCATGATACTAGGCCGCTGCCCAGTAACCAATGGGGAGGCCCATTGTTTTAATTTCTTTTTTTTTTTTTTTTCCTATAGACAGCGACCCAGCATGATACTAGGCCGCTGCCCAGTAACCAATGGGGAGGCCCATTGTTTTAATTTTCTGTATTTTTTTTTCCTATGGGCAGCCGCCTAGCATGATACTAGGCCGCTGCCCAGTAACCAATGGGGAGGCCCATTGGTTTAATTTCCAGTTTTTTTTTTTTTTTTTTCCTATAGGCAGTGGCCTAGCATGGTACTAGGCCGCTGCCCAGTAACCTATGGGGAGGCCCATTGGTTTAATTTCCTATTTTTTTTTTCTTTTTTTTTTTTTTTTTCATATGGGCAGCCGCCTAGCATGACACTAGGCCGCTGCCCAGTAACCAATGGTGAGGCCCATTGGTCTAATTTCCTTTTTTTTTTTTCTTTTTTTTTTTTTTTTTTTCTATAGGCAGCGGCCCAGCTTGATACTAGGCCGCTGCCAGTAACCAATGGGGAGGCCCATTGTTTTAATTACCTGTTTTTTTTTTTTTTTTTTTTTTCCTACGGGCAGCCGCCTAGCATGATATTAGGCCGCTGCCCAGTAACCAATGGGGAGGCCCATTGGTTTAATTTCCTGTTTTTTTTTTTTTTTTTTTTTTTCCTACGGGCAGCCGCCTAGCATGATACTAGGCCGCCGCCCAGTAACCAATGGTGAGACCCATTGGTTTAATTTCCTTTTTCTTTTTTTTTCCTATAGGCAGCGGCCCAGCATGATACAAGGCTGCTGCCCAATAACCAATGCGGAGGCCCATTGGTTTAATTTCCTTTTTTTTTTTTTTTTTTTTCTATAGGCTGCCGCCTAGCATGATACTAGGCCGCTGCCCAGTATCCAATGGGGAGGCCCATTGGTTAAATTTACTGTTTTTTTTTTTTTCCTATGGGCAACCGCCTAGCATGATACTAGGCCGCTGCACAGTAACCAATGGTGAGGCCCATTGGTTTAATTTCCTTTTTTTTTTTTTTTTTTTTTTTTCTATAGGCAGCGGCCCAGCATAATACTAGACCGCTGCCCAGTAACCAATGGGAAGGCCCATTGTTTTAATTTCCTTTTTTTTTTCTTTTTTTTTTTTTTCTATAGGCACCGGCCCAGCATGATACTAGGCCACTGCCCAGTAACCAATGGGGAGACCCATTGTTTTAATTTCCTTTTTTTTTTTTTTTTTCCTATAGGCCGCGGCCCAGAATGATACTAGGCCGCTCCCCAGTACCCATTGGGGAGGCCCTTTGGTTTATTTTCCTGTTTTTTTTTTTTTTTTTTTTTTTTCCAATGGTCAGCCGCCTAGCATGATACTAGGCCACTGCCCAGTAACTAATGGGGAGGCACATTGGTTTAATTTCCAGTTTTTTTTTTTTTTTTTTTTTTTTTTTTTTTTTCCAATGGTCAGCCGCCTAGCATGATACTAGGCCGCTGCCCAGTAACTAATGGGGAGGCCCATTGGTTTAATTTCCTATTTTTTTTTTCCTATGGGCAGCCGCCTAGCCTGATACTAGGCCGCTGCCCAGTAACTAATGGGGAGGCCCATTGGTTTAATTTCCTATTTTTTTTTTTTTTTTTTTTTTTTTTATCCTATGGGCAGCCGCCTAGTATAATACTAGGCCGCTGCCCAGTAACCAATGGGGAGGCCCATTGGTTTAATTTCCGATTTTATTCTTTTTTATTATTATTTTTTTTTCCTATGGGCAGCCGTCTAGCATGGTACTAGGCCGCTGCCCAGTAACCAATGGGGAGGCCTATTGGTTTAATTTCCTGTTTTTTTTTTTTTTTTTTTTTTTCCTATGAGCAGCCGCCTAGCATGATACTCGGCCGCTGCCCAGTAACCATGGGGAGGCCCATTGGTTTAATTTCCTGTTTTTTTTTTTTTTTTTCATATTAGCAGCCGCCTAGCATGATACTAGGCCGCTGCCCAGTAACCAATGGTGAGTCCCATTGGTTTAATTTCCTTTTTTTTTTTTTTTTTTCTATAGGCAGCGGCCCAGCTTGATACTAGGCCGCTGCCCAGTAACCAATTGGGAGGCCCATTGTTTTAATTACCTGTTTTTTTTTTTTTTTTTTTCCTACGGCTTGCCGCCTAGCATGATATTAGGCCGCTACCCAGTAACCAATGGGGAGGCCCATTGGTTTAATTTCCTTTTTTTTTTTTTTTTTTTTTTTTTTTCCTATAGGCAGCGGCCCAGCATGATACTAGGCCGATGCCCAGTAACCAATGGGGAGGCCCATTGGTTTAATTTCTTTTTTTTTTTTTTTTTTTTTTTTTTCCCTATGGGCAGCCGTCTAGCATGATAATAGGCCGCTGCCCAGTAACCAATGGGGAGGCCCATTGGTTTAATTTCTTGTTTTTTTTTTTTTTTCCTATGGGCAGCCGCCTAGCATGATACTAGGCCGCTGCCCAGTAACCAATGGTGAGGCCCATTGGTTAATTTCATTTTTTTTTTCCTATAGGCAGCTCCCCAGCATGATACTAGGCCGCTGCCCAGTAACCAATGCGGAGGCCCATTGGTTTAATTTCCTTTTTTTTTTTTTTTCCTATAGGCAGCCGCCTAGCATGATACTAGGCCGCTGCCCAGTAACCAATGGGGAGGCCCATTGTTTTAATTTCCTTTTTTTTTTTTTTTCCTATAGGCAGCGACCCAGCATGATACTAGGCCACTGCCCAGTAACCAATGGGGAGGCCCATTGTTTTAATTTCATTTTTTTTTCCTATGGGCAGCCGCCTAGCATGACACTAGGCCGCTGCCCAGTAACCAATGGTGAGGCCCATTGGTTTAATTTCCTGTTTTTTTTTTTTTTTTTTTTTTCCTATAGGCAGCCGCCTAGCATGATACTAGGCCGCTGCCCAGTAACCAATGGGGAGGCCCATTGGTTAAATTTCCTGTTTTTTTTTTTTTTCCTATGGGCAACCGCCTAGCATGATACTAGGCCGCTGCCCAGTAACCAATGGTGAGGCCCATTGGTTTAATTTCCTTTTTTTTTTTTCCTATAGGCAGCGGCCCAGCATGATACTAGGCCGCTGCCCAATAACCAATGCGGAGGCCCATTGGTTTAATTTCCTATTTTTTTTTTCCTATAGGCAACTGCCTAGCATGATAATAGGCCGCTGCCCAGTAACCAATGGGGAGGCCCATTGTTTTAATTTCTTTTTTTTTTTTTTTTTTTTTTTCCTATAGGCAGCGACCCAGCATGATACTAGGCCGCTGCCCAGTAACCAATGGGGAGACCCATTGTTTTAATTTCATTTTTTTTTTCCTATGGGCAGCCGCCTAGCATGATACTAGGCCGCTGCCCAGTAACCAATGGTGAGGCCCATTGGTTTAATTTCCTGTTTTTTTTTTTTTTTCCTACAGGCAGCCGCCTAGCATGATACTAGGCCGCTGCCCAGTAACAAATGGGGAGGCCCATTGGTTTAATTTCCTGTTTTTTTTTTTTTTTTTTTTCCTATGGGCAGCCGCCTAGCATGATACTAGGCCGCTGCCCAGTAACCAATGCTGAGGTCCATTGGTTTAATTTCCTTTTTTTTTTTCCTATAGGCAGCGGCCCAGCATGATACTAGGCCGCTGCCCAGTAACCAATGCGGAGGCCCATTGGTTTAATTTCCTTTTTTTTTTTTCCTATAGGCAGCCGCCTAGCATGATACTAGGCCGCTGCCTAGTAACCAATGGGGAGGCAGATTGTTTTAATTTCCTTTTTTTTTTTTTTTTTTTTCCTATAGGCAGCGACCCAGCATGATACTAGGCCGCTGCCCAGTAACCAATGGGGAGGCCCATTGTTTTAATTTCATTTTTTTTTCCTATGGGCAGCAGCCTAGCATGATACTAGGCCGCTGCCCAGTAACCAATGGTGAGGCCCATTGGTTTAATTTCCTTTTTTTTTTTTTTTTTTCATATAGGCAGCCGCCTAGCATGATACTAGGCCGCTGCCCAGTAACCAATGCGGAGGCCCATTGGTTTAATTTCCTTTTTTTTTTTTTTTCCTATAGGCAGCCGCCTAGCATGATACTAGGCCGCAGCCCAGTAACCAATGGGAGCCCATTGTTTTAATTTCCTTTTTTTTTTTTTTCCTATAGGCAGCGACCCAGCATGATACTAGGCCACTGCCCAGTAACCAATGGGGAGGCCCATTGTTTTAATTTCATTTTTTTTACCTCTGGGCAGCCGCCTAGCATGAAACTAGGCCGCTGCCCAGTAACCAATAGGGAGGCCCATTGGTTTAATTTCCTGTTTTTTTATTATTATTTTTTTCCTATAGGCAGCCGCCTAGCATGATACTAGGCCGCTGCCCAGTAACCAATGGGGAGGCCCATTGGTTTAATTTCCTAGTTTTTTTTTTTTTTCCTATGGGCAACCGCCTAGCATGATACTAGGCCGCTGCCCAGTAACCAATGGTGAGGCCCATTGGTTTAATTTCCTTTTTTTTTTTTCCTATAGGCAGCGGCCCAGCATGATACTAGGCCGCTGCCCAATAACCAATGCGGAGGCCCATTGGTTTAATTTCCTATTTTTTTTTTTTCCTATAGGCAACTGCCTAGCATGATACTAGGCCGCTGCCCAGTAACCAATGGGGAGGCCCATTGTTTTAATTTCTTTTTTTTTTTTTTTTTTTTTTCCTATAGGCAGCGACCCAGCATGATACTAGGCCGCTGCCCAGTAACCAATGGGGAGACCCATTGTTTTAATTTCATTTTTTTTTTCCTATGGGCAGCCGCCTAGCATGATACTAGGCCGCTGCCCAGTAACCAATGGTGAGGCCCATTGGTTTAATTTCCTGTTTTTTTTTTTTTTCCTACAGGCAGCCGCCTAGCATGATACTAGGCCGCTGCCCAGTAACAAATGGGGAGGCCCATTGGTTTAATTTCCTGTTTTTTTTTTTTTTTTTTTTTCCTATGGGCAGCCGCCTAGCATGATACTAGGCCGCTGCCCAGTAACCAATGGTGAGGTCCATTGGTTTAATTTCCTTTTTTTTTTTTCCTATAGGCAGCGGCCCAGCATGATACTAGGCCGCTGCCCAGTAACCAATGCGGAGGCCCATTGGTTTAATTTCCTTTTTTTTTTTTCCTATAGGCAGCCGCCTAGCATGATACTAGGCCGCTGCCTAGTAACCAATGGGGAGGCAGATTGTTTTAATTTCATTTTTTTTTTTTTTTTTTCCTATAGGCAGCGACCCAGCATGATACTAGGCCGCTGCCCAGTAACCAATGGGGAGGCCCATTGTTTTAATTTCATTTTTTTTTTCCTGTGGGCAGCAGCCTAGCATGATACTAGGCCGCTGCCCAGTAACCAATGGTGAGGCCCATTGGTTTAATTTCCTTTTTTTTTTTTTTTTTTTCATATAGGCAGCCGCCTAGCATGATACAAGGCCGCTGCCCAGTAACCAATGCGGAGGCCCATTGGTTTAATTTCCTTTTTTTTTTCCTATAGGCAGCCGCCTAGCATGATACTAGGCCTCTGCCCAGTAACCAATGGGGAGGCCCATTGGTTAAATTTCCTGTTTTTTTTTTTTTTTTTTTTTTTTTTTTTTTCTATGGGCAACCGCCTAGCATGATACTAGGCCGCTGCCCAGTAACCAATGGTGAGGCCCATTGGTTTAATTTCCTTTTTTTTTTTTTTTCTATAGGCAGCGGCCCAGCATGATACTAGGCCGCTGCCCAGTAACAAATGGGGAGGCCCATTGCTTAAATTTCCTGTTTTTTTTTTTTTTTTTTTTTTTTTTTCCCTATGGGCAGCCGCCTAGCATGATACTAGGTCGCTGCCCAGTAACCAATGGTGAGTCCCATTGGTTTAATTTCCTTTTTTTTTTTTTTTTTTCTATAGGCAGCGGCCCAGCATGATACTAGGCCGCTGCCCAGTAACCAATGGGAGGCCCATTGTTTTAATTTCCTTTTTTTTTTTTTTTCCTATAGGCAGCGACCCAGCATGATACTAGGCCACTGCCCAGTAACCAATGGGGAGGCCCATTGTTTTAATTTCATTTTTTTTTCCTATGGGCAGCCGCCTAGCATGATACTAGGCCGCTGCCCAGTAACCAATGGGGAGGCCCATTGGTTTAATTTCCTGTTTTTTTTTTTTTTTTTTTTTCCTATATGCAGCCGCCTAGCATGATACTAGGCCGCTGCCCAGTAACCAATGGGGAGGCCCATTGGTTAAATTTCCTGTTTTTTTGTTTTTTTTCCTATGGGCAACCGCCTAGCATGATACTACGCCGCTGCCCAGTAACCAATGGTGAGGCCCATTGGTTTAATTTCCTTTTTTTTTTTTCCTATAGGCAGCGGCCCAGCATGATACTAGGCCGCTGCCCAATAACCAATGCGGAGGCCCATTGGTTTAATTTCCTTTTTTTTTTTTTTTCCTATAGGCAGCTGCCTAGCATGATACTAGGCCGCTGCCCAGTAACCAATGGGGTGGCCCATTGGTTTTTTTTTTTTTTTTTTTTTTTTCCTATGGGCAACCGCCTAGAATGATACTAGGCCGCTGCCCAGTAACCAATGGAGAGGCCCATTGTTTTAATTTCATTTTTTTTTTCCTATGGGCAGCCGCCTAGCTTGATACTAGGCCGCTGCCCAGTAACCAATGGAGAGGCCCATTGGTTTAATTTCCTTTTTTTTTTTTTCCTATGGGCAGCCGCCAACCATGATACTAGGCCGCTGCCCAGTAACAAATGGGGAGGCCCATTGGTTTAATTTCCTGTTTTTTTTTTTTTTTTTTTTTTTTCCTATGGGCAGCCGCCTAGCATGATACTAGGCCGCTGCCCAGTAACCAATGGTGAGGTCCATTGGTTTAATTTCCTTTTTTTTTTTTTCCTATAGGCAGCGGCCCAGCATGATACTAGGCCGCTGCCCAGTAACCAATGCGGAGGCCCATTGGTTTAATTTCCTTTTTTTTTTTTCCTATAGGCAGCCGCCTAGCATGATACTAGGCCGCTGCCTAGTAACCAATGGGGAACACATTGTTTTAATTTCCTTTTTTTTTTTTTTTTTTTCCTATAGGCAGCGACCCAGCATGATACTAGGCCGCTGCCCAGTAACCAATGGGGAGGCCCATTGTTTTAATTTCATTTTTTTTTTCCTATGGGCAGCAGCCTAGCATGATACTAGGCCGCTGCCCAGTAACCAATGGTGAGGCCCATTGGTTTAATTTCCTTTTTTTTTTTTTTTTTCCTATAGGCAGCCGCCTAGCATGATACAACGCCGCTGCCCAGTAACCAATGCGGAGGCCCATTGGTTTAATTTCCTATTTTTTTTTTCCTATAGGCAGCCGCCTAGCATGATACTAGGCCGCTGCCCAGTAACCAATGGGGAGGCCCATTGGTTAAATTTCCTGTTTTTTTTTTTTTTTTTTTTTTTTTTTCCTATGGGCAACCGCCTAGCATGATACTAGGCCGCTGCCCAATAACCAATGGTGAGGCCCATTGGTTTAATTTCCTTTTTTTTTTTTTTTCTATAGGCAGCGGCCCAGCATGATACTAGGCCGCTGCCCAGTAACAAATGGGGAGGCCCATTGCTTAAATTTCCTGTTTTTTTTTTTTTTTTTTTTTTTTTTTTTTTTTCCTATGGGCAGCCGCCTAGCATGATACTAGGTCGCTGCCCAGTAACCAATGGTGAGTCCCATTGGTTTAATTTCCTTTTTTTTTTTTTTTTCTATAGGCAGCGGCCCAGCATGATACTAGGCCGCTGCCCAGTAACCAATGGGGAGGCCCATTGTTTTAATTTCCTGTTTTTTTTTTTTTTTTTTTTTTTTTTTTTTTTTTTCATATAGGAAGCGGCCCTGAATGATACTAGGCCGCTGCCCAGTAACTAATGGGGAGGCCCATTGGTTTAATTTCCTGTTTTTTTTTTTTTTTTTCCCATGGGCAGCCGCCTAGCATGATACTAGGCCGCTGCCCAGTAACCAATGGGGAGGCCCATTGGTTTAATTTCCTGTTTTTTATTTATTTTTTATTTTTTCCTTTAGGCAGCGGCCCAGCATGATACTAGGCCGCTGCCCAGTTACCAATGGTGAGGCCCATTGGTTTAATTTCCTTTTTTTTTTTTTTTTTTCCTCCCATGGGCAGTCGCCTAGCTTGATACTAGGCCGCTACCCAGTAACCAATGGGGAGGCCCATTGGTTTAATTTCCTTTTTTTTTTTTTTTTTTTTTTTTTTTCCTTCCTATGGGCAGCCGCCTAGCATGATACTAGGCCGCTACCCAGTAACCAATGGGGAGGCCCATTGTTTTAATTTCCTTTTTTTTTTTTTTTTTTTTTTTTTCCTATGGGCATCCGCCTAGCATGCTACTAGGATGCTGCCCAGTAACCATTGGGGAGGCCCATTGTTTTAATTTCCTGTTTTTTTTTTTCCTATAGGCAGCCGCCCATAATGATACTAGGCCGCTGCCCAGTAACCAATGGGGAGGCCCATTGGTTTAATTTGCTGTTTTTTTTTTTTTTTTTTTTTTCCTTTGGGCAGCCGCCTAGCATGATACTAGGCTGCTGCCCAGTAAACAATGGTGAGGCCCATTCTTTTAATTTCCTGTTTTTTTTTTTTTTTTTTTTTTTTTTTTTTTTTTTTCCTATATTCAGCGGCCCAGCATGATACTAGGCCGCTGCCCAGTAACCAATGGGGAGGCCCATTGATTAAATTTCTTGTTTTTTTTTTTTTTTTTTTTTTTTTTTTTTCCTATGGGCAGCCGCCTAGCATGATACTAGGCCGCTGCCCAGTAACCAATGGTTAGGCCCATGGGATTAATTTCTTTTTTTTTTTTTTTTTTTCTATAGGCAGCGGCCCAGCATGATACTAGGCCGCTGCCCAGTAACCAATGGGGAGGCCCATTGGTTTAATTTCCTGTTTTTTTTTTTTTTTTTTTTTTCATATGGGCCGCCGCCTAGCATGATACTAGGCCGCTGCCCAGTAACCAATGGTGAGGCCCATTGGTTTAATTTTCTTTTTTTTTTTTTTTTCTTTTTTTTTTTTTTTTTTCTATAGGCAGCGGCCCAGCTTGATACTAGGCCGCTGCCCAGTAACCAATGGGGAGGCCCATTGTTTTAATTACCTGTTTTTTTTTTTTTTTTTTTTTTCCTACTGGCAGCCGCCTACCATGATATTAGGCCGCTGCCCAGTAACCAATGGGGAGGCCCATTGGTTTAATTTCTTGTTTTTTTTTTTTTTTTTTTTTTTTTTCCTATGGGCAGCCGCCTAGCATGATACTAGGCCGTTGCCCAGTAACCAATGGTGAGGCCCATTGGTTTAATTTCCTTTTTTTTTTTTCCAATAGGCAGCGGCCCAGCATGATAATAGGCCGCTGCCCAGTAACCAATGGGGAGGCCCATTGGTTTAATTTCCTGTTTTTTTTTTTTTTTTTTCCTATAGGCAGCCGCCTAGCATGATACTAGGCCGCTGCCCAGTAACCAATGGGGAGGCCCATTGTTTTAATTTCCTGTTTTTTTTTTTTTTTTTTTTTTTCCTATAGGCTGCGGCCCAGAATGATACTAGGCCGCTGCCCAGTAACCAATGGGGAGGCCCATTGGTTTAATTTCCTTTTTTTTTTTTTTTCTATAGGCAGCGGCCCAGCATGAAACTAGACTGCTGCCCAGTAACCAATGGGGAGGCCCATTGTTTTAATTTCCTGTTTTTTTTTTTTTTTTTTTTTTATTCCTATAGGCAGCGGCCCAGAATGATACTAGGGCGCTACCCAGTAACCAATGGGGAGGCCCATTGGTTTAATTTCCTTTTTTTTTTTCCCTATGGGCAGCCACCTAGCATGATACTAGGCCGCTGCCCAGTAATCAATGGGGAGGCCCATTGGTTTAATTTCCTGTTTTTTTTTTTTTTTTTTTTTTTTACCTATAGGCAGCGGCCCAGCATGATACTAGGCCGCTGCCCAGTAACCAATGGTGAGGCCCATTGGTTTAATTTCCTTTTTTTTTTTTTTTTTTTTTTTTTTTTTTTTTTTCCCCATGGGCAGCCGCCTAGCATAATACTAGGCCGCTGCCCAGTAACCAATGGGGAGGCCCATTGGTTTAATTTCCTGTTTTTTTTTTGTTTTTTTTATTTTTTTATTTTTTCCTATGGGCAGCCGCCTAGCATAATACTAGGCCGCTGCCCAGTAACCAATGGGGAGGCCCATTGTTTTAATTTCCTGTTTTTTTATTTTTTATTTTTTATTTTTTTTTCTTTTTTTCCTATAGGCAGCCGTCCAGAATGATACTAGTCCGCTGCCCAGTAACCAATGGGGAGGCCCATTGGTTTAATTTCCTTTTTTTTTTTTTTTCCTATGGGCATCCGCCTAGCATGATACTAGGCCGCTGCCCAGTAACCAATGGGGAGGCCCATTGTTTTAATTTCCTGTTTTTTTTTCCTATGGGCATCCGCCCAGCATGCAATTAGGCCGCTGCACAGTAACCAATGGGGAGGCCCATTGTTTTAATTTCATGTTTTTTTTTTTTTTTTTTTTTTTCCTATGGGCAGCGGCCTAGCATGATACTAGGCCGCTGCCTAGTAACCAATAGGGAGGCCCATTGGTTTAATTTCCTTTTTTTTTTTTTTTTTCTATATGCAGCGGCCCAGCAAGATACTAGGCCGCTGCCCAGTAACCAATGGGGAGGACCATTGTTTTAATTTCCTTTTTTTTTTTACCTATAGGCAGCGGCCGAGCATGATACTAGGCCGCTGCCCTGTAACCAATGGTGAGGCCCATTGGTTTAATTTCCTGTTTTTTTTTTTTTTTTTTTTCCCATGAGCAACCGCCTAGCATGAGACTAGGCCGCTGCCCAGTAACCAATGGGGAGGCCCATTGTTTTAATTTCCTGTTTTTTTTTTTTTTTTTTTTTTTTTTTTTTTTTTTTGGTATAGGCAGCGGCCCAGCATGATAATAGGCCGCTGCCCAGTAAACAATGGGGAGGCCCATTGGTTTAATTTCCTTTTTTTTTTTACCTATAGGCAGCGGCCGAGCATGATACTAGGCCGCTGCCCTGTAACCAATGGTGAGGCCCATTGGTTTAATTTCCTGTTTTTTTTTTTTTTTTTTCCCATGAGCAACCGCCTAGCATGAGACTAGGCCGCTGCCCAGTAACCAATGGGGAGGCCCATTGTTTTAATTTCCTGTTTTTTTTTTTTTTTTTTTTCTTCCTATAGGCAGCGGCCCGGAATGATACTAGGCCGCTGCCCAGTAACCAATGGGGAGGCCCATTGGTTTAATTTCCTGTTTTTTTTTTTCCTATAGGCAGCGGCCCAGCATGATACTAGGCCGCTACCCAGTAACCAATGGGGAGGCCCATTGTTTTAATTTCCTGTTTTTTTTTACTAGGGCGCTGCCCAGTAACCAATGGGGAGTCCCATTGTTTTAATTTCCTATTTTTTTTTTTTTCCTATAGGCAGCGGCCCAGAATGATACTAGGCCGCTGCCCAATACCCAATGGGGAGGCCCATTGGTTTAATTTCCTTTTTTTTTTTTTTTTCCTATGGGCCGCCGCCTAGCAAGATACTAGGCCGCTGCCCAGTAATCAATGGGGAGGCCCATTGGTTTAATTTCAATTTTTTTTTTTTTTTCTATATGCAGCATCCCAGCATGATACTAGGCTGCTGCCCAGTAACCAAAGGGGAGGCCCATTGTTTTAATTCCGTGTTTTTTTTTTTTTTTTTTTTTTTTTTTTTTCCTATTGGCAGCGGCCCAGAATGATACTAGGCCGCTGCCCAGTAACCAATGGGGAGGCCCATTGGTTTAATTTCCTGTTTTTTTTTTCCTATAGGCAGCGGCCCAGCATGATACTAGGCCGCTGCCCTGTAACCAATGGTGAGGCCCATTGGTTTAATTTCGTTTTTTTTTTTTTTTTTTTTCCTATGGGCAGCCGCCTAGCATGATACTAGGTTGCTGCCCAGTAACCAATGGTGAGTCCCATTGGTTTAATTTCCTTTTTTTTTTTTTTTTTCTATAGGCAGCGGCCCAGCATGATACTAGGCCGCTGCCCTGTAACCAATGGTGAGGCCCATTGGTTTAATTTCGTTTTTTTTTTTTTTTTTTTTTTTTTTTCTATAGGCAGCGTCCCAGCATGATATTAGGCCGCTGCCCAGTAACCAATGGGGAGGCCCATTGTTTTTAATTCCTGTTTTTTTTTTTTTTTTTTTTTTTTTTTTCCCATGGGCAGCCGCCTAGCATGATACTAGGCCGCTGCCCAGTAACCAATGGGGAGGCCCATTGGTTTAATTTCCTGTTTTTTTTTTTTTTTCCTATGCGCAGCCGCCTAGCATGATACTCGACCGCTGCCCAGTAACCAATGGGGAGGCCCATTGTTTTAATTTCCTGTTTTTTTTTTTTTTTTTTTTCCTATGGGCAGCCGCCTAGCATGATACTAGGCCGCTGCCCAGTAACCAATGGGGAGGCCCATTGTTTTAATTTCCTGTTTTTTTTTTTTTTTTTTTTTTTTTTTTCCTATAGGCAGCGGCCCAGAATGATACTAGGCAGCTGCCCAGTAACCAATGGGGAGGCCCATTGGTTTAATTTCCTGTTTTTTTTTTTTTTTTTCTATAGGCAGCGGGCCAGCATGATACTAGGCCGCTGCCTAGTAACCAATGGGGAGGCCTATTGTTTTAATTTCCTGTTTTTTTTTTTTTTTTTCTTTTTTTTTTTTTTTTTTTTTTTCCTATAGGCAGCGGCCCAGCATTATACTTGGCCGCTGCCCAGAAACCAATGGGGAGGTTCATTGGTTAAATTTCCTTTTTTTTTTTTTTCCTATAGGCAGCGGCCCAGAATGATACTAGGCCGCTGCCCAGTAACCAATGGGGAGGCCCATTGTTTTAATTTCCTGTTTTTTTTTTTTTTTTTTTTTTTCCTATAGGCAGCGGCCCAGAATGATACTAGGCCGCTGCCCAGTAACCAATGGGGAGGCCCATTGGTATAATTTCCTTTTTTTTTTTTTTTTTTTTTTTCTTATGGGCAGCCGCCTAGCATGATACTAGGCCGCTGCCCAGTAACCAATGGGGAGGCCCATTGGTTTAATTTCCTGTTTTTTTTTTTACTATAGGCACCGGCCCAGCATGATCTAGGCCGCTGCCCTGTAACCAATGGTGAGGCCCATTGGTTTAATTTCCTGTTTTTTATTTTATTTTTTTTTTTTTTCCCATTGCCAGCCGCCAAGCATGATACTAGACCGCTGCCCAATAACTAATGGGGAGGCCCATTGTTTTAATTTCATGTTTTTTTTTTTTTTTTTTTTTTTTTTTTTTCTATGGGCAGCCACCTAGCATGATACTAGGCCGCTGCCCAGTAACCAATGGGGAGGCCCATTGTTATAATTTCCTGTTTTTTTTTTTTTTTTTTTTTTTTTTTTTTTCCTATAGGCAGCCGCCCAGAATGATACTAGTCCGCTGCCCAGTAACCAATGGGGAGGCCCATTGGTTTAATTTATTGTTTTTTTTTTTTTTTTTTTTTTCTATAGGCAGCGGCCCAGCATGATACTAGGCCGCTGCCCAGTAACCAATGGGGAGGCCCATTGTTTTAATTTCCTGTTTTTTTTTTTTTTTCCTATAGGCAGCCGCCAGAATGATACTAGGTCGCTGCCCAGTAACCAATGGGGAGGCCCATTGGTTTAATTTCCTGTTTTTTTTTTTTTTTTTCTATAGGCAGCGGCCCAGCATGATACTACGCCGCTGCCCAGGAACCAATGGGGAGGCCTATTGTTTTAATTTCCTATTTTTTTTTTTTTTTTTTTTTACTATAGGCAGCGGCCCAGCATGATACTAGGCCGCTGTCCAGTAACCAATGGGGAGGCCCATTGGTTTAATTTCCTTTTTTTTTTTTTCCTATGGGCAGCCGCCTAGCATGATACTAGGCCGCTGCCCAGTAACCAATGGGGAGGCCCATTGGTTTAATTTCATGTTTTTTTTTTTTTTTTCCATGGGCTGCCTAGCATGATACTAGGCCGCTGCCCAGTAACCAATGGGGAGGCCCATTGGTTTAATTTCCTGTTTTTTTTTTCCTATAGGCAGCGGCCCAGCATGATACTAGGCCGATGCCTGTAACCAATGGTGAGGCCCATTGGTTTAATTTAATGTTTTTTTTTTTTTTTTTTTTTTTTTTTTTTTTTTTTTTTTTTTTTTTTTTCCCATGGGCAGCTGCCTTGCATGATACTAGGCCGCTGCCCAGTAACCAATGGGGAGGCCTATTGTTTTAATTTCCTGTTTTTTTTTTTTTCTTATTATTTTTTTCTCTGGGCAGCCACCTAGCACGATATTAGGCCGCTGCCTAGTAACCAATGGGGAGGCCCATTGTTTTAATTTCCTGTTTTTTTTTTTTTTTTTTTTTTTTCCTATAGTCGGCTGCCCAGAATGATACTAGTCCGCTGCCCAGTAACCAATGGGGAGGCCCATTGGTTTAATTTCCTGTTTTTTTTTTTTTTTTTTTTTTTTCCTATGGGCAGCCGCCTAGCATGATACTAGGCCGCTGCCCAGTAACCAATGGGGAGTCCCATTGTTTTAATTTTTTTTTTTTTTCTATAGGCAGCGGCCCAGC
>CM075775.1:68188121-68195621 GCA_037974665.1 Ehretia macrophylla
GCTGCCTATAGGTAAAAAAAAAATAATAAAAAAAAAAAAAAGGAAAAAAAGAAGGAAATTAATCCAATGGGGACTGGGCAGCAGGTCTAGGCAGCTGCCTATAGGTAAAAAAAAAAAAAAAAAAAAAAAAAAAAAAAAACAAAAAAAGAAGGAAATCAATCCAATCGGGATTGGGCAGCAAGTCTAGGCCGCTGCCTATAGGTAAAAAAAAAAAAAAAAAAAAAAAAAAAAAAAAAAAAAGGACGAAATAAATTCAATGGGGACTGGGCAGCAGGTCTAGGCCGCTGCTTATAGGTAAAAAAAAAAAAAAAAGATGAAGAAATTAATTCAATGGAGACTGGGCAGCAGGTCTAGGCCGCTGCCTATAGGTAAAAAAAAAAAAAAAAAAAAAAAAAAAAAAAAAAAAAAGAAAAAAAAGAAGGAAATTAATCCAATGGGGGATTGGGCAGCAAGTCTAGGCCGCTGCCTATAGGTAAAAAAAAAAAAAAAAAAAAAAAAAAAAAAAAAAAAAAACAAAAAAAAATGAGAAAAAAAGAAAAAAGAAGGAAATCAATCCAATGGGGATTGGGCAGCAAGTCTAGGCCGCTGCCTATAGATAAAAAAAAAAAAAAAAAAAGAATGAAAAAAAAAAAAAAAAAAAAAAAAGAAGGAAATTAATTCAATGGGGACTGGGCAGCAGGTCTAGGCCGCTGCCTATAGGTAAAAATAAAAAAATAAAAAATAAATAAAAAAAATAAAAAAAGAAGGAAATCAATCCAATGGGGATTGGGCAGCAAGTCTAGGCCGCTGCCTATAGGTAAAAAAAAAAAAAAAAAAAAAAAAAAAAAAAAAAAAAAAAAAAAAAAAAAAAAACGTGGAAATTAATTCAATGGGGACTGGGCAGCAGGTCTAGGCCGCTGCCTATAGGTAAAAAAAAAAAAAAAAAAAAAAAAAAAAAAAGTAAAAAAGAAGGAAATTAATCCAATGGGGACTGGGCAGCAGATCTAGGCCGCTGCCTATAGGTAAAAAAAAAATAAAAAAAATAAAAAAAAAAAGAAAAAAGAAAAAAAGAAGGAAATCAATGCAATGGGGATTGGGCAGCAAGTCTAGGCGCTGCCTATAGGTAAAAAAAAAAAAAAAAAAAAAAAAAGGAAATTAATTCAATGGGGACTGGGCAGCAGGTCTAGGCCGCTGCCTATAGGAAAAAAAAAAAAAAAAAAAAAAGAAAAAAATGAGGAAATTAATTCAATGGGGACTGGGCAGCAGGTCTAGGCCGCTGCCTATAGGGTAAAAAAAAAAAAAAAAAAAAAAACGAAAAAAGAAGGAAATTAATCCAATGGGGACTGGGCAGCAAGGTCTAGGCCGCTGCCTATAGGTAAAAAAAAAAAAAAAAAAAAAAAAAAAAAAAAAAAAAAAAAAAGAGGAAATTAATTCAATGGGGACTGGGCAGCAGGTCTAGGCCGCTGCCTATAGGTAGAAAAAAAAAAAAAAAAAAAAAAAAAGGGAGGAAATTAATTCAAATGGGGACTGGGCCAGCAGGTCTAGGCCGCTGCCTATAGGTAAAAAAAAAAAAAAAAAAAAAAAAAAAAAAAAAAAAAAAAAAAGAAAAAAAGAAAAAAAGAAGGAAATCAATCCAATGGGGATTGGCAGCAAGTCTAGGCCGCCTTGCCTATAGGTAAAAAAAAAAAAAAAAAAAAAAAAAAAAAAAAAAAAAAAAGGAGGAAATTAATTCAATGGGGACTGGGCAGCAGTTCTAGGCCGCTGCCTATAGGTAAAAAAAAAAAAAAAAAAAAAAAAAAAAAGGAAAAAAGAAGGAAATTAATCCAATGGGGACTGGGCAGCAGATCTAGGCCGCTGCCTATAGGTAAAAAAAAAAAAAAAAAAAAAAAAAAAAAAAAAAAAAAAAAAAAAAAAAAAAAAAAAAGAAGGAAATCAATGCAATGGGGATTGGGCAGCAAGTCTAGGCCGCTGCCTATAGGTAAAAAAAAAAAAAAAAAAAAAAGGAGGAAATTAATTCAATGGGGACTGGGCAGGCAGGTCTAGGCCGCTGCCTATAGGGAAAAAAAAAAAAAAAAAAAAGAAAAAAATGAGGAAATTAATTCATTGGGGACTGGGCAAGCAGGTCTAGGCCGCTGCCTATAGGTAAAAAAAAAAAAAAAAAAAAAAAAAAAAAAAAAAAAAAAAAAAAAAAAAAAAAAAACACGTAAAAAGAAGGAAATTAATCCAATGGGGACTGGGCAGCAGGTCTAGGCCGCTGCCTATAGGTAAAAAAAAAAAAAAAAAAAGGAGGAAATTAATTCAATGGGGACTTGGCAGCAGGTCTAGGCCGCTGCCTATAGGTAGAAAAAAAAAAAAAAAAAAAAAAAAAAAAAAAAAAAAGAAAAAAAGAAGGAAAATCAATCCAATGGGGATTGGGCAGCAAGTCTAGGCCGCTGCCTATAGGTAAAAAAAAATAAAAAAATAAAAAATAAAAAAAAGAAGGAAATTAATTCAATGGGGACTGGGCAGCAGGTCTAGGCCGGCTGCCTATAGGTAAAAAAAAAAAAAAAAAAAAAAAAAAAAAAAAAAAAAAAAAAAAAAAAAAAAAAAAAAAAAGAAAAAAAGAAGGAAATCAATCCAATGGGGATTGGGCAGCAAGTCTAGGCCGCTGCCTATAGGTAAAAAAAAAAAAAAAAAAAAAAAAAAAAAAAAAAAAAAAAAAAAGAGAAAAAAAGAAAAAAAGAAGGAAATCAATCCAATGGGGATTGGGCAGCAAGTCTAGGCCGCTGCCTATAGATAAAAAAAAAAATAAAAAAAAAAAATAAGGAAATTAATTCAATGGGGACTGGGCAGCAGGTCTAGGCCGCTGCCTATAGGTAAAAATAAAAAAATAAAAAAAAAATAAAAAAAAGAAAAAAAGAAGGAAATCAATCCAATGGGGATTGGGCAGCAAGTCTAGGCCGCTGCCTATAGGTAAATAAAATAAAAAAAAAAAGAAAAAAAAAAAAGAAGGAAATTAATTCAATGGGGACTGGACAGCAGGTCTAGGCCGCTGCCTATAGGTAAAAAAAAAAAAAAAAAAAAAAAAAAAAAAAGGAAAAAAGAAGGAAATTAATCCAATGGGGACTGGGCAGCAGGTCTAGGGCGCTGCCTATAGGTAAAAAAAAAAAAAAAAAAAAAAAAAAAAAAAAAAAAAAAAAAGAAAAAAAGAAGGAAATCAATCCAATTGGGATTGGGCAGGAAGTCTAGGCCGCTGCCTATAGGTAAAAAAAAAAAAAAAAAAAAAAAAAAAAAAAAAAAAAAAAAAAAAAGAAGGAAATTAATTCAATGGAGACTGGGCAGCAGGTCTAGGCCGCTGCCTATAGGTAAAAAAAAAAAAAAAAAAAAAAAAAAAAAAAAAAAAAAAAAAAAAGTAAAAAAGAAGGAAATTAATCTAATGGGGACTGGGCAGCAGGTCTAGGCCGCTGCCTATAGGTAAAAAAAAATAATAATAAAAAAAAATATAAAAAAAAAGGAAAAAAGAAGGAAATTAATCCAATGGGGACTGGGCAACAGGTCTAGGCCGCTGCCTAAAGGTAAAAAAAAAAAAAAAAAAAAAAAAAAAAAAAAAAAAAAAAAAGAAAAAAAGAAGGAAATCAATCCAATGGGGATTGGGCAGCAAGTCTAGGCCGCTGCCTATAGGTAAAAAAAAAAAAAAAAAAAAAAAAAAAAAAAGAAGGAAATTAATTCAATGGGAACTGGGCAGCAGGTCTAGGCCGCTGCCTATAGGTAAAAAAAATAAAAAAATAAAAAATAAAATAAAAAAAAGGAGGAAATTAATTCAATGGGGACTGGGCAGCAGGTCTAGGCCGCTGCCTATAGGTAAAAAATAAAAAAATAAAAAAATAAAAATAAAAAAAAGAAGGAAATTAATTCAATGGGGACTGGGCAGCAGGTCTAAGCCGCTGCCTATAGGTAAAAAAAAAAAAAAAAAAAAAAAAAAAGAAAAAAAAAAAAAAAGGAAAAAAGAAGGAAATTAATCTAATGGGGACTGGGCAGCAGGTCTAGGCCGCTGCCTATAGGTAAACAAAAAAAAAAAAAAAAAAAAAAAAAAAGAAAAAAAGAAGGAAATCAATCCAATGGGGATTGGGCAGCAAGTCTAGGCCGCTGCCTATAGGTAAAAAAAAAAAAAAAAAAAAAAAAAAAAAAAGGAGGAAATTAATTCAATGGGGACTGGGCAGCAGGTCTAGGCCGCTGCCTATAGGTAAAAAAAAAAAAAAAAAAAAAAAAAAAAAAAAAAAAAAAAAAAAAAAGAAGGAAATCAATACAATGGAGATTGGGCAGCAAGTCTAGGCCGCTTACTATAGGTAAAAAAAAAAAAAAAAAAAAAAAAAAAAAAAAGAAGGAAATTAATTCAATGGGGACTAGGCAGGAGGTCTAGGCCGCTGCCGATAGGTAAAAAAAAAAAAAAAAAAAAAAAAAAAAAAAAAAAAAAAAAAAAAAAAAAAAAAAAAGAGGAAATTAATTCAATGGGGACTGGGCAGCAGGTCTAGGCCGCTGCCTATAGGTAAAAAAAATAAAATAAAAAAAAAAAAAAATAAAAAAAAGGAGGAAATTAATTCAATGGGGACTGGGCAGCAGGTCTAGGCCGCTGCCTATAGGTAAAAAATAAAAAAATAAAAAAATAAAAATAAAAAAAAGAAGGAAATTAATTCAATGGGGACTGGGCAGCAGGTCTAAGCCGCTGCATATAGGTAAAAAAAAAAAAAAAAAAAAAAAAAAGAAAAAAAAAAAAAGGAAAAAAGAAGGAAATTAATCTAATGGGGACTGGGCAGCTGGTCTAGGCCGCTGCCTATAGGTAAACAAAAAAAAAAAAAAAAAAAAAAAAAAAAAAAAAAAGAAAAAAAGAAGGAAATCAATCCAATGGGGATTGGGCAGCAGGTCTAGACCGCTGCCTATAGGTAAAAAAAAAAAAAAAAAAAAAAAAAAAAAAGGAGGAAATTAATTCAATGAAGACTGGGGAGCAGGGCTAGGCTGCTGCCTATAGGTAAAAAAAAAAAAAAAAAAAAAAAAAAAAAAAAAAGAAAAAAAGAAGGAAATCAATCCAATGAGGATTGGGCAGCAAGTCTAGGCCGCTGCCTATAGGTAAAAAAAAAAAAAAAAGAAAAAAAAAAAAAAAAAAAGAAGGAAATTAATTCAATGGGGACAGGGCAGCAGGTCTAGGCCGCTGCCTATAGGTAAAAAAAAAAAAAAAAAAAAGGAGGAAATTAATTCAATGGGGACTGGGCAGCAGGTCTAGGCCGCTGCCTATAGGTAAAAAAAAAAAAAAAAAAAAGGAAAAAAGAAGGAAATTAATCCAATGGGGACTGGGCAGCAGGTCTAGGCCGCTGCCTATAGTTAAAAATAAAAAAATAAAAAAAAAATAAAAATAAAAAGGAAAAAAGAAGGAAATTAATCCAATGGGAACTGGGCAGCAGGTCTAGGCCGCTGCCTATAGGTAAAAAAAAAAAAAAAAGAAAAAAAGAAGGAAATCAATCCAATGGGGTTTGGGCAGCAAGTTTAGGCCGCTGTTTTTAGGTAAAAAAAAAAAAAAAAAAAAAAAAAAAAAAAAAAAAAAAAAAAAAAAAAATGAAAAAAGAAGGAAATTAATCCAATGGGGACTGGGCAGCAGGTCTAGGCCGCTGCCTATAGGTAAAAAACAAAAAAAAACAAAAAAAAAAGGAAAAAAGAAGGAAATTAATCCAATGGGGACTGGGCAGCAGGTCTAGGCCGCTGCCTATAGGTAAAAAAAAAAAAAAAAAAAAAAAAAAAAAAAAAAAAAAAAGAAAAAAGAAGGAAATTAATTCAATGGGGACTGGGCAGCAGGTCTAGGCCGCTACCTATAGGTAAAAAAAAAAAAAAAAAAAAAAAATGAAAAAATAAGGAAATTAATCCAATGGGGACTGGGCAGCAGGTCTAGGCCGCTGCCTATAGGTAAAAAAAAAAAAACAAAAAAACAAAAAAAAAACAAAAAAAAAGGAAAAATGAAGGAAATCAATCCAATGGGGATTGGGCAGCAAGTCTAGGCCGCTGCCTATAGGTTAAAAAAAAAAAAAAAAAAAAAAAAAAAAAAAAAAAAAGAAAATGAAAAAAAGAAAAAGAAAAAAAGAAGGAAATCAATCCAATGGGGATTGGGCAGCAAGTCTAGGCCGCTGCCTATAGGTAAAAAAAAAAAAAAAAAAAAAAAAAAAAAAAAAAAAAAAAAAAAAAAAAAAAAAAAAAAAAAAACAAGGAAATTAATTCAATGGAGACTGGGCAGCAGGTCTAGGCCGCTGCCTATAGGTAAAAAAAAAAAAAAAAATAAAAAAAAAAAAATAAATAAAAAAAAAGTAAAAAAGAAGAAATTAATCCAATGGGGACTGGGCAGCAGGTCTAGGCCGCTGCCTATAGGTAAAAAAAAAAAAAAAAAAAAAAAAAAAAAAAACAAAAAAACAAAAAAAAAGGAAAAAAGAAGGAAATTAATCCAATGGGGACTGGGCAGCAGGTCTAGGCCGATGCCTATAGGTAAAAAAAAAAAAAAAAAAAAAAAAAAAAAAAAAAAAAAAAAAAAAAAAGAAAAAAAGTAGGAAATCAATCCAATGGAGATTGGGCAGCAAGTCTAGGCCGCTGCCTATAGGTAAAAAAAAAAAATAAAAAAAAAAAAAAAAAAAAGAAGTAAATTAATTCAATGGGGACTAGGCAGCAGGTCTAGGCCGCTGCCTATAGGTAAAAAAAAAAAAAAAAAAAAAAAAAAAAAGGAGGAAATTAATTCAATGGGGACTGGGCAGCAGGTCTAGGCCGCTGCCTATAGGTAAAAAAAAAAAAAACAAAAAAAAAAAAAAAAAAAAAAAACAAAAAAAAGAAGGAAATTAATCCAATGGGGACTGGGCAGCAGGACTAGGCCGCTGCCTATAGGTAAAAAAATAAAAAAAAATAAAAAAAAAAAAAAAAAAAAAGGAGGAAATTAATTCAATGGGGAATGGGCAGCAGGTCTAGGCCGCTGCCTTTAGGTAAAAAAAAAAAAAAAAAAAAAAAAAAAAAAAAAAAAAAAAGTAAAAAAGAAGGAAATTAATCCAATGGGGACTGGGCAGCAGGTCTAGGACGCTGCCTATTGGTAAAAAATAAAAAAAATAAAAAAAAAGGTGGAAATTAATTCAATGGGGACTGGGCAGCAGGTCTAGGCCGCTGCCTATAGGTAAAAAAAAATGGAGGAAATTAATTCAATGGGGACTAGGCAGCAGGTCTAGGCCGCTGCCTATAGGTAAAAAATAAAAAAAATAAAAATAAAAAAAAAGAAGGAAATTAATTCAATGGGGACTGGGCAGCAGGTCTACGCCGCTGCCTATAGGTAAAAAAAAAAAAAAAAAAAAAAAAAAAAAAAAAAAAAAAGCAAAAAAGAAGGAAATTAATCCAATGGGGAGTGGGCAGCAGGTCTAGGCCTCTCACTATTGGTAAAAAAAAAAAAAAATAAAAAAAAAAATAAAAAAAAGAAGGAAATCAATCCAATGGGGATTGGGCAGCAAGTCTAGGCCGCTGCCTATAGGT
>CM075775.1:68216444-68223944 GCA_037974665.1 Ehretia macrophylla
CTATAGGCAGCGGCCTAGACTTGCTGCCCAATCCCCATTGCATTGATTTCCTCTTTTTTTTTTTTTTTTTTTTTTTTTTTTTTTTTTTTTTTTTTTTTTTTTTTTTTTTACCTATAGGCAGCGGCCTAGATCTGCTGCCCAGTCCCCATTGGATTAATTTCCTTCTTTTTTCCTTTTTTTTTTTTTTTTTTTTTTTTTTTTTTTTACCTATAGGCAGCGGCCTAGAACTGCTGCCCAGTCCCCATTGAATTAATTTCCTCCTTTTTTTTTTTTTTTTTTTTTTTTTTTTTTTTTTTTTTTTTACCTATAGGCAGCGGCCTAGACTTGCTGCCCAATCCCCATTGGATTGATTTCCTTCTTTTTTTCTTTTTTTTTTTTTTTTTTTTTTTTTTTTTTTTTTTTTTTTTTTTTTTTTTTTTTACCTATAGGCAGCGGCCTAGACCTGCTGCCCAGTCCCCATTGAATTTATTTCCTACTTTTTTTTTTTTTTTTTTTTTTTTTTTTTTTTTTTAACCAATAGGCCAGCGGCCTAGACATGCTGCCCAGTCCCCATTGAATTAATTTCCTTCTTTTTTTTTTTTTTTTTTTTTTTTTTTTTTTTTTTTTTTTTTTTTTTTTTACCTATAGGCTACGGCCTAGAGCTGCTGCCCAGTCCCCATTGAATTAATTTCCTCCTTTTTTTTTTTTTTTTTTTTTTTTTTTTACCTATAGGCAGCGCCTAGACTTGCTGCCCAATCCCCATTGGATTGATTTCCTTCTTTTTTTTATTTTTTTTTTTTTATTATTTTTTTTTTTTTTACCTATAGGCAGCGGCCCTAGACCTGCTGCCCGTCCCCATTGGATTAATTTCCTTCTTTTTTGCTTTTTTTTTTTTTTTTTTTTTTTTTTTTTTTTTTTTTTTACCTATAGGCAGCGGCTTAGACCTGCTGCCCAGTCCCCATTGAATTAATTTCCTTCTTTTTTTTATTTTTATTTTTTATTTTTTTATTTTTTACCTATAGGCAGCGGCCTAGACCTGCTGCCCAGTCCCATTGAATTAATTTCCTCCATTTTTTTTTTACCTATAGGCAGCGGCCTAGACCTGCTGCCCAGTCCCCATTGAATTAATTCCACCTTTTTTTTTATTTTTTTTAATTTTTTACCAATAGGCAGCGTCCTAGACCTGCTGCCCAGTCCCCATTGGATTAATTTCCTTCTTTTTTACTTTTTTTTTTTTTTTTTTTTTTTTTTTTTTTTTTTTTTTTACCTAAAGGCAGCGGCCTAGACCTGCTGCCCATTCCCCATTGAATTAATTTCCTCCTTTTTTTTTTTTTTTTTTTTTATTTTTTTTTATTTTTTTACCTATAGGCAGCGGCCCCTAGTCCTGCTGCCCAGTCCCCATTGGATTAATTTCCTTCTTTTTTTTGTTTTTTTTTTTTTTTTTTTTTTGTTTTTTTTTTTTTTACCTATAGGCAGCGGCCTAGACCTGCTGCCCAGTCCCCATTGAATTAATTTCCTCCTTTTTTTTTTTTTTTTTTTTTTTTTTTTTTACCTATAGGCAGCGGCCTAGACCTGCTGCCTAGTCCCCATTGAATTAATTTACTTCTTTTTTTTTTTTTTTTTTTATTTTTTTTTTTTTACCTATAGGCAGCGGCTCTAGACTTGCTGCCCAATCTCCATTGGATTGATTTCCTACTTTTTTTTCTTTTTTTTTTTTTTTTTTTTTTTTGTTTTTTTTTTTTTTTTTTTTTTTTTTTACCTATAGGCATCGGCCTAGACCTGCTGCCCAGTCCCCATTGGATTAATTTCCTTCTTTTTTCCTTTTTTTTTGTTTTTTTTGTTTTTTTTTTTTTTTTTTTTTTTTTTTTTTTACCTATAGGCAGCGGCCTAGACCTGCCTGCCCAGTCCCCATTGGATTAATTTCTTCTTTTTTACTTTTTTTTTATTTATTTTTTTTTTTTTATTTTTTTTTTTTTTTTTACTATAGGCAGCGGCCTAGACCTGCTGCCCAGTCTCCATTGAATTATTTCCTTGTTTTTTTTTTTTTTTTTTTTTTTTTTTTTTTTTTTTTTTTTTTTTTTTTTTTTTTTTTTTTTTTACCTATAGGCAGCGGCCTAGACTTGCTGCCCAATCCCCATTGGATTGATTTCCTTCTTTTTTTCTTTTTCTTTTTTCATTTCTTTTTTTTTTTTTTTTTTTTTTTTTTTTTTTTTTTTAACCTATAGGCAGCGGCCTAGACTTGCTGCCCAATCCCCATTGGATTGATTCCTTTCATTTTTCCTTTTTTTTTGTTTTTTTTTTGTTTTTTTTGTTTGTTTTTTTTTTTTTACCTATAGGCAGCGGCCTAGACCTGCTGCCCAGTCCCCATTGGATTAATTTCCTTATTTTTTCATTTTTTTTTTTTTTTTTTTTTTTTACCTATAGGTAGCGGCCTAGACCTGCTGCCCAGTCCCCATTGAATTAATTTCCTTCTTTTTTCTTTTTTTTTTTTTTTTTTTTTTTTTTTTTTTTTTTTTTTTACCTATAGGCAGCGGCCTAGACCTGCTGCCCAGTCCCCATTGGATTAATTTCCTTCTTTTTTCCTTTTTTTTTTGTTTTTTTTTGTTTTTTACCTATAGGCAGCGGCCTAGACCTGCTGCCCAGTCCCCATTGGATTAATTTCCTTCTTTTTTCATTTTTTTTTTTTTTTTTTTTTTTTTTTTTTTTTTTTTTTTTTTTTTTTTTACCTATAGGCAGCGGCCTAGACTTGCTGCCCAATCCCCATTGGATTGATTTCCTTCTTTTTTTCTTTTTTTTTTTTTTTTACCTATAGGCAGCGGCCTAGACCTGCTGCCCAGTTCCCATTGGATTAATTTCCTTCTTTTTTCCTTTTTATTTTTATTTTTTTTTTATTTTTTTATTTTTCCCTATAGGCAGCTGCCTAGACCTGCTGTCCAGTCCCCATTGGATTAATTTCCTTCTTTTTACCTTTTTTTTTTTTTTTACCTATAGGCAGCGGCATAGACCTGCTGTCCAGTCTCCATTGAAATAATTTCCTCCTTTTTTTTTTTTTTTTTTTTACCTATAGGCAACGGCCTAGACCTACTGCCCAGTCCCCATTGGATTAATTTCCTTATTTTTTTTTTTTTTTTTTTCTTTTTTTT
This sequence comes from Ehretia macrophylla, assembly GCA_037974665.1. Taxonomy (NCBI): domain Eukaryota; kingdom Viridiplantae; phylum Streptophyta; class Magnoliopsida; order Boraginales; family Ehretiaceae; genus Ehretia; species Ehretia macrophylla. The sequence continues at coordinate 68,219,567 of CM075775.1, forward strand.
TTTTTTTTACCTATAGGCAGCGGCCTAGACTTGCTGCCCAATCCTCATTGGATTGATTTCCTTCTTTTTTTCTTTTTTTTTTTTTTTTTTTTTTTTTTTTTTTTTTACCTATAGGCAGCGGCCTAGACCTGCTGCCCAGTCCCCATTGAATTAATTTCCTCCTTTTTTTTTTTTTTTTTTTTTTTTTTTTTTACCTATAGGCAGCGGCCTAGACTTGCTGCCCAATCCCCATTGGATTGCTTTCCTTCTTTTTTTCTTTTTTTTTTTTTTTTTTTTTTTTTTTTTTTTTTTGTTTTTTACCTATAGGCAGCGGCCTAGACCAGCTGCCCAGTCCCCATTAGATTAATTTCCTTCTTTTTTCCTTTTTTTTTTTTTCTTTTTTTTTTTTTTTTTTTTTTTTTTCCCTATAGGCAGCGGCTTAGACCTGCTGCCCAGTCCCCATTGAATTAATTTCCTTCTTTTTTATTTTTTTTTATTTTTTTATTTTTTTATTTTTTACCTATAGGCAGCGGCCTAGACCTGCTGCCCAGTCCCCATTGAATTAATTTCCTACTTTTTTTTATTTTTTTTTTTTTTTATTTTATTTTTTTTACCTATAGGCAGCGGCCTAGACCTGCTGCCCAGTCCCCATTGAATTAATTTCCTCTTTTTTTTTTTTTTTTTTTTTTTTTTTTTTTTTTTTTTTTTTTTTTTTTTTTTTTTTACCTATAGGCAGCGGCCTAGACCTGCTGCCTAGTCCCCATTGAATTAATTTCCTTCTTTTTTTTTTTTTTTTTTTTTTTTTTTTTTTTACCTATAGTAAGCGGCCTAGACTTGCTGCCCAATCTCCATTGGATTGATTTCCTTCTTTTTTTTTTTTTTTTTTTTTTTTTTTTTTTTTTTTTTTTTTTTTTTACCTATAGGCAGCGGCCTAGACCTGCTGCCCAGTCCCCATTGAATTAATTTCCTCCTTTTTTTTTTTTTTTTTTTTTTTTTTTTTTTACCTATAGGCAGCGGCCTAGACTTGCTGCCCAATCCCGATTGGTTTGATTTCTTTCTTTTTTTCTTTTTTTTTTTTTTTTTTTTTTTTTTTGTTTACCTATAGGCAGCGGCCTAGACCTGCTGCCCAGTCCCCATTGGATTAATTTCCTTCTTTTTTCCTTTTTTTTTTTTTTTCTTTTTTTTTTTTTTTTTTTTTTTTTTTACCTATAGGCAGCGGCTTAGACCTGCTGCCCAGTCCCCATTGAATTAATTTCCTTCTTTTTTTTATTTTTATTTTTTTATTTTTTTATTTTTTACCTATAGGCAGCGGCCTAGACCTGCTGCCCAGTCCCCATTGAATTAATTTCCTCCTTTTTTTTATTTTATTTTTTATTTTTTTATTTTTTTTACCTATAGGCAGCGGCCTAGACCTGCTGCCCAGTCCCCATTGAATTAATTTCCTTCTTTTTTTTTTTTTTTTTAATTTCCTTCTTTTTTTTTTTTTTTTTTTTTTTTTTTTTTTACCTATAGGCAGCGGCCTAGACTTGCTGCCCAATCCCCATTGGATTGATTTCCTTCTTTTTTTTTTTTTTTTTTTTTTTTTTTTTTTTTTTTTTTTTTTTTTTTTTTACCTTTAGGCAGCGGCCTAGACCTGTTGCCCAGTCCCCATTGGATTAATTTCCTTCTTTTTTCCTTTTTTTTTATATTTTTTTTTTATTATTATTTTTTTTTACCTATAGGCAGCGGCCTAGACCTGCTGCCCAGTCCCCATTGGTTTAATTTCCTTCATTTTTACTTTTTTTTTTTTTATTTTTTTTTTTTTTTTTTTTTTTTTTTTTTACCTATAGGCAGCGGCCTAGACCTGCTGCCCAGTCTCCATTGAATTAATTTCCTTCTTTTTTTTTTTTTTTTTTTTTTTTTTTTTTTTTTTTTTTTTTTTTTACCTATAGGCAGCGGCCTAGACTTCCTGCCCAATCCCAATTGGATTGATTTCCTTCTTTTTTTCTTTTTTTTTTTTTTTTTTTTTTTTTTTTTTTTTTTTTTTTTTACCTATAGGCAGCGCCCTAGACCTGCTGCCCAGTCCCCATTGGATTAATTTCCTTCTTTTTTCCTTTTTTTTTTTTTTTTTTTTTTTTTTTTTTTACCTATAGGCAGCGGCCTAGACCTGCTGTCCAGTCCCCATTGAATTAATTTCCTTCTTTTTTTTTTTCTTTTTTTTTTTTTTTTTTTTACCTATAGGCAGCGGCCTAGACTTGCTGCCCAATCCCCATTGGATTGATTTCCTTTTTTTTTTCTTTTTTTTATTTTTTTTTTATTTTTTTATTTTTACCTATAGGCAGCGGCCTAGACCTGCTGCCCAGTCCCCATTGAATTAATTTCCTTCTTTTTTTTTTTTATTTTTTTTTTTTACCTATAGGCAGCGGCCTAGACTTGCTGCCCAATCCCCATTGGATTGATTTCCTTCTTTTTTTCTTTTTTTCTCTTTTTTTTTTTTTTTTTTTTTTTTTTTTTTTTTTTTTTTTTTTTACCTATAGGCAGCGGCCTAGACTTGCTGCCCAATCCCCATTGGATTGATTTCCTTCTTTTTTTCTTTTTTTTTTTTTTTTTTTTTTTTTTTTTTTTTTTTTTTTTTTTTACCTATAGGCAGCGGCCTAGACCTGCTGCCCAGTCCCCATTGAATTAATTTCCTTCTTTTTTTTATTTTTTATTTTTTTATTTTTTTTTTACCTTTAGGCAGCGTCCTAGTCTTGCTGTCCATTCTCCATTGGTTTGATTTCCTTCTTTTTTTCTTTTTTTTTTTTTTTTTTTTTTTTTTTTTTTTTTTTCTACCTATAGGCAGCGGCCTAGACCTGCTGCCCAGTCCCCATTGAATTAATTTCCTCCTTTTTTTTTTTTTTTTTTTTACCTATAGGCAGCGGCCTAGACCTGCTGCCCAGTCCCCATTGGACTAATTTCCTTCTTTTTTCGTGTTTTTTTTTTTTTTTTTTTTTTTTTTTTTTTTTTTTTTTTTTTTTTTTTTTTTTTTACCTATAGGCAGCGGCCTAGACCTGCTGCCCAGTCCCCAATGAATTAATTTCCTCATTTTTTTCTTTTTTTTTTTTTTTTTTTTTCCCTATAGGCAGCGGCCTAGACCTGCTGCCCAGTCCCCATTGAATTAATTTCCTCCTTTTTTTTTTTTTTTTTTTTTTACCTATAGGCAGCGGCCTAGACTTGCTGCCCAATCCCCATTGCATTGATTTCCTTCTTTTTTTTTTTTTTTTTTTTTTTTTTTTTTTTTTTTTTTTTTTTTTTTTTTTTTTTACCTATAGGCAGCGGCCTAGACTTGCTGCCCAGTCCCCATTGGATTAATTTCCTTCTTTTTTCGTTTTTTTTTTTTTTTTTTTTTTTTTTTTTTTACCTATAGGCAGGGGCCTAGACCTGCTGCCCAGTCCCCATTGAATTAATTTCCTCCTTTTTTTTTTTTTTTTTTTTTTTTTTTTTTTTTTTTTTTTTACCTATAGGCAGCGGCCTAGACTTGCTGCCCAATCCCCATTGGATTGATTTCCTTCTTTTTTTCTTTTTTTCTTTTTTTTTTTTTTTTTTTTTTTTTTTTTTTTTTTTTTTTTTTACCTATAGGCAGCGGCCTAGACCTGCTGCCCAGTCCCCATTGAATTAATTTCCTCCTTTTTTTTTTTTTTTTTTTTTTTTCTACCTATAGGCAGCGGCCTAGACCTGCTGCCCAGTCCCCATTGAATTAATTTCCTCTTTTTTTTTTTTTTTTTTTTTTTTTTTTTTTTTTTTTTTTTTACCTATAGGCAGCGGCCTAGACCCTGCTGCCCAGTCCCCATTGGATTAATTTCCTTCTTTTTTCGTTTTTTTTTTTTTTTTTTTTTTTACCTATAGGCAGCGGCCTAGACCTGCTGCCCAGTCCCCATTGAATTAATTTCCTCATTTTTTTCTTTTTTTTTTTTTTTTTTTTTTTCCCTATAGGCAGCGGCCTAGACCTGCTGCCCAGTCCCCATTGAATTAATTTCCTTTTTTTTTTTTTTTTTTTTTTTTTTACCTATAGGCAGCGGCCTAGACTTGCTGCCCAATCCCCATTGCATTGATTTCCTTCTTTTTTTCTTTTTTCTTTTTTTTTTTATTTTTTTTTATTTTTTTTTTACCTATAGGCAGCGGCCTAGATCTGCTGCCCAGTCCCCATTGGATTAATTTCCTTCTTTTTTACTTTTTTTTTTTTTTTTTTTTTTTTTTTTTTTACCTATAGGCAGCGGCCTAGACCTGCTGCCCAGTCCCCATTGAATTAATTTCCACGTTTTTTTTTTTTTTTTTTTTTTTTTTTTTTTTTTTTTTTTTTTTTTTTTTTTACCTATAGGCAGCGGCCTAGACTTGCTGCCCAATCCCCATTGGATTGATTTCCTTCTTTTTTTATTTTTTT